>WNWK01002088.1:116465-213965 GCA_009830355.1 Cherax destructor
AAATTGATACACCTCACCCCTAGTTCTTCGTATCCACCTTTGGTTACGCCGTATCTTTAGCAAGCATAAAGATATTGTCTTTTGTTGGGTCCCTGGTCATGTTGACGTACAGGGCAATGAACAGGCAGACACTGCTGCGCGGTCAGCAGTACATGACCTTCCAGTTTCATATAGAGGTGTTCCTTTCACGGACTATTTTGCGGTCATTGCTACCCACCTTCGCACCCGTTGGCAACAACGCTGGTCTGACCTGCTGAATAACAAACTTCATTCTATTAAACCGGTTATAGGTTTCTGGCCTTCTTCTTGTCACCAATGTCGAGGTTGGGAGACTACACTCTCCCGTCTTCGCATCGGCCACACTCGTCTTACTCACGGGTATCTCATGGAGAGGCTCCCTGCCCCTCTCTGTGAGCATTGTCAGGTTCCAGTGTCTGTTCGACATATCCTGTTGGACTGCCCACTATCAACGAGCACGCAGAATTTACCTCCAACGACGTCTTCGCTCTGCGGCCCTTTCTTTACCTTCCCTTCTTGCAGATGGCCCCTCCTTTAATCCTGACTCTCTCATTGACTTTTTGACAGAAACTGACTTACTACCCAAACTCTGAAGATTATACCTCTAGCACCTCCCTCAGTCCCTACTACCTCGATCTCTTGCTACCCTCCTCCCCTGCACTATCCACCGTCATCTTGCACTCCATACCCTACTAATCGTCCATCTCCCTCTTACAACCCACTCTCCCTGCATCCTACAATAACCTGCAGCGCTGTATAACCCCTGTGGTTTAGCGCTTCTATTTGATTATAATAATAATAATACTAGTAAAATAGCTATGAGTTTGGTTGACTGGAACAATGGAATTGGTCAAAGACAGGGGCTCAAAGTGGGCAAAATCGCTGATGCATAAATATCACAGAGACTGCTAACTTTGTGAGAGCGTAATTCTGTAAGTTTTCTATCAAATTTTGTACTTTTGGTTTCATTACCTTTGGGAAAAAATTCTCTTATTTCATAAAATAAATAATTTTTTTTTTTAAATTCTTTGACCCTGAGAGCAAGTTTGAGATAGGAGTCTTGACCCTGAAAGGGATAACATCAGTATCCTGTGAGAAATTTTTCCAAATGCAAATCATTTGAGGAATGGTTGGCTGATATAATAACTGATATCCTTAAGAAGTTCACAGTCTAACTTCTAATAGAAACATCAGTTTTGAAGGCTTTCCTGAAATGACAGGCCCAACCAAGTTTGATCAAGGTGATAGGTGAGTCACCTTGCATGGTTTTCTAGCTTGTCCAGAAGCTGAAAATGTAGTAGAGTAGTGTATACTCAAGGTGGGAGCAAACTTGTATCACATAGAGTTTTGAAGTTTGTGTTGTCGATCAGGTACATTTTGTTTGCTGCCTTTGTGCTAAGATTCACCAAATTATTCTTTATAGTCATTTCCAAGTCAGATTTCACCAACAGTATATCACGCATACTTTGTGTACCAATGTATATGGTAAATACTGTATACCTACATTTTATTGCTTTGTATATTAATAAAATGCTTAGTCTTTTGAAGCACCTTCAGTCAACTATAATAGCAGGGTAACCAAAGAAAAAACATTTACCATCATTTATTCAATTGCTGTCCAGAAGTATGCTGACATTACAAGTCAGATTACCCTTTGACTGCTAATTCCTCATCCCTCCTTCAGAGTGCAAGCACTTTTGGTACTGAAGTATGGAAATGTGATAATAAGAGCTAGGAAAATAAGCACTGATTCAGGTTTGCTTTGATTCTTTCAGGACTGCTAAAGTAGTTAGTAGGTTCCATCCTATTGAACCAATACAAAGCCTCTCATTGTTTGCCTAACAAACCAGTCTTTGACATAGAAAATTGTCCTTAATTCTGGTGGATAAAGCCTCAACACTAAAAGTTTTCCTTTAAAAAGTTTTTGAAAAATATCCAGCAGGATTAATCACTTTTGGTTTCAGTCATGGTTTACTTAACATTATTAATATTTATTTTGTATGGGTGTGAGGCATGGGCTTTGAATATTGCAGCAAGAAGGCTAAAGGCTGGAGGCATGTGTGGTGTGATAATGCCAAGGGTTTAAAGTGTAGAAATTAAGTGTGAGGTCACAAAGGCCTGAGGAGGAATTGCTGAGGTGGTTTGGGCATTTAGAGAATATGTCAATGATTTAACATGACTTGGTTCATATATATATTTTTCTTTGAAAATAAGTAAAATATTTTGCATGCAACCTTCCACTTTAATTAAATACATGTCACAAATGTCATGTATTGCCTGTTTTGTTTTTGAAGCATCTGTATGTGATTCTTGTTTGTGTAAAAACAGTCATTGCTTAGAGAGAGAGAAAAAGACAGAAATGCATTTATAATACAGTGGTACCTCGACTTACGATATTTTTTCATTCCAGAATGCTGTTCAAGTGCCATTACCAAACGAATTTATCTCCTTAAGAAATGTTGTAAAATAGACTAGTCCTTTTAGACCCCCAAAATTACACTTACAAAAGCATTTAAAAAAATAAACTTACATAAAAGGGTGAGTTTGGGGACCATCGTAAGTCGAGGTACCACTGTATTTTCCATAAAGTTTTTCTTGTAATATTAATTTACAGTGATAGGTACTGTTTATACAAGACCATCCACTTTTGTGATGCATAATTTATCTGTTTATTGAATATGTTTTATGTTTAAAAAAAAAATATCAAGGCAAGAAAGCTAAATCATGAGGCGTGCTGTGGTCTTCTAGTTAATTTATTTTTATTCCTTAGGCATTTTTGCTTGTGATTATAGTAGGAGGTACCCTGCCTGTATCCTCATTTTGTTACGTTTTGATTTACCATGAGAATGCTATTAAAAATTTTACTAATTTTATCAGAGAAAAAGTGGCATGAATTGTATTAAGATTTAATGTTAAAAATTTACAAAAGAATATTTTCCTAGGCTTTTATACATATCAATTTCTTATTCCCTTGCAAAAATATGTTTTTATTTATGTGTGACATGAAAAAGTAATGTACCTTCTGGCTGCATATTCAAATGTCTCTTTATAATAAAAGAATATTTATAAACTTTAAATTTGTTCAAGAGGTAAATTAATATAAATATACATATGTTTATTTATATTTATATCTTATACATACTGTAAATAACACTGACTGGATGTATTACTTCATGGTAGGAATCCCCAGAGCCAGCAGCAACTATACATGAAGACAGTCAAAGCTTTGAGCAGACCATATCAAGGTTTGAACTTCAGTTCTCGGGCATGATCTACACACTTATGGAGAGAATATCGGAAATGGGACGGGACAACTACAATGATGCATTGGTTAATGTAATATATAGGTAAGTAAATCCTCTTACTGAGTTCTTCTAATACATTTTTAATGTCATGAGGTTGGGTTTTTCAAGAAAAATTTGACTCAGTATTCGGATGTTGCCCTGATATTCAACCTAAACGAGCTCAGTCTCTCATCAGCTTTCATTCGTTAAGCATCATTCATACAGGCTCCATGAAACATTTTAGTATTTCATTGTTATTCTGTGGTGTTTTTTAAATATTTCCATTGAGAATTAAGTAATCATGCCCCCCCCTTCCCAAAAAAAAAATTGTAGTGATCCAAACAAGCCTAAAAGAAAAGCAGTGAGAACAACAATTAAAGTGAAAAAAAAGAACTCATTGCAAAGTGGAACACATGTGTTGGACCTGGCCACTCAATATTGTATGGCGAAATCCACCGTATTGTCCATATTGAAAGATAGAGGCAATAAAAGGGGCTGATGTAGAAAAAGAAGTGAAAATTCTTTGTGAAGAGGTCACAGATAATTGAAGAAATGGTAAAACTTTTGTTAGTGTGGATTAATGACAAACAGTTGGCCGGTGACAGTTTCTGAAACGGTAATTTGTCAAAAAGCAAAGCAGTTCTATAGTGATCTCAGGCAAGACAACCCAGTAAACATTGATGAATTTAAGGCAAGTAGGGGCTGGTTTGATGGGATTAAAAAGG
Organism: Cherax destructor; assembly: GCA_009830355.1. Lineage (NCBI taxonomy): Eukaryota > Metazoa > Arthropoda > Malacostraca > Decapoda > Parastacidae > Cherax > Cherax destructor. Next base: position 120,493 of record WNWK01002088.1, read on the forward strand.
GTAGTGGGATTCATAGTGTAGTAAGGCATGGGAAGGCTACCAGTGCTAACAGAGATGAGGCTGAATAATTAAGAAATTTAAAACCTATGTAGACATTGAGGGATTTATTCCTCAACATGTTTTTAATTGTGATGAAACTGGCCTCTTTTGGAAAAGAATGCCTAAGAGAACCTACATCACACAAGAAAAATCATTACCAGGACACAAGCCCATGAAAGACAGGCTAACATTATTGTTGTGTGGTAATGCTAGTGGGGACTACAACTCGCTATTTGAATAGCCTCATGGAACTGATTAAGTTCGAATGTTGAGGTACCACTGTATATTATTCAGCATAGGAGCTGGTGGAGACTTGATCCGCCATCCGCTAGTCACAGCCTAGTTTCGAGCCATTCAGGGAAGTGAATGACAACTTGGTTAACCCTTTCACTGTCCAGACCCCCAAATTTTGCTTTGTTTACACTCCCCTCCTCCTCCCCAAAAAATTGAAATGGTAGAGAATGTTTTTCTGAAGGTAAAGACACCAAAGGTACAAAATTTTATGGAACACTCAGGGAAATATAGAGGCACAAAATGAGCAGTGTCAACACAATTAACACTCACGATATTTTTGCTCACTTTGAGTCCTATTTTAGGCTAATTCCATTGTTCCAGTCAACCAAATTCTTAGCTATTTTGCTAGTATGCCATCCATTCTATCAATTAAACACAAGAAACTGCCCATTCAACTACCCTATAAAGTGCACAGAAGTCAGTAATTTGGCCAATTTTATACAAAATTTAAAAATTGCCAGTTTAAAAATAAGAGTCCATAATAAACAATGTAGACATTCCAAGCATTAAAACAACATATCTTCTGTTCATTAGTCACGTCCCCGGGCCTCTCCTATATTACTTGCTTTCCATTTTGCATTGTTATTCACACAAAAGATTCATTCATTTTTTTTTTTATAAAATATAACCAGAAACGATTGGTCATGGTTTACAGTCCCAGTAATTGAATTAGACCTATTAGGGGTTGTGGGGCCTTAGGGGTTGTAGTGGGGCCTTACTTGTTCTCTAGAATACTGGCAAAAATCAAATATTTCTTCTGATTTGACCTCAGTTTCAAGCTGCGTAACCCCCTCGAGTGTCCAGGAAATAACATTTCCTCTGTTCATTAGTTGTGTTCCCAGGCTTTACACATGAATTCCATTTTGAATATTTATTCACACACAAAAAAAAAGTTTACTGTTATGCATTATTGTAATAATTGTATAAATAATGTCAGCACATTCGTGAACACATGTTAGACCGACCAGTTGGACAAGTGACGTGATTTGTTTACTCTAGAAAATTCGGAAAAAATCAAACATTTCTGCTAATTTTAGCTCCATTTCAAGCTATTTTCAGTCCTCAAACCAATCAAATTTATCTCTATTTCTGTAATATATCTACCATTCTATCAAATGAGATGAAGAAACCACAAATTATTTATTTTTTATTAACACATCGGCCGATTCCCACCAAGGCAGGGTGGCCCGAAAAAGAAAAACTTTCATCATCATTCACTCCATCACTGTCTTGCCAGAAGGGTGCTTTACACTACAGTTATAAAACTGCAACATTTACACCCCTCCTTCAGAGTGCCGGCACTGTACTTCCCATCTCCAGAACTCAAGTCCGGCCTGCCGGTTTCCCTGAATCCCTTCATAAATGTTACTTTGCTCACACTCCAACAGCACGTCAAGTATTAAAAACCATATGCCTCCATTCACTCCTATCAAATACGCTCACACATGCTTGCTGGAAATCCAAGCCCTCGCACACAAAACTTCCTTTACCCCTCCCTCCAACCTTTCCTAGGCCGACCCCTACCCCGCCTTCCCTCCACTACAGATTTATACACTCTCGAAGTCACTCTGTCTCGTTCCATTCTCTCTACATGTCCAAACCACCTCAACAACCCCTCCTCAGCTCTCTGGACAATCGTTTGGTAATCCCGCACCTCCTCCTAATTTCCAAACTCTGAATTCTCTGCATTATATTCACACCACACATTGACCTCAGACATGACATCTCCACTGCCTCCAGCCTTCTCCTCGTTGCAACATTCATCACCCATGCTTCACACCCATATAAGAGCGTTGGTATAACTATACTCTCATACATTCCCTCTTTACTTCCATGGACAAGGTTCTTTGTCTCCACAGACTCCGAAGTGCTCCACTCACCCTTTTCCCTCATCAATTCTATGATTCACCTCATCCTTCATAGACCCATCCACCGACATGTCCACTCCCAAATATCTGAATACATTCACCTCCTCCATACTCTCTGCCTCCAATCTGATATCCAATCTTTCATCACCTATTCTTTTTGTTATCCTCATCACCTTACTCTTTCCTATATTCACTTTCAATTTTCTTCTTTTACACACCCTACCAAATTCATCCACCAACCTCTGTAGCTTCTCTTCAGAATCTCCCAAAAGCACAGTGTCATCAGCAAAAAGCAACTGTGACAACTCCCACTTTGTATTTGCTTCTTTATCTTTTAGCCCAACACCTCTTGCCAAGACCCTCGCATTCACTTCTCTTACAACCCCATCTATAAATATATTGAACAACCACGGTGACATCACACATCCTTGTCTAAGGCCCACTTTTACTGGGAAATAGTCCCTTCCCTCCTACACACTCTAACCTGAGCCTCACTATCCTCATAAAACTCTTCACTGCTTTCAGTAACCTTCCTCCTATTCCATACACCTGCAACATCTGCCACATTGCCCCCTATCTACCCTATCATACGCCTTTTCCAAATCCATAAATGCCACAAAAACATCTTTACCCTTATCCAAATACTGTTCACCTATATGTTTCACTGTAAACACTTGGTCTACACACCCCTACCTTTCCTAAAGCCCCTTGTTCATCTGCTATCCTGCTTTCTGTTTTACTCTTAATTCTTTCAATAATAACTCTACCATACACTTTACCAGGTACACTCAACAGACTTATTCCCCTATAATTTTTGCACTCTCTTTTGTCCCTTTGCCTTTATACAAAGGAACAATCACGCTCTCTGCCAATCCTAGGTACCTTACCCTCTTCCATACATTTATTAAATAATAGCACCAACCACTCCAAAATTATATCCCCACCTGCTTTTAACATTTCTATCTTTATCCCATCAATCCCAGCTGCCTTACCCCCTTTCATTCTACCCACTGCCTCACGAACTTCCCCTACACCCACAAATGGCTCTTCCACACTCCTACAAGATGTTATTCCTCCTTGCCCTACACACGAAATCACAGCTTCCCTGTCTTCATCAACATTTAACAAATCCTCAAAATATTCTCTCCATCTTCCCGATACCTCTAACTCTCCATTTAATAACTCTCCTCTCCTATTTTTAACTGTCAAATCCATTTGTTCTCTAGGCTTCCTCAACTTATTAATCTCATTCCAAAACTTTTTCTTATTTTCAACAAAATTTGCTGATAACATCTCACCCACTCTCTCATCTGCTCTCTTTTTACATTGCTTCACCACTCTTTTAACCTCTCTTTTTCTCTCCATATACTCTTCCCTCCTTGCATCACTTCTACTTTGTAAAAACCTCTCATATGCTAACTTTTTCTCCCTTACTACTCTCTTTACATCATCATTCCACCAATCGCTCCTCTTCCCTCCCGCACCCACTCGCCTGTAACCACAAACTTCTGCTGAACACTCTAACACTACATTTTTAAATCTACCCCATACATTTTCGACCCCATTGCCTACACTCTCACTAGCCCATCTATCCTCCAATAGTTGTTTATATCTTACCCTAACTGCCTCCTCTTTTAGTTTATAAACCTTCACCTCTCTTTTACTTACTGATTCTATTTTCCTTGTATCCCATCTACCTTTACTCCCACTGTAGCTATAACTAAAAAGTGATCTGATATATCTGTAGCCCTCTATAAACATGTACATCCTGAAGTCTACTCAACAGTCTTTTATCTATCAATACATAGTCCAACAAACTACTGTCATTACGCCCTACATCATATCTTGTATACTTATTTATCCTCTTTTTCTTAAAATATGTATTACCTATAACTAAACCCCTTTCTATACAAAGTTCAATCAAAGGGCTCCCATTATCATTTACACCTGGCACCCCAAACTTACCTACTACACCCTCTCTGCATGTTTCTCCCACTTTAGCATTTAGGTCCCCTACCACAATTACTCTCTCATTTGGTTCAAAAGTTCCTATACATTCGCTTAACATCTCCCAAAATCTCTCTCTCTCCTCTACACTCCTCTCTTCTCCAGGTGCATACACGCTTATTATGACCCACTTTTCGCATCCGACCCTTATTTTAATCCACATAATCCTTGAATTTACACATTTATATTCCCTCTTTTCCTTCCATAACTGATCCTTCAACATTATTGATACCCCTTCCTTAGCTCTAACTCTCTCAGATACTCCTGACTTAATCCCATTTATTTCTCCCCACTGAAACTCGCCTACCCCCTTCAGCTTTGTTTCGCTTAGGGCCAGGACATCCAACTTCTTTTCATTCATAACATCGGCAATCATCTCTTTCTTATCATCCGCACTACATCCACGCACATTCAGACAACCCAATTTTATAAAGTTTTTCTTCTTCTCGTTTTTAGTAGATTTGTACAGGAGAAGGGGTTACTAGCCCATTGCTCCCGAAAATACACTGCAGTTGGTTTCATACCAAAAACACATTCACTGTTCTTCTTTCTCATATACTGCATACTGCAGGATTTTTTATATGGTGTACACTTACCACATAGACCCATTCTCTCATATCTAGGCCCAAATTTACCACTCAAAGCTTATCTGAGTGAGCTGAGCTTGTGGTGTAGTACTACAGCACAGACACTGGCTTCAAAACAATAGAACAATGGCACAGACACTGAAAGGGTTAAAGTCCTGAAACTAATTGAGATCATAAAGTCAGGAAACTGCCAATAAAACCACAAAAACACCGCAAAATCGCTATTTTCAATCATACACTTGGTCAGTTATATTTTTCCCATCATGCACTGTAAAAGGGGCAGGATTTTTTTTTATATGGTGCACACTCACTGCACAGATCCATTCTTTCATATCTATGCCAAAATTAACTGCTCACAATTTATCTGAGTGAGCTGAGCTCATGAGGTATTACATCAGGGACCCTGGCCTCAGTGATGTAGATCTACATGTTGTAGATGAATGGTTCAGAGAACCGACAAGTTGATAAATTAGACACATATGCAACACTTGGGTATCTTTATTGAGGAAACGTTTCGCCACACAGTGGCTTCATCAGTCCAATACAACGTAGAAAGTTGTAAAGAGAGGAGGAGTTTGAGGTAATCAGTCCCTCGGCCTGGAGTCGATGTGTTCAGTCCATCAATCTTGTAGTAAGTACAGCATAGGGCAAAAGAAGATTGATGGACTGAACACGATGACTCCAGGCCGAGGGACTGATTACCTCAAACTACTCCTCTCTTTACAACTTTCTACGTTGTATTGGACTGATGAAGCCACTGTGTGGCGAAACGTTTCCTCAATAAAGATACCCCGATGGGGTTACATTCCAATGACCCATATTATAAGTTGAAAATATTACAAATCAAATATGAACATACGTACAGTGGACCCTCGCTATTTGAACACTCCAAACTCGCCCTTTTATGTAAGTTTATTATTGTAAGTGCTTTTATAAGTGTATTTTTGGGGGGTCTGAAATGGACTAATCTAATTTACATCATTCCTTATGGGAACAGCATTCTGGAATGAAGAATGTTCGAATAGCGAGGGTCCACTGTATATGATAAATTTATAAGTAAATAATTACTAACTAAATACTAGTATTGAAAGTAGAATAAACTTTTATTCATTTATTTATCAATAAATGTACAGTACTGTACAATACAATTTTTTTTTTACAGTACAGTGGACCCTCGGTTTTTGCCGATAATTCTTTCCAGAATGCTGTTCAAGTGCCGTTACCGAACGAATTTGTTCCCACAAGGACGAATGTAAATTAGATTAGTCATTTCAGACCCCCAAAAATACACTTACAAAAGCACTTACAAAAATACACTTACATAATTGTTCGAGTTGGGAGCTGTACGAAAACCGAGGGTCCACTGTACATTGACTTGATTACCCAAGGATGATGCAGGTACAGTACAGTACATGTAGGGTATGTTGTTTTCACAACAACATTCTTTCACCTGTGGAACAAAACAGTTCAAAACTCAGTCTTCAAACAATGCTGATGTCATCTAGGCTTTCTTATGGCAAGAGACAGTAAGCATATGCTTGCTCTGGGGTTCTCAGAGTGGTAGATTAGGAAAGACTTCAATTTAAAACCTGCAGCATTTTGACCCAAAAGCAGCAAAACATAATCTTTGAATGCCTTACATCCCAGCATTGTTTTGGCGCCTCTGTGAATGTGCATCACTGTCTTAGTTGGACCATCGTAAAGCGATGAGCATCTGTTCTTAGGAGGAGTACATGACCTAAAGACTAATCTTTCCTCTGAAGATACCAATTATACAGCTATTGTTATGCAGTAATTTGTAACACCTACAGCTCCAATAATGTATGCAAATATGTTGTATTAATGAATATGATGACAAGAATTGCTGTAAATTCACATATTTTGTTTATCTGCCTACAGATTGGACTTCAATATGTACTACGCCAAAAAGCACGAACATCTACGAATGGCAACTTCTCCAGAAACATCGCTTGATTATAATAGTGGCCCAGTATCTGCTGAATATGATAGTCATCATATGTAGAACATAAACTTGCACCATTGTTTACCTATATTTAAATAAATAGCCTTGACCCTCAGTGGCCTACAGATAATAATAGGTTTAATTGTTGGATTTTAAAGCTATAAATCTGCAACATTTAATTGTGAATCTGTAGGTCATTCATAGGGCCAAGTATAAATGTAAGCTGAGTGGGGTACCTTGATCATGTTCAAGTATCAACTCTGAGTAAATGAATCCTTTAAGTGGAAGCAAGAGACAAATATCTCAAGTGTCCTTTCACAAATATGGAGAGAATATAAATTGTTTATCTTCATTCATCATTGCATCATACTGCAAGAGTTATTGGCAAGTTACACAGGAATCTTTAATTGGGTTGTATGCATTGAAATATGAAAAGTTTGTTTAAAGATGTGAAAAAAAAAATCATGGCTGACAGAGCAGCAATTTCCTGGAAAAAAAAAAACTTAAAAATTTGAACAAAATTGCAATTGAGATTTTACTGTCACAGTTTTCCATTGGTGTATGCTTACCTTAACTTATTGCAATCACCCTGATTATTATTATAATAAAAAGAAGCACTAAACCACAATGGAATCACCCTGATACATGTAGTTTCTTTTCAGTTTACTACATTATAACTATTTTGAGAGGACAATGCATGTATCGACTAATGCAGTGATGAGGTGAAGAATTTGCGAGTTACATTAAATAAGCAAGAATGATGATGTCTGATTTTTAATACAACTTAAGAAGTGTCTGCATTGGTCATCCGTAAAATGACAATCCATAAGCAGGCAGCTACAATAGTAACTTATTTTTTTATACAGTATAATATTGTCTGACTTATGAACAAGATTTTTTAAGTTAATTTTTACATTTTATTAGTATCAGCTTCCCTATTGGATTAAATTTAATTGTAGTGTCCACTGGATTTTTTTAAGCTGATACAGCAGTTTTTGCACGTCATTCCACAGGAGGTATGTATTTATATGTATTGTTTCACAGCCAAATAAAATATTTGTCCATTTTAAATAAATTTAATATTAAAATTATGACTGTTTAAATTATTTTTAACACTGACTGCCTCCCACTGAGGGTGACCAAAAAAAGAAACAATTTTGCCATCATTCACTATCACAGTCTTGCCAAAGGTATGTAGATACTTCAGTTCAGCTGCCCCTCCAAACTCAAATATCCCCACCCCTCCTTTAGAGTGCAGGCACTGTACTTCCACCTCCACGACTCGTGTCTGGCTAAACGGTTTCCCTGAATCCCTTTACAAAATGTTACCTTGTTCACACTCCAACAGCTCATCAGGTCCCCAAAACCATTTGCCTCCACTTTTATCTAACACGCTTACACACACACTTGCTGAATGTACGAGCCCCTTGCACAATATATTTTGTGTGTGAAATCAGTCCACAATAAGAGCTAGTAAAGGTGTATGATCATACAAAGCTAAGAATATATTTGTGGTGAGAGTGCTTGTACGCTGCTGTGATTTAGGTACTCGGTGGTGTTTATTGCTGGATCAACTATTGACAACTATGGATGAAGTTCAACATCCTTAAACTTCCTATGTAGTTAAGCTCTACATAAGGAAGTTAGGTCTGAATGCCCTGTGATGCTGTGGCTCTCTCCACTCCATTATATCCTAACCTTACCCAGAAAATATCACGCTGAATCCTACTCCTTTATTCACCCTTGCACTGCATTTCTAAAGCAATCTAAAATGTGTAAATATTTGCTACCAGCTTTAACTAGAGCTTTCCTGTTGCTAAAGTGGCAACTTGTTTATTTGCCCTGCTTGTGGTTAACATTTTCTCAACTCACTTCCCCAGTGGTGTATTTAGCAGATCAGAGATTTCCATGTAGTTGTACCAGGTTTTTTCAGGCTCAACACCAATATAAAAAATGCTGGAGATATGAGCATCCATTAAAATAATATTCACTACAAGAGTATTCCATCAGCAATTACATGATCGAGGTTTACAAGCTACCCCTCAATGCCTCGACTGTGCTTGTGATCACGTACTTATTTGCAGAAATATCTCATTCTTATGGGTATGAGAGAGCCATATTTTAAAGGCCATAAAAGAAATGACATGTGGATCGAACCCAATTGTCTCTCCAATGAATGTAATAATAATTCATGCCCAAGTCCAAGACAGGCATGTAACTTATTTACTGCTGTACATGTGCAGTGAATAAGAGGAAAACAAGTGAATTTTGAAACAATTAGCTGCAAAATTTTGTAAGCCTCTGGTGTGAAGAAAATTTTCAGTACTGTGAAGAAAAATATTGGAAGCAGTAAATTTACAAGAATTAATGGTTCCAAGACATCCTGAAGATGGTTAGAAAACTGAAGAAATTACCATCTAATATGAAAAACAAACATGGAATAATCATTACCACAAACATGTCCCCATTCACGAACACAGAGCCATGTTCTCAAGCAAGCAGCACTGGTGTGGAACCCTCACAGTAAATAATGAAGTGAAACTTTAGAAAATGCAAAGGCATACATAGAGATTTGGAAACAAACTATGAAGAAAGCCTTGTTATTGGAGGAATGAAGAAGAAGACAGGATATGATTAATACACAAAATACCAAGGGGTAGAGAGTAGATAATTAGGGACTATACAATAGTCACCTGGCCTCGCTGCCATCAGTGTGTGCTGTGGATTCTCTAATATGGCGCTGGAGCCCTTGCTTTGCCTCCTTCCTTTACCAAGACAACCCCTACCTTTCCTTGGAGGGACAGATTATTATTATAATCATGGGGGGGCACTATACCCGTAGGATTATACAATGCATGTGGGGGGATGGAAGGTATTCAGGCTCAATTCAAGGAACCAGAGCACAGATCCAATTCCCTAGATCAAGAGCCCCTCACCAGCGTCAAGGAACCTCCCTTGAAGCGTTGGAGGGCTAGAGTAGACAGGGATGGGCTCTTTATGACATTCAGCCTTAGCACTTTCTTCTGAATTTAATAATTACTAGGGATGAACAAAATCAAGGAGGAATGCTTAGAATTTTTTTTTTATTATTATTATTATTATTAACACATCAGCAGTTTCCCACCAAGGCAGGGTGGCCCGAAAAAGAAAAACTTTCATCATTCACTCCATCACTGTCTTGCCAGAGGCGTGCTTACACTAGTTATAAAACTGCAACATTAACACCCCTCCTTCAGAGTGCAGACACTGTACTTCCCATCTCCAGGACTCAAGTCCGGCCTGCCGGTTTCCCTGAATCCCTTCATAAATGTTACCTTGCTCACACTCCAACAGCACGTCAAGTCCTAAAAACCATTTGTCCCCATTCACTCCTATCAAATACGCTCACGCATGTTTGCTGGAAGTCCAAGCCCCTCGCACACAAAACCTCCTTTACTCCCTCCCTCCAACCTATCCTAGGCCAACCCCTATCCTGCCTTCCCTCCACTACAGATTTATACACTCGAAGTCATTCTATCTTGTTCCATCCTCTTTACATGTCCGAACCACCTCAACAACCCCTCCTCAGCCCTCTGGATAATAGTTTTGGTAATTCCACACCTCCTCCTAATTTCCAAACTACAAATTCTCTGCATTATATTCACACCACACATTGCCCTCAGACATGACATCTCCACTGCCTTCAGCCTTCCCCTTGTTGCAACATTCACCTCCCATGCTTCACACCCATATGAGTGTGTTGGTATAACTATACTCTCATATATTCCCCTCTTTGCTTCCACAGACAAAGTTCTTTGTCTCCACAAATTCCTACGTGCACCACTCACCCTTTTCCCCTCATCAATTCCATGATTCACCTCATCCTTCATAGACCCATCTGCTGAAACTTCTACTCCTAAGTATCTGAATATGTACATTCATCTCCAAACTCTCTCCAATCTGATATCCAATCTTTCATCACCTAATTTTTTGTTATCATCACCACCTTACTCTTTCCTATACTCACTTTTAATTTTTTTCTTTTACATACCCTACCAAACTCATCCACCAACCTCTGCAACTTCTCTTCAGAATCTCCAAAAAGCAGTGTCATCAGCAAAGAGCAACTGTGACAACTCCCACTTTGTGTTAGATTCTTTATCTTTTAACCCCACACCTCTTGCCAACACCCGTGCATTTACTTCTCTTACAACCTCATCTATAAATATATTGAATAACCATGGTGACATCACACATCTTTGTCTAAGGCCTACTTTTACTGGGAAATAATCTCCCTCTCTCCTACATACTCTAACCTGAGCCTCACTATCCTTGTAAAAACTTTCACTGCTTTCAGTAACCTACCTCCTATTCCATACACCTGCAACATCTGCCACATTGCCCCACTATCCACCCTGTCATTTGCCTTTTCCAAATCCATAGATGCCACAAAAACCTCTTTACCCTTATCTAAATACTGTTCACCTATATGTTTCACTTTAAACACTTGGTCTACACACTCCCTACCTTTCCTAAAGCCTCCTTGTTCATCTGCTATCCTACTCTCTGTCTTACTCTTAATTCTTTCAATAATAACTCTACCATACACTTTACCAGGTATACTCAACAGACTTATTTCCCTATAATTTTTGCACTCTCTTTTGTCCCCTTTGCCTTTATACAAAGGAACTATGCATGCTCTCTGCCAATCCCTTGGTATATTACCCTCTTCCATACATTTATTAACCCTTAAACTGTCCACACGTAGATATACATTCACATGCGTAGCTGACCGAACGTAGATCTACATTTTTTTTCAAATGCTTTTAACCTTGCCACGATAAGCCTGAGTTGTTTAGAGATTAGAGAATGGGTCTGTGCACTCAGTGTGTGCAGTATTACAAAATGTGGGAATGACAAACAAAATGCACTCTTCATTTTAAACAAAAAGAACAATTTATTTTTTTCTCAAAATATTCGGTCAGCTACGCACATAAACGTATATCTACGTGTGGACAGTTTAAGGGTTAAATAATAGCACCAACCACTCCAAAACTATATCCCCCACCTGCTTTTAACATTTCTATCTTTATCCCATGAATCCCAGCTGCCTTACCCCCTTTCATTCTACCCACTGCCTCACGAACTTCCCCCACACTCACAACTGCCTCTTCGTCTCTCCTACAAGATGTTATTCCTCCTTGCCCTATACATATCACAGCTTCCCTATCTTCATCAACATTTAACAATTCCTCAAAATATTCACTACATCTTCTCGATACTTCTAACTCTCCATTTAATAACTCTCCTTTCCCATTTTTAACTGTCAAATCCATTCATTCCCTAGGCTTTCTCAACTTATTAATCTCACTCCAAAACTTTTTCTTATTTTCAACAAAATTTGTTGATAACATCTCACCCACTCTTTCATTTGCTCTCTTTTTACATTGCTTCACCACTGTCTTAACCTCTCTTTTTCTCTCCATATATGCTTCCTTCCTTGCATCACTTCTACTTTGTAAAAGCCTCTCATATGCTAACTTTTTCTCCCTTACTACTCTCTTTATATCATCATTTCACCAATCGCTCTTCTTCCCTCCCGCACCCACTTTCCTGTAACCACAAACTTCTGCTGAACACTAACACTACATTCTTAAACCTACCCCGTACATCTTCAACCCCATTGCCTATATGTACTCTCACTAGCCCATCTATCCTCCAATAGTTGTTTATTTCTTACCCTAACTGCCTCCTCTTTTAGTTTATAAACCCCCACCTCCCTTACTTGCTGCTTCTATTTTCCTTGTATATCATCTACCTTTTACTCTCACTTTAGCTACAACTAAAAAGTGAGCTGATATATCTGTGGCCCCTCTATAAACATGTACATCCTGAAGTCTACTCAACAGACTTTTATCTACCAATACGTAGTCCAACAAACTGCTGTCATTACGCCCTACATCATATCTTGTATACTTATTTATCCTCTTTCTTAAAATATGTATTACCTATAACTAAACCCCTTTCTATACAAAGTTCAATCAAAGGGCTCCCATTATCATTTACACCTGGCACCCCAAACTTACCTACCACACCCTCTCTAAATGTTTCTCCTACTTTAGCATTTAGGTCCCCTACCACAATTACTCTCTCACTTGGTTCAAAAGTTCCTATACATTCGCTTAACCCTTTCAGGGTCGAGAGGCCCTCTCCCAAACTCGTTCTCAGGGTTGAAATTTTTTTTGAAAAAAAAAAAAAAAAACTTTCTTATGAAATAATAGAGAATCTTTTTCCGATCATAACGACACCAAAAGTATGAAATTTGATGCAAAACGTATGGAATTATGCTCTTGCGAAGTTATCGGTCTCAACGATATTTATGCATTGGCGATTTCGCCCACTTTGAGCCCTATTTTTGGCAAATTCCAATGTTCCAGTATACTAAAATCATAGCTATTTCGCTAGTACTCCATTTCTTCTATCGATTGAGTACAAGAAACTGCCCATTTACCAATTTCAACTACCCAATAAAGTGGTCAGAAATTGGCACTTTGGCCAATTTCACACAAATTTCAAACGATGCCAATTTCAAAATGGGGTCCAGAATAAACAAGGCAGACATTCCTGGCACTAAAATAACATCTTCTCTGTTCATTGGTCACATCTCCAGGCCCCTCTTATATTACTTTTGCTTTCCATTTTGAATTTTTATTCTCACAAAAAATAGAAGATTTACTGTTATGTATACAACTGCATCATTGTAAAAACGATATAAATAATATCACCGCACTTGTGAAAGAATATTAGACTCACCAGTTGACGTGTATTGAACGTGTGGCGTGATTTGTTTACTCTTGAACATCGGCAAAAATCAAACATTTTCGCTACTTTGAGCTCAATTTCAAGGTACAGTGGTACCTCGAGTTACGATGGTCCCCAAAATCGCCCTTTTATGTAAGTTTATTTTTTTAAATGCTTTTGTAAGTATATTTTTGGGGGTGTAAAAGGACTAGTCTATTTTACATTATTCCTTATGGGGATAAATTCGTTTGGTAATGGCACTTGAACAGCATTCTCGAACGAAAAAATATCGTAACTTGAGGTACCACTGTACTTGTCATCGTAAAACCAATCAAAATCATCTCTATTTCTGTAATATATCTTCCATTCTATCAAATATGACCAAGAAAACGCGAATACGTCAATAAATACCATACGAAAATAGGCTGCAAAGTCGCTGTTTTAAACGAAAAATATGGTCGGAGTTTTTTTTCTCATTATGAAGTGTGTGCCGCAGGATTTTTTTTTATACTGCGCACACTGACCACACAGACCCATTCTTTCATATGTAGGCCTACCAGCTTTCTCTCACTAGATTTGAAGGTGCTAGAATTTAGGCGTTCAAGTACTACGGCAAAAACCCTGGCTGTCAAACCGTACTAGTACGACACCGACAATGAAAGGGTTAATATTTCCCAAAATCTCTCTCTCTCCTCTACACTCCTCTTCTCCAGCTGCATACACGCTTATTATGACCCACTTTTCGCATCTGACCCTCATCTGAATCCACATAATCCTTGAATTTATACATTTAGATTCCCTCTTCTCCTTCCATAACTGTTCCTTAAACATTATTGCTACCCCTTCCTTAGCTCTAACTCTCTCAGATACTCCTGACTTAATCCCATTTATTTCTCCCCACTGAAACTCGCCTACCCCCTTCAGCTTTGTTTCACTTAGGGCCAGGACATCCAACTTCTTTTCATTCATAACATCAACTAATTCACATCAGTTGGTGCAAATAGGTCCCATAATTATATACTCTTACTCAAGAGTTATACACCATCTCAGGAAAAGGAGATAATCAGACTTGTCGTTTTCTAAGAGCTTGCAGCTAGTGGCTAACATTTTTACAACAAATATTATATATGCATCTAATGACACTATCAACTACACCTACAATTCTCATCCCCATCGCATCTTTAAAAAAAGCAAATGTTACCTTTAGTTAGGTTCCTGGTCAGTCTGGTGTGCAGGGTCATTCTGAGCAGCATCAATGGTCCAGGTTAGCAGCCAAGCTGTTTTTAAGTAAATGATAATTTGGCTCCTGTCCATCCTCACATCAGTGGTGTCTGTGTGGGAAAGTACTCTCCTTACTACACACTAATCCCACCAAATACAACTGGCTATCTCATAGAGCTGTGCCCAGAGCTATAAGAATTCTTAAGTTTGTTCAGACAGTATAAAACCTTTCAATAAAATCATTCTTTATTAAGCTTACTAACTTCATTTTAAACATTATCTTTAGTGCAGTCTGCCCTCCAATAAGTTTTATTTTTAGTAATTCTATTATATTGAGCTGATTTATTGTACTACTTTTGAACACATCTTTTAGCCTTCGTACCTCTGCCTCTTTACTCCAGTCTTGACCACATCATCCTCTCTATTTTGCTGTTCTAAATGACATGTTTAGTGCAAGAAACTTTACCTGCAGTACTGATCCATAGTAGTCTCTTTCATATTCTCCATCCTCAAGCCTGGGCATGATTCACCAAGTTCCACAGCAGCTCTTGGAAATATTTTCAGGTATGTGTCTTCTCCCCTTTCAGTATGGAAAATTCTAGCCAATATGGCCCATAGCTTCCCTAAAGCCATGACTATCCAATGAAGGAGAGGCATGCATTGCTAAAAAGATCGAAGAATGGTGGAAAAGGATATTTACATTAAATTAAAAGCCCTACAAAATATTATTTTGTGTACTTTTAATAAAATTTTCTATAAATACTCTGAATTTTTGTTTACTTTTTACATCAAATTTGCTGATAACACTAAAAAATAAAGCATTGTAAATTTTCCACTTTTATATGCCAACAAAACAGGTTTTTTCCTCCATACACTGTCCTATGCTACACTCACTCACTCATAAAATGCCTATTAAAAACCCTTATACAGTATTATGATCAAAAAGACCCATTTCATTCAGTAAAAATGAGCAATCACAATCCTGTATTTAAAGGATTAAATAATGACATGTCTTTGTACAGCCTCCAGCCTAAAATAAAAAAATTAAAATGTTTCTACAATACATTCATACTTTATACATATCCTCTTATACACACATACAAAAGTCACTCTCAATGCTATTAATCACCATGACAAAATCATGTATATAATACTCACTTAATATTCAAAGACATTTAACCAGCAGAGGAGAAAAGTCCTCCATATTTTAATATAAATTTAACTATTGTATTACCAGATATCTAACCAGCAACTTAGAGAAGCCCTCGTCTTTCAATATAAACTTTATCTAACATTATGGACAAGAGGCTACTTCAACTGCAATGCTAGTGAGACATCTGCTTTTACTATGCATACAGGAAACAATATCTGTGATTTGTACTTCATTACACACTTTGCTCTGTATCGTCTATGCATGTACCATGTGACATGCAAGACGAAGTGCATATGCTATTTAAAACAAAAACATAAACCACTGAAGAATACCTTCAGCACATTAGAGAGTTTTGAGAGTGTAAAGAGTAATATCATTCTGCTCATTTGCCATATCCGTATTAATGATTTTGTTAACAAACTGTTCAACCTTAATGCTAAATACAATGTGTTTTATCAAAAGCAAAAACCACATCCTCAGCCACAGTCAGCTATTGTTTATAATCAGACCTATAAACTAAAAGGGAATAATTTCTTTAAATTCCTGCAGCACAAAAAATTAAAGGGGATTAACTTAAAATCACTTAGCTATACCACTAACGGTAGTTTCCCAATGCATGGGCTATATTAAATTTGTTAACAAGAGATCAATGTCATTATTACCCATTCATCAAGAATATATGGAAAATATTCAGACTTTTTTTCTAATTTCAGACTTTTTTTTAGTTAAAAAATAAAGAAAACCTATTTAGAAAATAATCAGATATAGCAAAACAATGATTGACATTTTAAAGATATCTATGAAACAATGATAAATAAAACAGTATTTTTAAAAATCAAGCTTGGATATTTTAAAATAATCACCCTTAACATGTTTGCTAGTAACTTCAGATATATACCTCATAGATCACAATTGACCTCAATACTATAAGAAACAAATATTTTGTATAATAGTATACAAAATTCAAGGCTTTGTGACCAATTCACAATATAATTATTGCATTGAACATACAATATGTAAAAATTACCAAATCCATTTTTTTTTTATTTTTAACAAATTTGCTTTACTTATGTTCCAACAATTATCACAAATATCTTAAATTTCAGGTCAGGAGAAAATACTCATGCAAAAAATGTAATTAAGCTTTTGCCCCATTTAGAAAACTGAATAACTATGGTATATCATTAACAATATTATCTGCAGAGTAAGATGAATGCAACAACCCCCCCTCCACATAAATAATAGCTGTTCATAAAATTCCTTCACATTCTACAATCCTCTCTTATATGTCAGTCTCTATATTGGGTCTCTCGTGAAAACAGGTACAATGCATAAACATTCATATCATAAAATTCTCCAGGCACAGTATTACAATAGCTTCTTGGTCCTTTTTAGGCACAATATACAACACATTTTAAGAACCATAGGTTGTAATTACAGGGAAGCATTTTCAAACAAAATACCTTTACTTATAAACATTTCTGTGAAGGGCCCTTCTTGTGAAAGTTCTACAGCTTGCAACTTCTTCAGTACTAACATGGTGTAGAATTTCTGTGCCACCTGTTGAATAAAAATACTAGCATTAGAATATAACAAATTTACACATACACCATCTCCCACCAAGGCAGGGTGACCCAAAAAAGAAAACACCTTGAGGACTCGAATCCGACTAACCAGATTCCCTAAATCCTTTCATTAATGTTACTTAAACAGCACATCAAATCATAAAAAAAACATTTGCATCCACTCCAGCACACTCACAAAAGCCTGCTCGATATTCAAGCCCCCTCTTATCACTCAAAGCCTCCCTTACCCCTTCCCTCTAATCCTTCCTGGGAAAACCCCTATCCCTTCTTTGCTCTACCTAATTTATATGCCCTCATGGTCATTCCATTTTGCTCCATCCTCTATGTCAAACCCACCTCAACAACCCTTACTTTGCCCTTTGAATAGTACTTTCTGTAACCCCACATCTCCAAGCTATGAATTCCTTGCATAAAATTCACACCATACATTGCCCTCAAACATGGCAGCTCCACTGCCTCCAACTTCCTCCTCGCTGCAATGTTTAAAACCCATGCTTCACACTAATATAACAACAGTGCTAGTACCACTATACCGTGGTACATTTTTTCCTTTTACCTCAATGGAAAAGGTTCTTCAACTCCATAAATGCCTCAATGCACCACCCACCTTTATACATCTTGTCAATTCTATAGTTGATCTCATCTTTCACAGACCCAGCGGCCACAAGTCCATTCCCAAATATCTAAACACATTTACTTCCTCCAATCTGATATCCAGTTTTTCACTGCCTATTTTTTTTTGTTACTATCATCACCTTGCTCTTTGCTATGTTCATTTTTAATTTCCTTCTTTTACATTCCTACCCAAATTCATTTACCAACCTCTGCAGTGTTTCTTCAGAATCTTCCAAAAGAATTGTCATCAGAAAAAAAAAAAAACTACGACAACTCCAATATCTTCAACACCCTAGCATTCACCCCTTTTACAACCATCTATAAATATATGTCAAACAGCCATGGTGACATCACATATCCCTAAGGCTTGCTTTCACTGAAAAATAATCCCTCTTCTACATTTCCTAACCTGAGCCTCAATTTTTTCTCAATACACCAGCCACATCCCACCAAGGCAAGCCAACCTAAAACAAAAAACAAAAATTTTTTTTTTTTAAATTTAGTAATTTATACACTAGAAGGGGTTACTAGCCCCTTGCTCCTGACAGTTTAGTTGCCTCTTACAACACACACGGCTTACAGAGGAAAAATTCTTTTCCACTTCCCCATGAGCCTTGATATCCACATATAAACTCTCTACTCCTTTTAATAACCTACAACCCACAGTATTCCATACATTAGCAACATCTACCAGTGCTCCATTATCCACCCTATCATATGCCCTTTCTAAATACATAAATGCAACACAAAGTTCCTTCCTTGGTGTACACTTCCTTCAAGCTCCTTATTCCTCTTCACTCCTACTCTCTGTCTTGCCCCTACTTCTTTCAATAAATAATAATTCCACCATACACTTTACTCAGTACTCAATAGGCTTATTACTCTATAATTCTTACTAAGGGGTGGGATGATAGTACAGTGGACCCCCGAGTAACGAGCATAATTCATTCCAGAAGCCTGCTCAAGTGCCATTACCGAACGAATTTACTCCCTTAAGGAATAATGTCATGTAGGTTAGTCTATTTCAGACCCCCAAAAATACACTTACAAAAGCACTTACAATATTATACTTACATAATTGTACAATTTCCGGGGTGCTTGTTACTCGGGGGTCCACTGTACTAAATTTTTTGCCAATGCCAATACATACTTAATAGTCGATATTAATACGTACCATCAAAATTAGCTGATACCAATACTTTGGCAGGCCCCTAATTCTTACTCTTATCATCTTTTCCCTTACACAAAAGAACTATGCACGCTTCCAATCTTCTAGGTATCTTCCTTCCATACATCTACTGAACAAATGCACCAAACATTCAAAACTATCCCACCTGCTCTTAACAGCTGTCTGGATGCCACCTATCCCAGTTGCTTTACCTCCTTTCATTCTACCCACTGACTCACATTCTTTCCTCATACTCACCTCTGGCTCTTCCTCACTCTAACAAAATGTTGTACCTCCGGAATGTTTCTAGTACCTAGTTCAATCCATGCCACAAAGAATTCAGGCTGTTCTAAGGGCAGGGGGGAAATGGCCTACCCACTACTAGAAGGGTGTACTTAATAAAGCAGCCAATGACTGTATACTGTAATGCATACAGTATATGCATTACCTCCCACAATTTTCTCATATACAGTGGACCCCCGAGTTTCGTAAAAACTTCACTCCTGAAGTCTGCTCAAGTGCCATTACCGAACGAATTTACCCCCTTAAGAAAAAATGTCACGTAGGTTAGTCTATTTCAGACCCCCAAAAATACTTTTCCACAAGCACTTAAAATATTATACAGTGGTACCCCGGTTTACGATGGTCCCCAAACTCACCCTTTTATGTAAGTTTATTTTTTAAATGCTTTTGTAAGTGTAATTTTGGGGGTCTAAGACTAGTCTATTTTACAACTTTTCTTAAGGAGATAAATTTGTTTGGTAATGGCACTTGAACAGCATTCTGGAATGAAAAAATATCGTAAACCGGGGTACCACTGTACTTACATAAATGTACAATTTCCGGGGTTTACGAAACTCGGGGTCCACTGTATCTATTCTCAACCTTATTCTTTTAATATCAACTGATCTTTTTTTTTCTTTTCCCATTCATCAGGGCTCTTAGGGCAACTCTTAACTTTTCAAATTCAACTTTCCTATACCACTCCTATCTTTACTAAACATTCTTCATGTACATTATCAAACTTAAAAAAAATGTAATTTTTTTTTTTTAACAAGTTGGCCGTCTCCCACCAAGGCAGGGTGACCCAAAAAGAAAATACTTTCATCATCATTCAACACTTTCACCACACTCATACATAATCACTGTCTTTGCAGAGGCGCTCAGATACGACAGCTGAGAATAGTCCCTCCCAGCTGTCACTATCCCAGACCCCTCCTTTTAAGTGCAGGCATTGTACTTCCCATTTCCAGGACTCAAGTCCAACTAAATCAATTAACTGGTTTCCCTGAATCCCTTTACAAAATGTTACACTGCTCACACTCCAACAGCTCATAAATAGTACTTTTAAATTTACACCAAGTATGTTTCTGTTTATTGCCTCAAGGAACATTCTCCAGTAAATACAAGGTTCATTCATATTTACATTTTGCATAATCTCTTGGATTTTTTAAAATTTTAAATATTCACTTTACCTGTTTTCTATTATTATTGTGTACCAAATCAGAGAAGAGAATGTTGTTATGTCTTAGCCTCCTCTTAATGCTAACGAACATCTGGCCAGCTCTTTTGTTCACCACTCTTTCTTCAAACTGTTCATAAGTTTCATCATCTGCTTGCTCCTCCTAATAAAATAAAGAACATGTATGATTATAAAATATCAATCTTGTACTAGTGTGTGCATGCGCGCACGCACACACACACACTGGATGGCAGGAGGGATTAGGGATGTATCGGATGTGAAAAATTTAGATATCCGGTATGCGGATGTGTATACGGATGTCTTACTTACTCATTTTGCGGATGCGGATGTAAGAAATTGTGCGGATGTTCCGGGGATTTCGGATGCGGATGCAAGAAATTGTGCGGATGTTCCGCGGATGTTGATGCGGATGTATATGCGGATATCTGTTTGCTGTGAAATGCGGATGCGGATACGGATATAAGAAATTGTGCGGATGTTCCGCAGATGCGGATGCGAATATCCGATACATCACTAGGAGGGATGGTGGGACATGATGACGACAAAGTACTGAGAGGAACTAACAAGGTGGACAGAGAGAGGACATTTCAGAGATGGGACACAGCAACAAGGGTCACAAATGGAAGCTGAAAACTCAGATGAGTCACAGGGATGTTAGGAAATATTGTATTAGTCATAGAGTTGTCAGGAAGTGGAATATTCTGGAAAGTGATGTAGTGGAGGCAGGATCCATACATAGCTTTAAGAGGAGGTATGATAAAGCTCATGGAGCAGGGAGTGTGACCTAGTAGTGACCAGTGAAGAGGCGGGGCCAGGAACTAAATCAACCCTTGCAACCACGTACATGCGCGCATGCAGAGAAAGAGCGCATTTCTGATCTTCACTTATACTCTTGTTTCATATTACTATCACTCACCAGCATGAACAAAAATGGTACAAGAGCAATTTATCAAATTATTACTGTTTTACATGAATTCTATGGAAATATAAAATAAAAAACAGGTAAAAGTATTCAAAATCTTTGTCCTGCCATTTTAATGACAATCTAACATTTGAGTTGGCAGTGGTGCTGTTCTTGCCAAATCTTGACAATAGTCTTAAGTTTTCAAGAAATGAACCATCCCCTCTGACCAACTCCAGGTTCATTCATAAAATATGCTGTATCTTGTACTCTCTGAGGTGATCACTTTGTGATATATACAAAAATTCTGGTGCATTAACCCTTAAACTGTTATTAATGAATACGTATGCCTGGAACCAAACTGTTCAATGATTACATACATGTATTTTTTGTGCCATCAAATAATAATAATAATAATACTTAGGTAGTAGGTTGGTAGACAGCAACCGCCCAGGGAGGTACTACCATCCTGCCAAGTGAATGTAAAACGGAAGCCTGTAATTGTTTTATGTGATGGTAGGATTGCTGGTGTCTTTTTTCTGTCTCATAAACATGCAAGATTTCAGGTACATCTTGCTACTTCTACTTACACTTAGGTCACACTACACACACATATGTACTGCAAGCATATATATAAACACCTCTATGGGTTTTTATCTAGTATTTTCTTACTAGTTCTTCTTCTTGTTTATTTCCTCGTATCTCCATGGTTCTTGTTTATTTCCTCTTATCTCCATGGTTCTTGTTTATTTCCTCTTATCTCCATGGTTCTTGTTTATTTCCTCTTATCTCCATGGTTCTTGTTTATTTCCTCTTATCTCCATTGGAGAGTGGAACAGAATTCTTCCTCAGTAAGCCATGCGTGCCTTAAGAGGCGACTAGAATGCCGGGAGCAAGGGGCTAGTAACCCCTTCTCCTGTATGCATTACTAAAGTTATAAAAAGAAACTCGTTTTTCTTTTTTGGGCCAACCTGCTTCGGTGGGATACGGCTGGTTTGCTGAAAGAATAATAATAATAATAATAGTAATAATCTTTATTTCTATAAGTACATGATACAACTTATACAGATCTAGCTGATATCAATGACATGCTATATACACATAGAAAGCCCCTGGATGTGACCCACACTAGTCGGCTAACACTCGGGTACCTACTTACTGCTAGGTGAACAGGGACTGCAGGTGTCTTAAGGAAACATGCCCAATGTTTCCACCTGTACCGGGGATTGAACCACAGACACTTAATGTGTGAGTCGAGTGCGCTACAAACCGAGCTAAGGGACACTGTAAATAATTCAGCGGCCTTGCCATTTTAAGCCTCAGCTCAACTATTTACGTCACTGACCTCCTCATGCCTACGAGACAAAATGTTCGCCCCAGTGGGTCTATGCAGTGCATCATGGGTAACTGCCTCAGTATCACATGTAAGCAAAGGAGACATCTGTACCAGCAAACAGTAAGTCACATTGTTTGACACTGATTTTACTGGGTTATCCTAGATTTAAAAAACTACAAATTGTGACTTGTGTACCCATAAACACCTGTGTGCTCTCAGGACCATTGTAAAAAAAATATTGTATTCTTTACGCACAAAATCTGAATGAAAAAATACATGCAAGTCTAACTGAATTGACTTCTAATTACTTTACGATGAAACACCTATGAAGATTACTGTGGATCACAATTATTACAAATATGTACACCAGCAAGGGTCTCTGAAGCTGCACAATGGAATGCCAATCCACCCCACTCCCCAATTTTTCTGTTTCCTTTTTTTTTTTCGGTAGTAGGTTGGTAGACAGCAACCACCCAGGGAGGTACTACCGTACTGCCAAGTGAGTGTAAAACGGAAGCCTGTATTTGTTTTACATGATGGTAGGATTGCTGGTGTCTTTTTTGTCTCGTAAACATGCAAGATTTCAGGTATGTCTTGCTACTTCTACTTACACTTAGGCCACACTACACGTTCATGTATACACACTCATCTGAGTTTTCTTTTATTTTATCTTAATAGTTCTTTTCTCCGTAAGCCATGCATGTTGTAAAAGTCAACTAAAATGTCGGGAGCAATGGGCTAGTAACCCCTTTTCCCGTATAGTCTACTAAAAAGAAAAAGAAAACTGTCAAAGTGGGATGTTTGAATGTGCGTGGTTGTAGTGCGAATGATAAGAAAGAGATTATTGTGGATGTTATGAATGAAAAGAAGTTGGACGTCCTGGCTCTAAGTTAAACAAAGCTGAAGAGGAAAGGCGAGTTTCAGTGGGGAGAAATAAATAGGATTAGGTCAGGGGTTTCTAATACAGTTAGAGCTAAGGAAGGAGTAGCAGTAATGTTGAAGGATAAGTTATGGCAGGAAAAAGAGGGAATATAAATGTATAAATTCAAGGATTATGTGCAGTACAATAAGGGTTGGATGTGAAAAGTGGGTTATAGTAAGTGTTTATGTACCTGGAGAAGAGAGAAGTGTAGAGGAGAGAGAGAGATTTTGGTAAATGTTAAGTGAGTGCGTGGGGAGTTTTGAACCAAGTGAGAGAGTACTTGTGGTTGGGGATCTAAATGCTAAAGTGGGTAAAAATATTGTGGAGGAAGTAGTAGGTAAATTTGGGGTGTCAGGGGTAAATGAAAATGGGGAGCCTTTAATTGAGCTATGTGTAGAAAGAGGTTTGGTAATAAGTAATACATATTTTATGAAAAAGAGGATAAATAAGTATACGTACAAGGTATGATATAGCACGTAATGAAAGGAGTTTGTTAGATTATGTATTGGTGGATAAAAGGTTGATGGGTAGGCTTCAGGATGTACATGTTTATAGAGGGGCAACGGATATACAATACAATACAATTTTATTTCTTTGCTCGTGTACATAGGTTTACATTACAATCATAAATTGAAGTGCAAGGAGAGCCTCTGGCATGCCTTGGCGATAGAGGCAGCTTAATCTAATGGCTTATAGACTATGAACATAATATTGGAGTAATTGAGTGAGTTTGTATTGGTAGATCGTTCAAATTATGATATGATGATAATACATTGTTCATTACAAAATGATGATAGACATTGTAACTAGTGTTTAGTAGGATGGAACATAATAGTAAAAATTTAATTATCTTAATGAAAATAACATTGAGCATTTTGAGAGTAATATATCTGAGAGTAATATATCGGATCATTATTTAGTTGTATCTAGTAAGAGGTAGATGGGACAAAAGGAAAATGGCAACAGTAAGTAAGAGAGAGGTGAAAGTGTATAAACTAAGGGAGGAGGAAGTTAGGGTGAGATATAAGTAACTATTGGCAGAAAGGTGGGCTAATGCAAGTATGAGTAGTGGGGAGGGGAATGGGTTTGAATAGGGTTGGGATAGTTTTAAAAATGCAGTATAAGAATGTGGGGCAGACGTTTGTGGCTATAGGAGGGTGGGTGCAGGAGGAAAGTGGAATAACTGGTGGAATGATGAAGTAAAGGGTGTGATAAAAGAGAAAAAGGTAGCTTATGAGAGGTTTTTACAAAACAGAAGTATTATAAGAAGAGCAGAGTATATGGAGAGTAAAAGAAAGGTGAAGAGAGTGGTGAGAGAGTGCAAAAGGAGAGCAGATGATAGAGTGGGAGAGACACTGTCAAGAAATTTTGCGGAAAATGAGAAAAATTTTGGAGTGAGATAAACAAGTTAAGAAAGCCTAGGGAACAAATGGATTTGTCAGTTAAAAACCGAGTAGGGGAGTTAGTAGATGGGGAGCTGGAGGTATTTGGTAGATGGCGAGAATATTTTGAGGAACTTTTAAATGTCAATGAAGAAAGGGAGGCAGTAATTTCATGCACTGGCCAGGAATGTATAACAAACATCTTTTAGGAGTGAAGAAGAGCAGGATGTAAGAGTGAGGGAGATGCGTGAGGCATTACGTAGAATGAAAGGGAGTAAAGCAGCTGGAACTGACGGGATCATGACAGAAATCTTAAAAGCAGGGGAAGGGGGTATAGTGTTGGAGTGGTTGGTATTTTTGTTTAATAAATATATGGGCGAGGGGCTTGGAATTCCAGCAAGCATGTGTGAGCGTGTTAGATAGGAGTGAATGGAGACAAATGGTTTTTGGGACATGACGATCTGTTGGAGTGTGAGCAGGGTAACATTTTGTGAAGGGATTCAGGGAAACCAGTTAATTGATTTAGTTGGACTTGAGTCCTGGAAATGGGAAGTACAATGCCTGCACTTTAAAGGAGGGGTCTGGGATGGTGACAGCTGGGAGGGACTATTCTCAGCTGTCGTATCTGAGCACCTCTGCAAAGACAGTGATTATGTATGAGTGTGGTGAAAGTGTTGAATGATGATGAAAGTATTTTCTTTTTGGGGATTTTCTTTCTTTTTGGGTCACCCTGCCTCGGTGGGAGACGGCCGACTTGTTGAAAAAAAAAAAATATATGAAAGAGGGGAAAGTACCTAGGGACTGGGAGAGAGCGTGTATATAGTTCCTTTATATAAAGGGATGGGGACAAGAGATTGTAAAAATTATAGGGGAATAAGTTTACTGAGTATACCAGGTAAAGTGTATAGTAGGGTTATTATTGAAAGAATTAGAGGTAAGACAGAGTAGGATTGCAGATGAGGAAGGAGGCTTTAGAGTGGGTAGGGGATGTGTAGATCAAGTGTTTACATTTAAGCATATATGTGAACAGTATTTAGATAAAGGTAGGGAAGCTTTCATTGCATTTATGGATTTAGAAAAGGCATATGATAGAGTGGATAGGGGAGCAATGTGGCAGAAGTTGCAAGTGTATGGAATAGGTAGTAAGTTACTAAATGCTATAAAGAGTTTTTATGAGGATAGTGAGGCTCAGGTTAGGGTGTGTAGGAGAGGGGGAGATTACTTCCCGGTAAAAGTAGGTCTTAGACAGGGATGTGTAATGTCACCATGGTTAATCGAGGAGAGGGGTGGGATTAAATTATGGGGAATCAAGTACAAAATGGGAATTGACACAGTTACTTTTGCTGATGATATTGTGCTTATGAGAGATTCTAAAGAAAAGTTGCAAAGGTTAGTGGACCAGTTTGGGAGGGTGTTTAAAGGTAGAAAGTTGAAAGTAAATGTGGATAAGAGTATGGTGATGAGGGTATCAAATGATTTAGATAAAGAAAAATTGGATATCACATTGGAGAGAGGGAGTATGGAAGAAGTGAATGTTTTCAGATATTTGGGAGTTGACTTGTCAGCAGATGGGTTTATGAAGGATGAGGTTAACCATAGAATTGATGAAGGAAAAAAGGTGAGTGGTGCGTTGAGGTATTTGTGGAGACAAAAAACGTTATCCATGGAGGCAAAGAAGGGAATGTATGAAAGTATGTATAGTGGTACCAACACTCTTATATGGGTGTGAAACTTGGGTTGTAAATGCTGCAGCGAGGAGGCGGCTGGAGATGTCCTAAGGGCAATGTGTGGTGTAAATATTATATAGAGAATTCGGAGTGTGAAAATTAGGAGGAGGTGTGGAGTTACTTAAAGTATTAGTCAGAGGGCTGAAGAGGGGTTGTTGAGGTGGTTTGGTCATTTAGAGAGAATGGAATGAAATAGAATGACTTGGAAAGCATATAAATCTATAGTGGAAGGAAGGCGGGGTAGGGTTTGTCCTTGGAAAAGTTGGAGGGAGGGGGTAAAGGAGGTTTTGTGTGCAAGGGGCTTGGACTTCCAGCAAGCGTGCGTGAGAGTGCTCGATAGGAGAAAGTGGAGACAAATGGTTTTATGACTTGACGTGCTGATGGAGTGTGAGCAAGGCAACTTTTATGAAGTAATTCAGGGAAACCAGCAGGCCGGACTTGAATCCTGGAGGTAGGAAGTACAGTGCCTGCACTTTGAAGGACGGGGTGTTGATGTTGCAGTTTTATAACTGTAGTGTAAGAGTGCCTCTGGAAAGACAGTGATGGAGTGAATGATGACGAAAGTTGTTTCTTCTTTTTCAGGTTACCCTGCCTTGGTGGGAAACGGCCGATGTGTTAATAAAAAAAACATTTAGAATGGATTGTTTACTGCTAGTAAATGTTTGATAAACTTATTTCCTATGTCTACACAAAAAAGTTGCAGGAAAATGTACAGTTCATAAGTAGTGTAAGACAATAGATAGTAAAAAACACTCACTGTTAGCAGGGAAGCCTTCATTACAATGCTTTGTCCAGGACTAGACCATATCAAGTATAGAAAAAACACTGATACACTGCCTTACATGGGAAATAAGATCAGGTTCAGGAAAGGTCACAAGTGAGGTCATGGAGAGACTGGTCAAATATGCATTTTAGGTGCTGATGTGTTTCGGGAAAGGAGGCACAGGGTTAGGCCCATAGGAAACATTTTTATTATACAAGGGGAATTGCCAAGAAACCTCATGCAGTTTTTCAAAAAAGTAACTTTATTTATTTTTTTTTCAATAAGTCGGCCGTCTCCCACCGAGGTAAGGTGACCCAAAAAGAAAGAAAATACTTTCATCATCATTCAACACTTTCACCTCACTCATACATAATCACTGTCTTTGCAGAGGCGCTCAGATACAACAGCTGAGAATAAGTCCCTCCCAACTGTCACTATCATTTATTGATAAGTTTCTCAAATCAGTTCTTGATCAACAAGACTGTGGTGCATCCTTGGACTATGTGCGACCAGCACCAACAGCCTACTCGATCAGGCCAGCAACCAGGTCAGGTCTGGGACCAGTCAATGACCCCCAGAAGTGGCATAAAGTAATAAGGTACAAGGTTTATACCATGTACAAAATAAGCAATGAGATCTGCCAGTGCAAACATTCCCTTGTTTTGTTTGATAGTGTCAAATAAATAAATAGTGGCTGCTTCTAAAATCTTGCATTTCGTTTTGTCTTCCTTATACAATTCTACTGCTACTCACATAGTTCATATGTGAATGTAGATTGTAGTGAATAATGTATGCTTTGTGGATATTGTCCATCCTATAAGCATGTGGATATTGTCCATCCTTTAAGCATGTGGATACTGTCCATCCTATAAGCATGTGGATACTGTCCATCTTATAAGCATATGGATATCGTCCATCCTATAAGCATATTCGTGTTCCTGCAGTGATGGGTGTAATGGGGAGCCCATCACTTCAGTTTCCTCAGTAAAATATCTGGGAATCCCCTTTGACCCATGCATGTCAGGAGAATTGATAGGGAACAGTGTAGTAAAGAAAGCAAATGCCAGACTAAAGTTCCTTTACAGACAAGCACAGTGTCTACCTACTGAGGCTCGCAGGACCCTATGTCTAGCCCTTATACAATAACACATGAACAACGCTTGCTCTTCATGGTACTCTGCTTTGACAAAAAAATTGAAAGATAGACTACAAATCACCCAGAACAAAATAGTAAGATTCATCCTGGACCTGGGTCCAAGAGAGCATGTAGGCCAGTTTGAATTACAACAATTGGATATGCTGAATGTTGAAGACGGAGTAAAACAACTGAAGTTAAATCAAGTTTATAAAATTGCTCACAAACAGTGTCCAGAATATCTTACTAGGGGGGGAGAGCACAACTTTGTAGTATCCACAGTCAGTGCCCAGGCTTCAAACACTTTTTATTGTACAGCAATAAAAGAATGGAACAGACTGCCTGCACATGTCAAAGCTAGTCATAGCATGAGCCAGTTCAAGAAGAGAGCCAAAAGATGCCTAATAAATGTAGCAACAAAAAGGGAGGAGAATTTTTTTTTTTTAGCTAACACACATGTAAATATAAATACAGTAGGGCCCCACTTATACGGCAGGTTAGGTTCCAGGCTAGTGCCTTAAAGCAGACATCGCCGAAAAGCAGAATGCCATTTTTTCCACCTCTAAATGCATAGAAATGCCAGACAACAAGCTTACACTAACTTATATTAAGTTAGCAATAGCATTAGGCATTAAAAAACACAATAAAAAGTAAGATACACAGAGTACACTTATTACTTACCTTAAGTATTAACATTGATGTGTGAGAGGTGAGTGGCAGGGTATTGTCTAAAACAAGTAAAACATTAAAAGGAATTTTCTTTTCCTTGCAGTAAGCCTCAACTGTAGGCTTAAAATAGTCTGTGAACCAATTTATGAAAAGATCAGTAGTCATCCAAGCTTTTGAATTGGATTTATAATAAAAAGGGAGGCTACCTTTTGCATAGTTCTTTAGGGCCCTAGGATTCTCCGAGTGATAAATTATCATAGGTTTTAACTTGCAATCCCCAGCAGCATTAGCTCCTAGCAAGAGTGTTAGCTGACACTTTTGGGTTATCCTGGGTTCTCTATACATATGCTGCTATATGTAACTGTATTTGATGGCTATCTCAGCGATCAACATATACCTTGTTAATAAGTTTATTCAGGTATACACAAATACAGTTACATAGATTATCATACATAGCAGAATATGCATAGAGAACCTAGGATAACCCAAAAAAGTCAGTTCACTGAGTTTAATTATTTCTAACTTGGCACTTAAAGTAAGAGGCTTACGACTCCTCTTTTTATCACAACTAAGCTTAGGCGTCATAGTCAATGAGAGCCAACTAGTTAACGAAAGAGTAAACAAGAGAGGGAACGAGATACGGAGTTCAGACAAGGTAAAAAAACAAACTGAAAAGGTAGTGGGCGATCACTCAGTCAGGCGAAATGAATGCGATTAATACATGTCCACTTTTAGTTCATTCACATACGTTTGTAAGAGTTTGTGAAACTTTTACCTCAAAATAATTTTTTTTATAATAATAATTACCTAACAATACAAATACTCTTACATTGTGTAAAAGTTGTACAAATTAGTACAGAATAAACAAACAGCAACATTCCCATTCTCATGCAACACACTATTTTTAGAGTTAATGATAGTATTATTATTATTATTATCATACTAAAAAAGAAGCACTAAACCCACAAGGGTCGTGAATACCTATATATAGTGAAGGCATATGAAAGGAATATTTTTCTACAGTTATCCCTCAGTGTTTGACTAGAGAAAACGTAATTCTTACGACACTCCTACAAATTCGCTTGGTAAACAAATCTCAATACATATTTGTTAATTTTTATTCTGTGGGTGTATGTATCATGTTTATATGCTATGTAACGTGTTTTTTAAATAATTTTGAAGAAAATATCATAGATGAATTAATGAAAATGTCTATATTGACGTAAAATTGGACATTTAACCCTTTCAGGGTCCGTGCCGTAGTTCTACGGCTTTGAGTTCAGGGTCCAAACTGTAGTTCTACGTCATGAGCTCAGCTCACTCAGATAAGCTTTGAGCGGTAAATTTGGGCCTAGATATGAGAGAATAAATCTATGTGGTAAGTGTGCACCACATAAAACAAATCCTGCAGCACACAGTGCATAATGAGAGAAAAAAAACTGAAACCGTAATTTTCTATTAAAACAGCGAATTTGCAGTGTTTTTTCGTATACTTTTTATAGTTGTATTTGCGATTTCTTGGTCTCATTTGATAGAATGGAAAATATACTACAGATTTAGAGATGATTTTGATTGGTTTTAGAACTGGAAATGGCTTGAAACTGAGCTCAAAATAGCAGAAATGTTAAATTTTTGCTGATGTTCAAGAGTAAACAAATGACCTCACACGTCTAATACTCGCCAGCTGGTGGGTCTAATATACATTCACAAATGTGGTGATATTATTTATACAATTATTACATTATTGCATAACAGTAAATCTTCCATTTTTTGGTTTGAATAAAAATTCATTATGTGAATAAAAAATAAAAATGGAATTCATTTGTAAAGACTGAAAACGTAACTAATGAACAGAGAAAATATTAGTTTAGTGCCAGGAATGCCTGCATTGTTTATTCTGCACCCTATTTTGAAATTGGAATATTTTGAACTTTGAGTTAAACTGGCTAAATTACCAATATCCAATCACTTTATTTTGTAGTTGAAACAGTTGACTGGGCGATTTCTTGTGCTCAATCAATAGAATAGAAGTAATACTAGTAAAATAGCTAAGAATTTGGTCGACTGGAATAATGTAATTGGCCTAAAATGGGAGTCAAAGTCGGCAAAATCGCCGATGTGTAAATATCGCTGACACATCAAAATTTGCGTCAATTTTCAATCAAATTTCGTACTTTTTGTTTTATTACCTTCAGAAAAAAATTCTCTACCATTTCATAAGAAAAATAAGAATTTTTTTTTTTTTAATTCTTGAGACACTGGTGCACCCCTTCCAAAATGCCCTTGGACCCTGAAAGGGTTAATGTGCCCAAGAGTGATTATTATATAATAGAGAGATGTGCTCACGGAAAATGTAAACAAACTGGGTGGCGCGCGCCGTATACAAAAGTTTTGGTCATAATTTGAACTCGCCGTATGAACGGAACGCCGAAAGGCGAAACGCCAAAAAGTGGGGCCCTACTGTAACTCATTTTACCTTATTCCTAGTATATCTCCTTTATAGTATAATAATAAGATATTATCTCCTTCATAGTATAATAATAAGGTATTAAAAAGACCCTAATGGAAATATGTCACTTTGACTTTTGTGGGTTATCCTAGGTTCTCTACAAATATGCTGCTATGTATGATAATCTATGTAACTGTATTTGCGTATACCTGAATAAACTTACTTATTTGAAGGTCATCCCTGTCTCAACGATGCAAACTCTTGCAGCAGTGGTACTCTTGGGAAATGCAAGTGTATCACAGTTTTGTTGATTACGACAACAATGTTCATGTTGGATTTATGCAAAACAAGGTAGTACTGGATGTAACCTGTTAGGTGGGGAGGGCAAGACACTGATCAATATTGGTGTTTTACCTGGGAATGGTGTGGATGAGTAAGGCTTTCTTTCTGCAGGTGTGGATGTTATGTAGTGAGAACTTAGGTGCTGTGAGGGCATCCTCAAAGTATTTCCGTTTCTCTTCATAACAGGCTTTTTCCTCTGCATCCTCAGGATTGGTAATAAAGAATTCCTTGATGAGCAGAAATATATTGAGGATGGCTTCATGTTCACAGCCCTTAAGTTGTTCCCTAACATCCTCTCAAGAAAAAATGAGAAAGCCTTGCTCATCTACACCACTTTTAGAAAAATTGTCAATATTGATCACTGTCTTGTCCTCACAGGACAGGTTCCCTCCAGTATCACACCATCTTCCATAAAGCCAATATGGACACTCCTGTCAAACAGCAAAACCATGAAAGACATCACCAGACCTTGCAGACCCAAGAGTACCACTGCTGCAGGAGTTTACAGCATTTTGTGTAGGCAATGTAGAAAGGATTATATCAGTGAGACAGGGCATGACATTCAGACTCGCCTGCAGGAATGAAATGTGCTGTCAGGATGGACAATGTCACTAACACACATGTCGTTCACCCCAAACTACACTCACACATTATGAATTATGGAACAGTACTCAGTTGTATTAAGACAACACCAAATGGAAGATTATGGAAGCAACCTTTATATGACACTGTCAAATAAAACAAGGGAATGTACAAAATGAAAGGTCCCATTGCTAATAATATCGACTGAGTTTCTCTTCCCTATTCAGTTTGTTTGGAATAATGGCCATTGCTGAATAAACACTAGACAATGAAATGTGGTAAGAAATGACATTTTGTTAACTCTAATGTAAATACAGAATGAACACACCTCCTCTTCCTCCTCCTCCTGCCTCATTACTATAGTTGGAGTGTTTGGACGTTCTGAGTAATTAGATCGAGGCCCACCATCAGACATCCCACCAGGAGTGTTGGCTGGAGGATGTGACCCATCATATCCAGGATTCTCCGAAGGAGGCTGAGTCTGTCAGATAGAATAATCTTTGAACACTAACACTAAGCTGCAAAAATTATATTAACCTTCATATAAAAATTATGAATAAAAACAAATGAAAAAATTGGGACAATATACAAGAAATATTATAAATAAAAATCATGACTGATGCATAAAATCCTACCTCCATATATCCGTAATTCTCCATCTCAGCGTGCATAGGACTCCGGAATGGTGTGGTGTGCGCTGGAGTCTGGTTAAAGCATTTAACAAATTCAGTGCAAAATAAAATATAAGAAATAAAGAGCATTTAAATCATTACCTGAATGAATCCCATGCACTTCATCCTTTGAAGTGGTGATGGTAATCCATATGAACAGCAGAGAAACTGAACAGACCAAAACACTAATATAGTTCATCTCTATAAAAAATAGTGCATGCAAATGGAATAATTCTGTACTACTTTAAGTACAGTATGACCATAGGAGAAAAAACAGTTGCAATGCATGTGGAATTTTATCAACCTTTCAAACATTCCTTCCCCACTTATTTAGCTTTTCTTATTGACAACTCATGCTGCAATATACTTGGTAATTGGCTTCATTTTTTTGTCTGAACTGCCATTCCAACAAAGATTTTGCATGAACCTTACACTCCCTCCCCACCTCAAAATTTACAGGATGAAACTGCATTAATCAGATTTCAGGTACATCTTGCTACTTCTACTTACACTTAAGTCACACTAAGCATGCATGTACAAGCATATATATACACACACCCCTCTGGGTTTTCTATTATTTTCTTACTAGTTCTTGTTGTTTATTTCCTCTTATCTCCATGGGGAAGTGGAATACAATTCTTCCTCTAAGTCATGCATGTGGTAAGAGGCGACTAAAATGCCGGGAGCAAGGGGCAAGTAACCCCTTCTCCTGTATACACTATTAAAGTTAAAAAGAGAAACTTTCGTTTTTCTTTTTGGGCCACCCTGCTTCGGTGGGATATGGCCGGTTTGTTGAAAAAAGACTGTATTAATCATCAATCAAGAATATGCTGACTAAGTTGCAGACCATTCTGCTGTTAAGATTAGAGTTCCAGATGTAGATAGTGTCATTATTAGCTACACAAACTATGTACAAGTTGTTGTCAACTTGTTGTAAAGATGTACTGACTAGCATTACCCCTCATTCACCTCCACCAACACTGCCAGGCAAATTGAGTCCCATTTCACAACACAGGAGAATTCAAGCACAAGCCATCAACTATAGATCATTGTCACTGTTGTCAGTCACTAGTAAATTGTTAAAAAACAAATGTTACAAAAAGACAGCAATTTTTTTTTTTTAAATATAGATTGCTACTCTGTGGCCATCAAAGTGGTAACAGACAAGATTACTCCACAGCTGATCTCATGTTGAACCTCTCCACTACAAATGAATGAAAACAAGATCAGTTATGAAACTGCCTGGAGCCTTTGACTGGATATTGTACCATGGCCTCATGGCCAAAAATGCAAGCACTAGAAATCTTTGAAACCATTTTGCACCACCTGAGTGATTGTCTTCAAGGTCTACCTCTTTAGATAGTTAACAATTGAGCAATGCTTGTAAGTCATCTAATAAGGCCAGTATACTACAGGGAAGTGGTTCCTTGCTTTAAATTGTCTTCAACAAACCTACTTAACCTCATCCCAGCATCTCATGCCTATGATGATGACTTTGATTAAATAAAGTAAACCCTCTATATAACAAACTAACTGGGGGAAGCAGGCTGTCGGTAATGGCAACTGTGGTGGATTAAAAGATTGTTTTGCCGTGATTGTGACAATAATGGGAAATTCAGCAACCAATGGATTTTGTTCCACATTTCCAAAGTCCATTAAATGGAGGATTTTCTGCACTGACTTAAGCAGGAGAAATACGCATTTTTCTGATGCACATCAACCATCAACTTGCAGATATACCTGCATGAACAGGCAATAATGTTCATCTCAAAGTCAATCTTACAAAGCTTCGTTACTTAGCTATCTTAGTAAAAAATAGTTTTTACTGCTCTTTAAAGATTTCATGGTATTAACGAAACTACATAAAGTACAATGAATGACAAGAAACATTTAGCAGGATGAAGAAAAAAGCTTGCAAGAACATAAATGGAGACCACAATATATATTTTCAGATTACCCAATTCACTTAACACATTTAAAGCAATATTTTCTATAAACTGGCTTAATCATTTGCTAGAAGTGAAACACAAGGATGTGTGAAAAATTATCCATTTCAACCTGATATGAAACATGTCTTGTATCCTCTGGGAACTCAGACATTTGAAGCAGCATATCACACATTTCATTTAATTTTTTACAAAATGAGTTGGACATTTACTTGAAGTGAAACAAAGATGCTCAGAAAGAATAAGATCTGACTTAGAAGCAGTGATGAGACAATATTAAAACTTGCTGATACTGATACTAAATTTTAGGCCAATACCAATACATTAACCAACATATAGACTAGGCAGTTGAATAAAAAGGAACAGACAGGCATAAGGGAGCAAGGAGCTCGTAACCCCTTCTCCTGTATAAATTACTAATTTTTTCTTTTTAGGTCACCCTGCCTCGGTGGGATACGGCTGGTTTGTTGGGAAAAAAAGGCATAAGGAAAAATAAGACAGAATAAGGAAAACTGTATTAACTTCAAGTAAGATATGAATATAAGAGAAAATGTAACAGACCACCAAGTATTGCTGCAGTTCAGAGAAAGGGTATGCCATTTACTTTCCCATCATTTGAGCAAAAGCTAAATTATTAAACTTTGGTTAATAGAAGTATTAGTTTAACAAATCAAACCTGATTATCAGCATCCTGTATCCAAAGAATTGGACAGAACAATAAACTGAAGAAATTACT
Source organism: Cherax destructor (assembly GCA_009830355.1). Taxonomy (NCBI): domain Eukaryota; kingdom Metazoa; phylum Arthropoda; class Malacostraca; order Decapoda; family Parastacidae; genus Cherax; species Cherax destructor. The sequence goes on from WNWK01002088.1 coordinate 156,818, forward strand.
TACAAAACGGCATGCCAAGGCTTATAGCAAATTAGGTAAATTATTAAATTATTCATAATGGTTACTAAAGAAAAATTACTAGAAAAACACAATATCAAAAATAGAGAAAAACAACACATTAAAAATCTGCATTCTCGGGTTCAAAGAATAACATACAGCAGAGAAATGTTAGTTGTGAGACTTGCAATATATCCAGCACATACCTGGTTTGCATCAACGCTCTCCACCTGTGGTTGGGCTGGACTTCGAAAGGATGCATTTGGTGCTGATGTTTGGTCAACATTCAAATCTTGATTTGTGGGTACTGGTTCATTAACAGCTGGAGTTTCTGGTGGGTTGATTTCAGGCTGCTGAAGTAGAGAAAGCTTACAGTGACTCACAAAATTAGACCTAAAATCAAAGCAATATGTCTATTGGACACAATTCAAACAGGTAAAGTATATAATAACTCCTAAGTGGAAGTACACACAGTTGAACATTTTTACTAAAGGACATCTTGCAGATAGCTTCAATTACTCACATTTTTTTTGCACTGTCCATTTTCTGTTTGATTGGTGCAAGAATCCTAAATTTAAAATTAATTATAGGTTTCAATCCAAATGTGCTCACTTGATTTCCCAGGGATAAATCTATTTTCTTTATGACCATTCTTATATGTAAATATTGTCTTGCCTACAACCTTTTTCTTGGATTTACCATTCTTGTAAAAATAAATTTGAGTGATATTTAAAGAAATGTGGCCATTTTCCTCTAATGTTAGGTTTACAGTTGTATATTTCATCTTTTTTTTATGACATTCAAATCGATTAATTTTTTCTATATATTTTTGGGTACGTGTGGTATGTATATAGTACTCTTTTCATACAAATCGGTCATGAAATTAGCATTTTATAACACCTTATCTTCTTTTGCCTGAGCACAACATATAAATTAAAAAGCCCAAGACTGCATTTAGAATGTGATCACTGGATTTCCCATGCCCATACGTATCTATTTTTCTTTCGTAACATTCTTTTTTTTTTTTTTTAGAAAATCAATATTAACCAAATTAGAACAATACTGAAGAAAAATAAAAATAAAAAACATGGTATTGTTCCTGAAAATTATTAAGGCATGTGCAAAATATAAAATAGGAAAAATTTCAATAATTCAGATATGTGAAATTTTGAGTTACGTATTATCAAGTTCAAGTTTCACAGAGCCTCCAGAAACCTAGCCAAGATCAATGGCGCAAATTCCTTGCATCTTATTAAGCTTTCTTTAAATATACAAATACTGCAAAAATGTCACTTGCAGGGGTTACATATTATCTAGAAATATATGCAAAGTATTTATACAGTGGACACCCGGTGTTCGTCCTGCTCAAAACACTCCCTTTTATGTAAGTGTATTTTTTTTTAATGTTTTTATAAGTGTAGTTTTGGGGGTCTAAAAGGACTAGTCTACTTTACATTATTTCTTAAGAGAATAAATTCGGTTGGTAATGGCACTTGAGCAGCATTCTGTTACGAAAAATGGACGAACACCGGGGGTCCACTGTATGTCCCAGTAATGTTTTAGACATGCTGGAGTAAATGTGAAACTCCTTGAAGCACGGTGTCACTCCACTGCTGACAGTGCAGTGGACACTTGATGATCATGCACTGCCTTGGCTTTATTTTTTTCACTGTTACATATAAACATGTCTGTCTGTCTAGCTCTGTCTCTGTTTATCTCTGTCTCTGGTTATCTGTCTTTCTGTCTGCTTGTCTCTCTGTCTCAAGAGACAGAGCTGCTTATGAAAAAACAAGTATTACACACGATGCAGAGTCGTCATGTCTGATTACTGAACAAGTGAAAATGCGTATTACTTGCCAGTCATCCTTATTACGCCTTATATCTACAAGCACAGTATAGCACTCTGGATTTTTTGGGAGGTTATCCTAGGTAATTTACACTATGTATAATGTATTTATGTGTACCTGTGAGACAGAGACAGAAATAGAGATAGATACAGACAGACAGACGGATATAGAGACAGCCAAAGTCAATCGGCCAGCCAGCCGCCGGCCAGCCAGCCGCCGGCCAGCCAGCCGCCGGCCAGCCAGCCTGCCACTCAGCCTGTCGAACACATATTACACGTTCCAGAATTGTTTCTCTTTACTTAGGGCATAGGTTATAGGACATTCTGGCAGGATGACACTACCAATGGTATCAAAATTGAAAGGATGTTGCACATGGGTTATTATCGAGGTTTTTATTATTTCCTCGACCACTTGTGGCCACATCCATCTCAAAGCCACTAAACTCAGGGTCAACATCACTTTCTTCTTAAAAAGGGAGTGTTAATATGACATGACATCAGTGAATCCCTGGTGTTTGCCGCACTGTTTGCTCTAGCTGGCGCTCAATTGAACTGGTGCTCCCACAAGGTACTAAGTCGTCCCAGATTTTGTTAATACTGCACACACTGAGTGTTAAGACCCATTCTATACTGACCAGGCATCTCAGGCCAATCGTGCCAAATTTGGAGGCAGGAAAAATCAAATAATCTACATTTAGAGCGCTAGCAGTAACATAGATACACGTTTGGACAGTTAAGGGGTTAAGAGGAAAGCAATGTTGACCCAGAGTTTAGTGGCTTTGAGATGGATGTGACCACAAGTGGTTAAAGAAATATAAAAAACCTCAATAATAACCCATGTGCAACATTTGTGCCACATCCTTTCAATTTTGATACCACCTGTAGTGTCAACCTGCCAGAATACCCTATAAACTATGCCCTAAGTAAAGAGAAAAGATTCTGGAACGTGTAATACATGTTCTGCGGGACAGCTGGCTGGGTGGCCGGCCAGATGGCTGACTGACTGGTTGTCTCTATCTCTGTTTGTCTGTATTTATCTCTGTCTGTATCTATCTCTGTCTGTATCTATCTCTGTCTGTATCTATCTCTGTCTGTATCTAACTCTCTCTGTATCTATCTGTCTGTATCTATCTCTGTCTGTATCTATCTCTGTTTGTCTGTATCTATCTCTGATTGTCTGTATCTATCTCTGATTGTCTGTATCTATCTCTGATTGTCTGTATCTATCTCTGATTGTCTGTATCTATCTCTGATTGTCTGTATCTATCTCTGATTGTCTGTATCTATCTCTGATTGTCTGTATCTATCTCTGATTGTCTGTATCTATCTCTGATTGTCTGTATCTATCTCTGATTGTCTGTATCTATCTCTGATTGTCTGTATCTATCTCTGATTGTCTGTATCTATCTCTGATTGTCTGTATCTATCTCTGATTGTCTGTATCTATCTCTGATTGTCTGTATCTATCTCTGATTGTCTGTATCTATCTCTGATTGTCTGTATCTATCTCTGATTGTCTGTATCTATCTCTGATTGTCTGTATCTATCTCTGATTGTCTGTATCTATCTCTGTTTGTCTGTATCTATCTCTGTTTGTCTGTATCTATCTCTGTTTGTCTGTATCTATCTCTGTTTGTCTGTATCTATCTCTGTTTGTCTGTATCTATCTCTGTTTGTCTGTATCTATCTCTGTTTGTCTGTATCTATCTCTGTTTGTCTGTATCTATCTCTGTTTGTCTGTATCTATCTCTGTTTGTCTGTATCTATCTCTGTTTGTCTGTATCTATCTCTGTTTGTCTGTATCTATCTCTGTTTGTCTGTATCTATCTCTGTTTGTCTGTATCTATCTCTGTTTGTCTGTATCTATCTCTGTTTGTCTGTAGTATCTATCTCTGTTTGTCTGTATCTATCTCTGTTTGTCTGTCTTTCTCTCACAGGTACACATAAGTACAGTTATCATAGTGTAAATTACCTAGGATAACCCAAAAAATCCAGACAAAGTGTCATACTGTGTTTGTATATATAAGACATAATACGCATGACTGGCACGTAATACGCATTTTCACTTGTTCAGGAATCAGACGTGACAACTCTGCATCATGTGTAATACCTGTTGGTTCATGAGTGGCCCTCTCTGAGACAGAGACAAGAAGACAGATACACACAAGCAGACAGAAAGAGATAAGCTGAGACAGAGATAAACAGACAGAGCAAGACAGACAGAGACAGAGCTAGACAGACAGACAGACAGACAGACAGACATGTTTGTGTAACAGTGAAAACAAATAAAGTCAAGGTTCACTGGAGCAGTGCACAATCATTAATATTAGAGTGCTGCACCGTCAGCAGTGGAGTGACACTCGTCTTACACCATGCTTCAAGGAGTTTCATATACTCCAGAGCGTCTAAAACATTTCTGGGAGCTATAAATACTTTGTATATATTTCTAGACAATAGTATGTGACCAAGGCAAGTGAAAATGTTCACTTGTCAGTGTGTGCAGACATCGTACTTCCCATCTCCAGGACTCTAGTCCGGCCTGCAGGTTTCCCTGAATCCCTTCATAAATGTTACCTTGCTCACACTCCAACAGCACGTCAAGTCCTAAAAACCATTTGTCTCCATTCACTCCTATCAAATACGATCATGAATGCTTGCTGGAAGTCCAAGCCCCTCGCACACAAAACCTCCTTTACCCCCTCCCTCCAACCTTTCCTAGGCCAACCCCTACCCCACCTTCCCTCCACTACAGATTTATACACTCTCGAAGTCATTCTATTTTGTTTTATCCTCTCTACATGTCCGAACCACCTCAACGACCCCTCCTCAGCCCTCTGGATAATATAGTTTTGGTAATCTCACACCTCCTCCAAACTACGAATTCTCTGCATTATATTCACACCACACATTGCCCTCAGACATGACATCTCCACTGCTCCAGCCTTCTCCTTGTTGCAACATTCACAACCCATGCCTCACACCCATACAAGAGTGTTGGTATAACTATATTCTCATACATTCCCCTCTTTGCTTTCATGGATGAAGTTCTTTGTCTCCTCAAATTCCTCAGTGCACAACTCACCTTTTTCCCCTTGTCAATTCTATGATTTACCTCATCTTTGATAGACCCATCCGCTGACACGTCCACTCCCAAATACTATCTGAATACATTCATCTCCATACTCTCTCCCTCCAATCTGATATCCAATCTTTCGTCACCTAATTTTTTTGTTATCCTCATCACCTTACTCTTTCCTATATTCACTTTTAACTTTCTTCTTTTACATACCCTACCAAACTCATCCACCAACCTCTGCAACTTCTCTTAAGAATCTCCCAAAAGCACAGTGTCATCAGCAAAGAGCAACTGTGACAACCACTTTGTGTTAGATTCTTTATCTTTTAACCCCACACCTCTTGCCAACACCCGCACATTCACTTCTCTTACAACCCCATCTATAAATATATTGAACAACCACAGTGACATCACACATCCTTGTCTAAGGCCTACTTTTACTGGGAAATAATCTCCCTCTCTCCTACATACTCTAACCTGAGCCTCACTATCCTCGTAAAACCTCTTCACTGCTTTCAGTAACCTACCTCCTATTCCATACACCTGCAACTTCTGCCACATTGCTCCCCTATCCACCCTGTCATTCATTTATTAAACAAAAATACCAACCGCTCCAAAACTATATTTTATAAATTAAAATAAAAACAAGAAAAAAAGGTATATCGGCAACACTTCTACAAGTGGCAGGACTCCATGTTGCTGTCAGATGAGCATCCAGCACCAACTTCGCAACTTTATATCTCAATAAGTACTGACCCTAAATTTATTTTTTTGGTCTTATTACACACAGAAAATTGCCCTCTTTACTTAAAAAAAAAACTTTTTTTTTTTTCAAAATATTTGGAGCACAAACAGTGAAAACGTAGATCTACATTTGGACAGTTTAAGGGTTAAAATGGTCCCCTTCTCTTCTACATAATCTAACCCGAGTCCAGCAGGGGCGTTGACCCCTGGAACTCTCTCCAGGTATACTCCACACAAAAAATTTTTTACTGCTTTTAAAAAACCCATTCCATACATTGGCAACATCTGCCACATTGGTTCCCTATCAACCCTAAGAGATTTTTCTAAACCCATAAATGCAGTATACAATTCCTTACACTTTTCTAGATGTTGTTTACTTATATGCTTCAATGTAAGCACTTAATCTACACTACCTCAACCCATCCTTAATCCTCCGTTTCTCTGCAATCCTGTCTTCCCCTTAACTCTATTAATAATTTAATAATTCTACTGAACATTTTACCTAGTATACTCAACAGGCTTTTTACCCTATAATTCTTACACTTTCCTGTCCCCTTTTTCCTTATTCTCTTCCAATCGTTAGGTATCTACTCTTGTCACTGATACTGAACAAAAAACAATAGGCTACTCAAAAACTGCATCCCCACCTGTTTTTAATATCTGTCTTAATCCCATCTGTCCCAGCTGCTATATCTCATTTCATTCTACCCAGTGGTATATGCACTTTCCTCCACACCCATCTCTGGCTCTTCCTCACTCCTGTGATACATTATTCCTCTCCTGGAGGGAGATGGCTGTAGTGATAAATAAAAACAATGCTTCACAACCTAGAGCACATGCTAGTCACAAACTCATCCTGTATCACATCTGGTGAGTACCTCTAAAATATCATAACACAAAAATGGTAGACAGCATATTTCAACTGCTTCCATCCACTCTCAAGTGTAGTTAGAAACATTCCTGGGGATTTCATTAATAGATAAATAAATCTTTAGATAATATACCTCTTCAAGTGTGATTATCTCAGGCACAGGTGGTGGCTGAGGTGTAGGCTGTGGTTCTTCAACTGCAGATGGTGCTAGTGAGGGTGGTGCTGGGGTTTGAGGAGCTTGTGGTGACAATATTTCTGGGATTGCTTCTCGAGTTTTTGATGGCACATTCAAAATTTGCAACTGAAAGAAGAAATATATTTAATAAAACAAAATGCAGTGAGGTAGAAAATATTAAATTTTAGCGACAGAAATCCAAAGCTAAAGTGAAAGACTAACATGGGATTGGAAATAAATACTAACTAAGTATTGCTCATTAATGCTTCAGTGTAAACACTTATCCAAACATCTTCCCTGTCTAATATCCACTTCTGTAATCATGCTTTCTTCCTTTCTAGTTATTAGTCAACCACAATTCTGCCATAAATTTTACTTGATACACTATAAGATATCTATTGTGATAAAAAAATTTAATAACAAGGGGTTAGTAACCCCTTCTACTGTATAAATTACTAAATTAAAATAGAAAAACTTTCATTTTTCTTTTCAGGTCACTATGCATTGGTGGGCTACAGCTGGGTTAAAAAAAAAAACTATAATTCACTATCCCTTATGACCTACCGTACAAAGGAAATCTACATTTTCTGATCATCCACAGGCATCTTCCCTTCCAAACACACCCTCAATTCAAATAATTCTTTCTCATTCACTCTCCTTATTAAGGCTTAATCCCATCCACCTCTACTTCTTCACACACACTTTCAACTTTCTAAATGCTTCACTCACTTTCAGCTCGTTACTAATTCTAGTAGATCCCATTCCTTCTCAACCCAAATATAATTTTTTTTGCTTAGATTTTATCAAGTACAGTGGTACCTCTACTTACGAGCAGCTCCCAACTCGAACAATTATGTAAGTGTATTTTTGTAGGGGCTTTTTTAAGTGTATTTTTGGGGGTCTGAAATGGATTAATCTAATTTTCACTATTTCTTATGGGAAAAAATTCCTTCGGTATCCGCACTTTAATAGCCGTCTGGAACAAATTAATCTCGTAACTCGAGGTACCACTGTATATTCAATAAATTCTTAAAATGTTCTCTCTCTCTAATTCTTCTACTCCTTATTCAGCATCTTACCACCAACAGATAAAACCACTTAGTACATAGGATTTCTCATTTCATGAATCTACAAAACAATTTCCAAAAACTGTTACCTGTTACCTTTTTCTTCTTTACAACAATTTTCATCATTCCGTCAATTACTTAGTCTTCCCTCCTGAATATACCTTACTGTAACCACATACCTTTGCTGGACACTTGACACCAATTTTTTAACACACACACACAACATACACACACACAACACACACACAATGCATGCAACACACAAACACAACACACACACAATGCATACAACACACACACACACAAACACACACAAAACACACACACAACACACACTCAACACACACACACAACACACACTCAACACACACACACAACACACACACACCACACAAAACACACACACACACACAAAACACACACACAACACACACACACAACACACACACACACACACAACACACAACACACACACACAACACGCACACACAACACAAACACAACACACACACACACAAAACACACACACACACACACACAACACAACACACACACACACACACACACACACACACACACGAGACAGTGTGTGTGCCACTAACAACAATTTTCAACTCATCCATTGAAACTGGGCAAATACCTGAGGTATGGAAGATGGCAAATGTAGTCCCCATTTTTAAGAAAGGAGACAGACACGAGGCACTAAACTATAGACCAGTGTCACTGACATGTATAGTATGCAAAGTCATGGAGAAGATTATCAGGAGAGTGGTGGAGCCCCTAGAACGGAACAAGCCCATGAATGACAACCAGCACTGATTCAGGGAAGGCAAATCCTGTGACACAAACCTACTGGAGTTTGATGACAAAGTAACGGAAGTAAGACACGAGAGAGAGAGGGGTGGGTAGATTGCATTTTCTTGGACTACAAGAAGGCCTTCAACACAGTTCCTCACAAGAGATTAGTGCAAAAGCTAGAGGATCAGGCACGTATAACAGGAAGGGCACTACAATGGATCAGAGAATACCTAACAGGAAGGCAACAACGAGTCATGGTATGTGACGAGGTATCAAAGTCCTAGGGTCAGTCCTAGGACCAGTGTTATTTTTGGTATATGTGAATGACATGCCAGAAGGGATAGACTCAGAAGTGTCCCTGTTTGCAGATGATGTGAAGTTAATGAGGAGAATTAAACCGGATGAGTATCAGGCAGGACTAAAAAAAAGAGACCTGGACAAGCTGGAAGCTTGGTCCAGCAACTGGCTCGTCAAATTTAACCCCACCAAATGCAAAGTCATGAAGATCGAGGAAGGGCAAAGAAGACCGCAGACAGAATATAGGCTAGGTGGCCAAAGACTGCAAACCTCACTCAAGAAAAAAGATCTTGGGGTGAGTATAATACCGAGCACATCTCCTGAGGCGCACATCAACCAGATATCTACTGCAGCATATGGGCACCTGGCAAACCTGAGAATGACGTTCCGATACATCAGTAAGGAATCGTTCAAGACTGTACACAGTGTATGTCAGGCCCATACTGGAGTATGCACCACCAGTTTGGAACCCACACCTGGTCAAGCACGTCAGGATAATATACCGCTTCAAGTGTGATTATCTCAGGCACAGGTGGTTTGCAACAAAGCTAGTTCCAGAGCTAATTCCCCTACTCTGTTTTTAACTGACAAATTCATTCGTTCCCTAGGTTTTCTTGTTTATTTCACTCCAAACCTTTTTCTTATTTTCCACAAAATTTCTTGACAGTGCCTCTCCCACTCTTTCATCTGCTCTCCTTTTGCACTCTCACCACTCTCTTCACCTTTCTTTTACTTTCCATATATGTACTCTGCTCTTCTTACAACACTTCTATTTTGTAAAAACCTCTCATAAGCTAGTTTTTTCTCTTATCACACCCTTTACTTCATCATCCCACCAATCACTCCTCTTTCCTCCTGCACCCACCCTCCTATACCCACAAACTTCTGCCCTACATTCTAATACTGCATTTTTAAATAATTCCAACCCTCATCAACCCCCCCACTTTTCATACTTGCATTTACCCACCTTTCTGCCAATAATTGCTTATATCTCACCCTAACTTTCTCCTCCCTTAGTTTATACACTTTCACCTCTCTCTTACTTGCTGTTGCCATTTTCCTTATGTCCCATCTACCTCTTACTCTAACTGTAGCTACAACTAAATAATGATTCGATATATCCGTTGCCCCCCTATAAACATGTACATCCTGAAGCCTACCCATCAACCTTTAATCCACCAATACATAATCTAACAAACTACTTTCATTACGTGCTATATCATACCTTGTATACTTATTTATCTTCTTTTTCATAAAATATGTATTACTTATTACCAGACCTTTTTCTACACATTGCTCAATTAAAGGCTCCCCATTTTCATTTACCCCTGACACCCCAAATTTACCTACTACTCCTTCCACAACATTTTTACCCACTTTAGCATTGAGATCCCCAACCACAAGTACTCTCTCACTTGGTTCAATACTCCCCATGCACTCACTCAACATTTCCCAAAATCTCTCTCTCTCCTCTACACTTCTCTCTTCTCCAGGTGCATAAACACTTACTATAACCCACTTTTCACATCCAACCCTTATTTTACACCATATAATCCTTGAATTGATACATTTATATTCCCTCTTTTCCTGCCATAACTTATCCTTCAACATTATTGCTACTCCTTCTTTAGCTCTGTTTGAAACTCCTGACCTAATCCCATTTATTTCTACCCACTGAAACTCTCCTACCCCATTCAGCTTTGTTTCACTTAAGGCCAGGACATCCAACTTCTTCTCATTCATAACATCAACAATCATCTCTTTCTTATCATTCGCACAACAACCACGCACATTCAAACATCCCACTTTGACGGTTTTCTTCTTTTTCTTTTTGTTAAGTTATACGGGAAAAGGGGTTACTAGCCCATTGTTCCCGGCATTTTAGTTGACTTTTACAACACGCATGGCTTACGGAGGAAAGATTCTTATTCCACTTCCCCATTGATATGAAAGGAAAAGTAATAAGAACAAGAACTATTAAGATAACAAAAAAAGGCACAATACCGTGACTGGAACAATACACACACAACCCGCACATATAAAAAAGAGAGGAGCTTACGACAATGTTTCGGTCCGACTTGGACCATTTACAAAGTCACACTAACACACAGGACAGGAAGAAAGGGTATTTATAGGCAGGCAGACAGAGGAGGGCACAAGAAAGTGGTGGAGGGGTAATAATGGAGGTAGTAGTGGTAGTAGTAGTAGTGGAGTCGGTCATATTCTAGGAAAGGAGCACTGCAATGAAGCTGGCGGCCCGCATAGGGTAAGGACAAGAACACTAGGGGAAAAAATTAAAATAAAATAAAGAAGGACAAATACAAGGCAAAAGAAAAGAAAGAAAACACAGAGGAGAAAGGAGAAGGGGGAAGAGATAGAAGGGAAAGGAATCAGGTTAAGTCACGGGTGTTCTGAAGTTTGGAGCATTTAACAATGTAATGGGAGAGGAAAGCATCTACAGAGAGAAAGCCAGGGCTAAGATTCATACAGGGAAAGTTGTGTATAAGGGAGGATTCAACCAGACAGCAACTGTGAAAGTTGGATGTAGGGTAGACAGTTTTAGCAGAAGACCAATCAATAGGATGACTGTGATCTCTGACATGACAGAAAAGGGCATTATTAGTGTCGGCAAGCCTAACACTATTTTTGTGCTCCATAAGTCTGTCAGAAAGAGATCGGCCAGTTTCTCCAAAGTACTGAAGAGGACAGGAGGAGCAAGAAACAGAGTAGACACCAGGAGAATCTATAGAGGGAGGGGAGGTATGAACTAGATTAGTGCGAAGAGTGTTAGTCTGGCGAAAGGTAAGTTTGATGTCTAAGGAACGGAGAGAGTTGTTGAGATTAGAGAGACCAGAGATGTAGGGAAGGCAGAGGACAGGAGAGTTCCCAGGAGTAGAGGGTTTAGGAAAGAAGAAAGCGAGAGAAAGCAGAGTCAATGAAATGGGAAGGGTAGCCAAGGCGGGAAAATGAATTATGAAGAGTGGAAATTTCTGCTTCAAGGAACTGAGGATCACAAATGCTGAGAGCACTACTACTACTACTACCAATACCACTACTACCTCCATTATTACCCCTCCACCACTTTCTTGTGCCCTCCCCTGTCTGCCTGCCTATAAATACCCCTTCTTCATGTCCAGTGTGTTAGTGTGACTTTGTAAATGGTCCAAGTCGGACCGAAACGTCGTCGTAAGCTCCTCTCATTTTTATGTGTGCAGGTTGTGTGTGTGCTATTAAGATAAAATCAAAGAAAAAACTCAGATGAGTGTGTAAACATAAACGTGTACATGTATGTGTAGTGTGACCTAAGTGTAAGTAGAAATGGCAAGATGTACCTGAAATCTTGCATGTTTATGAGACAGAAAAAAAAGACACCAGCAATCCTACCATCATGTAAAACAAATACAGGCTTCCTTTTTACACTCACTTGGTAGGACAGTAGTACCTTCCTGAATGGTTGCTGTCTACCAACCTACTACCTAATAGAAGTTAAACTATTGTCATGAATTAAATACAGTAGGGCCCCACTTACATGTCAGGTTAGGTTCCAGGCTACCACCGGAAAGAGAATATTGCTGGAAAGCAGAACGCCATTTTTTCCACTTACAAATGCATATAAATGCCAGATAACAAGTTTACACTAACATATATTAGGTTAGCAATAGAACTAGGCATTAAAAACAATAAAAAGTAAAATACACACACAGTACATTCATTACTTACCTTAAAATATTTGTAGTCTTAATGTAAGGTTAGAAGTGGGAGGTAAGGTAGCCAGCCAGGCCAGGCCATCACCCCCCACACGTAATATACTACGACATTTAAAGCGCCCTAGTGATAAAATGCATATACAGTACACTCGATACTTACCTTAAAATATTTGTAATCTTAATTTAGGGCGAGAGGTGAGTAAACGAGGTAAAACAAATAAACAAGAGAGAGAGAGAAAGGAGAGAGACACGGAGTATGTAAACAAGCAGACAAACACGTCTGGTTATGGTTCATACATGTTCATACAAACACATTACATTGTGTATAAGTTGTCTTCACGTTGGTACAGTAGAATAAATAAAGAGCAACACTCCCATTCTCATGTAACGCCATTTTTAGAAGGAATGAAGCTGAGTGAAGGTATACGAAAGGAACAATTTTCTAGTTACCCCAATACGTAATACTATTGTGTACACATTTGGTGTTGAACTAAACAAAACGTTATTCTTTCCGACACTCTGACAAGACGACTGGAAAAACATCTCATACAGTGGAACCTCGGCTTACGAATTTAATCCGTTCCATGACCTTGTTCGTATCCCGATTTGTTCGTATACTGAGTCAATTTTCCTCATTTAAATTAACTGAAATGGCATTAATCTGTTCCAGCGGAATTCCTGCTCTCAGGACACAGGACAAATATAACGCTAATATCAACTCTACGGCTTATTTATCTATCACAATTCATCTAATATGACATAATAAACAATATAAATAACATTGAAACCTGACATACACTCTAGATTGAATAAAATATGTCATTACGTATGTGGCTAGTGGTGATGGTGGCAGACGAGAGTGTGGTGGCGGGCATTCTCGCTTCCCATGTCTTCCCGTGCTTCCCCTTCTGAGGTGTTATAAGAGAAAAAGGAGTTTGTGAGACTAACTGCATAATGTAGAAATAAACTGGTGTATGTACACCATTTACCTTGGAGAAGAGATAGGCAGAGTGGTGTATGCTGTCAGGAGTTCATTTTGTTTCGTCCTTTTTCTATCGCTTAATCGCTTAACTTAATTGCTACACTCTTAATGCTACACCTTATCACTGAACTTAAAAGCTACAATTTACTGGAGCTATAGCCTTTATAGACATATTGTAGAAGTGCTACGCTGGTACTTGCCAAGTCCTTAACTCTCACACCTCGTTTGTGTTTTTCTATGCTTTCAAGCTTTACTTCCATAGCCATCATCCTCTTTTTCTTCTCAGCACTGTCCTTTGCACTTGCTTTCTTAGGACCCATGGTTAGAAAAAAGAAATTTGGTGAAATAACTGTATGAAACACAAGGAAAACACAAGAATTCCTTCCACCGCGAGTATGTGTTGTTGATGTTGTGGTACTCAGCCTGCCATCTCGTGGTGGTGTTCTGAAGCTCACTTGTTATTATTATTATAATTATTATTATAGTACAGTGGACCCCCGGTTTTCGAGGGGTGCGGAAACTGAGCAATTCGGGTTTTGAGCACTCTTTTCGCTGAAATTTCCCCCTGGATTTCGAGCATCCACTCACAAATCGTGTGTATGAGACTTGTCCGTTCGCCTGGGACGCCGCTTCTCGCGCGGAACCACACTCAGTCTGTCTGTCTTTCGTTGAGTTAGCAATACTCCGCGCATTCATCCATTGTTTTTTGTGCTTGCTTATTGATTGTGATTGTGAAATAAGCCACCATGGGGCCAAAGAAAGTTCAGAGTGCCAGCCCTTTGGTAAAGAAGGTGAGAAACACGATAGAATTCAAGAAAACTTTTAGCAAAATATGAAAGTGGTGTACGTGTGGCCGAGCTCACCAGGATGTATGGCAAGTCGACATCAACAATCTGTTCCATCCTGGCGAAGAAAGCAGAAACGAAGGAAGCTAATGTTGCGAAAGGAGTAAATATGATAACGAAACAGAGATCACAAACAATCGAGGATGTGGAAAAGTTGTTGTTGGTGTGGATCAACAAAAAACAGTTAGCGGGAGATAGTGTTGTGGAGTCGATCATTTGTGAAAAGGCAAGGCAGTTACATGCGGATCTTGTCAAGAAAATGCCTGGAACAAGTGCTGCTGTTAGTGAATTTAAGGCCAGCAGAGGCTGGTTCTACAGATTCAAGAAGCGTAGTGGCATACACAGTGTTGTAAGGCATGGAGAGGCTGCAAGTTCAGACAAACGTGCGGCCGAAGAATTCCTCCCACAACAAGTGTTCATTTGTGACAAAACAGGCCTCTTTTGGAACAAAATGCCAAAGAGGACCTACATCACGCAGGAAGAAAAGGCACTGCCAGGACACAAGGAAGGATAGGGTAACTCTTTTGTTCTGTGGTAACGCTAGTGGGGATTTCAAAGTGAAGCCTTTACTCGTGTATCACTCTGAAAATCCCCAAGTATTCAAGAAAAACAATGTCATGAAGAGTAAATTGTGTGTGATGTGGAAGGCTAACAATAAGGCATGGGTCACGAGGCTAATTTTCATTGAGTGGGTCAATGAAGTGTTTGGCACGAGTGTGAAGAAATACCTCCTGGAAAATAAATTGCCACTTAAGTGCCTCCTGGTAATGGACAATGCTCCTGCTCATCCTCCAGACTTGGAAGACCTATTGTTTGAGGAGTGTAATTTCATCACATTGAAGTTCTTACCCCCTAATACCACTCCACTCATCCAGCCCATGGACCAGCAGGTCATTTCAAACTTCAAAAAACTCTACACCAAAGCAATGTTTCAAAGGTGCTTTGAAGTGACCTTGGACACTGAATTGATCCTAAGAGAGTTCTGGAGGAATCACTTCAATATCCTCAATTGCATAACCCTTATAGATAAGGCTTGGCAGGGACTGACTTCCAGGTCTTTGAACTCTTGCTTGGAGAAAATTCTGGCCAGAATGTGTCCAAGCAAAGGATTTTGAAAGGTTTGAGGCTGACCCTGAGGACCCTATGCCTATTGTGGAATGTATTGTGTCTTTGGGGAAATCCATGGGGTTGGATGTGAGTGGCGAGGATGTGGAAGAGTTGGTGGAGGTCCACAGGGAAGAGCTAACCACTGAAGAGCTGCAACACCTCCAACTGGAACAGCAACAGACTGCAGCTGAAGATATTGCTTCAGAGGAGGAAGAGAGGGGGAAGAATGTGCCTTCTTCAGTGATTAAGGACATGTTTGCAAAGTGGAGTTGCAAAGTTTTGCGGAGAATTACCACCCTAACAAAACTGTTGCAAGCAGTGTCTGCAACATGTTTAATGACAATGTTTTGTCTGATTTTAGGCAAATCTTAAAGAGACGCCAGAAACAGAGCTCTCTGGACAGATTTTTAGTGCGACAGGGGTCCAGTGCCAGTAAAAGACAAATAAGGGAGACAATAAAGACAATAAAGGAATGTAATGTTTATATTCATTTATTGCTTCTGTATGTAAAACAATAGTCATTCTTTAAAAAATTAATTTTTTTTTGTGAATATTTTTGGGTGTCTGGAACGGATTAATTGGATTTACATTATTTCTTATGGGAAATATTACTCCAGTTTTTGTCCATTTCGGATTTCGAGGAACCTTCTGGAACGGATTAATTACGAAAACCGGGGGTCCACTGTATTATTATACGTATTATTATACTATTATTATTATTATTATTATTATTATGTACGTATAATAATAATTATTATTATTATTATTATTATTATTATTATTATTTAGTTAACTGGGGCAAAGATACAATTCCCTAGATCAAGAACCGAACCTCCCTTGAGGGGAAAATTCGCATCCTGAAATTTCATTCATATCCAGAAGCAAAAAATCGAATGAGCGACTGTTTGTATCCTGAAAAATTTGCATAGTGGGGCATTCGTAAGCCGAGGTTCCACTGTATTTATATTAATTTATTCTACCGTGGGGTGTATTTCTCTTGTTTATATGTTACGTAGTAGGTTTAGTATATACAGTGGACCCCCGGTTTTCGTAATGCTCCAAACTCGAACAATTATGTAAGTGTATTTTTGTAAGTGCTTTTGTAAGTGTATTTTTGGGGGTCTAAAAGGACTAATCTAATTTACATTATTCCGTATGGTAACAAATTCATTTGGTAACAGCACTTGAACAGCATTCTGGAACAAATTAATTATGAAAACCGGGGGTTCACTCTAATTTTGAAAAAATATCATCGATGGATTAATGAAAATGCCTATATTACCATAATATACGACATTTAATGCACCTCAGAGTAATTATTATTGCGTATTATCATTATTAATATGGCGTCTTTGAGACTTATAAGACACTCTTAGTGATTTTAACGTGTACCTGCATGCCAGCACAGTGTATAAGTTTATTTAGGCATAGGTATACCCAAGTATAATTATCAGAATATTTATAAAACATGAAATAACTTTAAAACACTTGAAATTTTGGAAAGTTTCCAGACATAATCGAGAGACGTGGTGCTCACAGAGAATGTAAACAAACTGGGTGGGGTGTGGTTACTGTATTAGAAAGTTAGGTGGGGGAGCCGTATAGCGAATTGTGGTCATAATCTGAAATGTCCGTATTTGCGGAACGCCATAAAGCGGGGCCCTACTGTATGCTCTCTGAAGCATCTTATATAATAAATTAAATTGTATGTGAAGGTGACAAAAGACAAGTTAAATTAGCAACTTCCTGAGGACTAAAATAGTCCTGACATCATCAATATGGAATGTGAAACTTGCAAGAAAAAACAAAATGGGAGCATAACTGGTACGACAGAAAAACTTAAATTCATTATTGTTATTTCTCAAAACAATATCAACTTTTGCAACTAATGTGACATTTTATTGTGGCAACGTTTCGCTCTCCAGGAGCTTTCTCAAGCCGTTACAAGCGATATATGGACACAGTTGGTATATATATACTGTCAAGGTGAGGTGAAAAAACTAGTGGTGTTAGAAGTAGTAGTGATATAAGTAGTATTAGTAGTAGTAGAAGTAATACAATAAGGTAGAACAATCAATATGCACATGAGTAAAAGGTGATAAAACAAATACTTGGGTAGTATAACAATAGGTTAGACAAATATTTCTGCTGGAGGTTGAAATATAGAAGGCCAGTAGGAGTGTTCCACATCTACGATGTGCTAAATAAGCAGGAGAGACTATGTGATGGTAGGGTTTACTGTTTTCAGGAGGATTCTTGCTAAGACTTCAGAGATGGTGAAGCTGCCTTTGTTTTGTTTAATTGTGTTAGAAACAGAGATAAGTGCTGATTCAAGGCATTTTCGTCTACGGAAATTAGTTTCTTTTATTACTAGTCGGGCGTCTTTGAATTTCACTAGTTTTTTCACCTCACCTTGACAGTATATATATACCAACTGTGTCCATATATCGCTTGTAACGGCTTGAGAAAGCTCCTGGAGAGCGAAACGTTGCCACAATAAAATGTCACATTAGTTGCAATTGTGTCCTTTTACTTAACATATTGTCGGTAATTCTACCAATATTATTACAATATCAACTTTAATCATACCTCTTCATCCTCTTCTGGATCTGGTTCGGGCTGTTTTCTCTTGGCTTGTCTTGCTCTTGTTTTGGGTGCCCCTGGTGTCTCTGGATCTTCTGCTTCGCGAACCTGGAGACCACAAATTTTGTAATACAAATATAAGTCTCCTCATGTTTTGCATTAGTTTCTCCATACTGCTTCAATATACTACTATACTGAAAATGATACTAAAAGTAATCTTGACATCTAGCTTTCAAGTTATTGTATTAAATGTTGCCTAACATTGTACAAAATTGTACATGAGAACATAATTTATTTGGTTGGAATTTAACTCAATTATGTCTTATTGTCAAGTATCATGCTTCATTTTTAACCTACCATCATATATATTTATTGTTATATTCATTAGAATTACTTTTATTCTATGCATACTTTTAATGTCTTTGTATACATATATATAAAATGTTACCTTCTATTATGTTCTGTTAAGCTTAGGCTTTCTACATGTACTATCAAATGCCATTTAATTTTGTTAAACTATGAATCATGTGGAAATAAAAGTATTTTTTAAATATTTAATACATAACTATATTGGGGTGCCAAAGTATCAGAGGGAATTTGGCAGTTTTGTTGGTACAGTATCAGTATCGGTAGTTATCTGTTAATTTTGACAGTATCAGTATCAGCCTAAAATTGAGTATCAATAAGCAAACAAATCTGTATCATCCCATCCCTAAACTATATACATATAACATATCATAGGAAACATAGGAAAGAGCAAGGTGATGAGGGGTAACAAACAAGTTAAGTAATGAAAGACTGGACATTAGACTGGAAGGAGGGAGTATGGAGGAAGTGAATGTGTTCAGATATTTGAGAGTGAACTTGTCAGCGGATGGGTATATAAAAGATGAGGTGAACCATAGATTTGATGAAGGGAAAAAGGTGGGTGGTGCATTAAGGCATCTGTGGAGACAAAACGTTACCCATGGAGGCAGAGGGAAATGTATGAGAGTATAGTGATACCAACACTCATTTATGGGCGTGACAAATGGGTTGTAAATGTTGTTACAAGGAGGCTGGAGGCAGTGGAGATGCATCTGAGGGCAAAGTGCAGTGTAAATATTAAGCAGAGAATTCATAGCTTGGAGATTAGAAGGAGGTGCAGAGTTACTAGAAGCATTATCCAGAGAGCTAAGAGAAGGCAGGGTAGGGGTCACCCTAGGATAGGTTGGAGGGAGGGGGCAAAAGAGGTTTTTCGTGCGAGGGGCTTAGACATCCAGCAGGCATGTGTTAACGTATTAGATAGGAGTGGCAGCAAGTAGTTTTTGGGATCTGACAAGCTGTTGGAGCATGAGCAAGATAACATTTATGAAGGGTTTCAGAGAAACTGGTTAACGAAACTTGAGTCCTGGAAGTTGGAAGTACAGTGCCTGCACTCTGAAGGTGGGGTGGAGATACCTGCAGTTTTGAACCGCAGTACTGGCACACCTCTGGCAAGACAGTGATGGACAGAACGATAGTGAAAGTGTTTCTTCTTTTTTTGGGTCACTCTACCTTAGCGGGAGACAGCCGATTTGTTAAAAAAAAAAGAGTGGTAGTTTGAAAGGTATAGTACTTCAAAAAGCAGAAAGGTTAAGATAATTTGGTAATGTAGAAAGACTAAAGCAAGATAGGTTGAATGGCTGAGAAAGAGTTTATAAATCTAAAGCAGATAGAAGGTGCTGGAAGCCCAGTTTAGAATTCAAAGGAGGGTGTGAAAGCACATACTACTAGTAATGTACAGGCCACAGAAAATTTATAAGAAAAATTCCAGAAACTCACCACTTCCAAGCTGAGGTTCTCCAATTCCCTGTCTCCTGCCATTCCAATGTCTTCATTTGGAGCAGGTTCAGATGTTAGGTGCCTCTGATACATGCGAGCCAATGACCGAGCATAAATAGGACGACCAGGCAGGGCAAACAACTTTTCTACTCCACCTGTTTCTTTCCAGTGCATAAGACGTTTTGTTGGTGGAGCAAGATCTAATGTTGTTACAATATCTGTGGTGTCTGAAAGCTGAGCCTTCATCTCTTCCCCAGATATATTCTTAACTTCATCCACAATCAACTTCCTCTTCCTTTTAGCACGTGGCCAGCCTGACTTTATTGCTGAGGCATCTACTGGGGCTAATGCAAAGCTTTCTTCTTCATTCTGCAATAATGTTGTCTGTTCGTGGCCAGCAAGTGTTTCATCATTTGCAGCAGATGGAGCAGCCTCCTGATTTTCTTCTGGAGGAGCATCAGGTTGATCAACTGGATCTTGAGCTTCTGGTTTAGGGGATGATGGACGAGAGCCATCTGCTGAGCTGGGTGGTCCAACAGATGGGGGCCCACCAAATCTATCCAAGTCTCCAACATCATCATCTGTATCATCATGTCTTTCTTCTTTTGGTTCATCCAGACTTGGGCCATCCCCAATAGGAGTGTCATCAAAGAGACCACCCTCAAATAGTCCACCAGCAATAATATCTTGTCCCAAATTGCCACCAAACCCATCGTCTCTTATTGGGGCCTCTAAGTCTAGTGCAGAGGTATCTGCTCTTGCTGTTGATAATCTCGAGTCCTGTTCTTTAACGGCATTAGGTTCCTTCTCCTTGTCAAGGGGGGTATTATCCCCAAAGATAAGATTGGGATGGTCAAGTGTTTGATCCATGGCTGAGGCATCTCTCATTATATCTGGTGGCTCCTCAAATCCCATATCACCAAAGCCATCATCCCCTGTAACTAAGGAGATATTACCATAGTCCTCTCTCATAGTAATCTCCTCTGCTCTCGATTGGTTCAGAGTAAATTGTGCCTGTATATCCACATCATTTAGTTCAGGCATAGCTGTATCAAAATCATGAAATACTTCAGGTAAAGTAATAGCACTGACAGCTGCTTCTCTAATGTCTTCAGGAAGATCTACCATTCCAGGCCTGAAGGCCATTTTAATCTTTACAAAGGCCTCATTGCAGTCAGCTAACAAATATTTGGCTTTCCGGGAGTAAATACGCACCACGCCCAGCAATAAATGTCCAGATGTGCGCAATGCCATTTTCACCTGTACCATTGAACAATTAAGTTAGTACAGTATGCT
The DNA here is from genome assembly GCA_009830355.1 of Cherax destructor. NCBI lineage: Eukaryota > Metazoa > Arthropoda > Malacostraca > Decapoda > Parastacidae > Cherax > Cherax destructor. The sequence continues at coordinate 178,012 of WNWK01002088.1, forward strand.
ATAAATTACAGTAATTAGGTTTTATCAGAACATTAAGTGTTCTCTTCAATAAAAAATAAACAAAACATTTTACAAACAAAAAATATTTTTTTAAAAATGAATGCAATTATCTATAACACTTTTTTTTTATGAGATACAGTATAAATGAACACAATTACAGGTGCTCCTCGACTTACGATGGGGTTACGTTCTGATGAACCCATCCGAAGTTGAAAATGTCGCAAGTATGAATATATGATAAATAAGTAAATAGGTAAATAACTACTGTCACTGAATAAATAAACAAATAATTATCTGTATCTAACACTTTCATATAAGATACAGTAGTATATAATGATGAAATCTTGCATGCAGATTAAACAATTGAAGGGAACTTGGGTATAAAGCAGAATGCTCCTGTTTTTTTGCAAATGGAATAACTATGACAATTCTATATGCAATGGAAAACAAGCAAAATGTGTACAGAGGCTGTGAAAGCTATATATTTTGCCAAATCAACCTAATATTATTTGTAGTGATTATTTACCTAGTTTATTTTGGCAAACTCCCTGTATAAATATACAAGTCCAAATATCTAGATTTTTAGTGTCCAAGCAAAAATTACATGAAGATCTCAAAAGTATCGTAGTTACCAGCAATATTTTAATATACACTAATGAAACTTTTAAATAGGTCTCATACACAGAAGCAATGCTTAAAACATCCAAATTCTTTTTGCAAATTGCAATATATATTGCTGTTCTAAATTTTTCATTCTAGCTCTTCTTTGAACTTAAAATATGAGGTGTCCTCTAGTTGTATTTTCCACAAACTGGGGACTCGATTCATAAATTGAACCTAAGGTGCAAAATGTGAAAACAACCACCTTTTAAAATTCCATTTTTTCAGAGCCTTTATTATATGAACCATTTTCTGCACCATTAATGTCTAATTATTTTTCATAAATAATGCATAATAAAAGCAAGAAGAGCACTAGATAAATACATTTTTTTTTTTTGAGGGGAAAAATTCTTTCAAGTGTATCTCTCATCAACACTTACCTTGGGTTGAAGGATACCATCCACAGATTTTTCAATGTTCGTCTCAAAGACATGGGCTTTAGTAAGCTTCTTATCCCAGTGTGCAGCTAGCCAAATTCGGGCCAGAGGACCCTTTTTGGCCAGCACAAAATGTGCATAAAACATCTTGCGTTACTCCTGAAATTAAATGCAGTATACAAACAAATTTGTAAAACATTCAAACACTATAGTATTCTAAAACCTATCATTACACTTAACATTGCATAAAATTACTCTTAAATTGTATAAATTGTCAGGAAAGGCACAAAAGAAGTTTCAGTCAGAACACTGATCATATATGCATCTGAATATTTCAAGTCAATCCATAGTTCCTCATGTACAGTGGACCCCCGAGTATCGTAATTAATCCGTTCCAGGAGCTAGTACTTAACACGAAGTTTTCGAAATTCGAACCATTATTTCCCATAAGAAATAATGTAAATACAATTAATCCGTTCCACAAAAAAATATTCACATAAAATAATTAAAAACAATATATATATATATACATTTACTTACCTTTATTGAAGAGTTGCAGGCATCTGGAAGATAGAGTAATGAGTAATGAAGGTCCTCTTGGGCATTTTCTTCCAAAACAGGCCTGTTTCATCACAATTAAACACTTGTTGGGGAGGTATTCTTCAGCCTGTACGAAGGGAAATCCCCACTCCCTGCATGCCTGCTACACTCCCTGCATGCCTGCTACACTCCCTGCATGCCTGCTACACTCCCTGCATGCCTGCTACACTCTCTGCATGAAAGCTACACTCCCTGCATGCCTGCTAAACTCCCTGCATCAATGCTAAACTCCCTGCATCAATGCTAAACTCCCTGCATCAATGCTAAACTCCCTGCATGCCTGCTACACTCCCTGCATGCCTGCTACACTCCCTGCATGCCTGCTACACTCCCTGCATGCCTGCTACACTCCCTGCATGAATGCTACACTCCCTGCATGAATGCTACACTCCCTGCATGAATGCTACACTCCCTGCATGAATGCTACACTCCCTGCATGCCTGCTACACTCCCTGCATGCCTGCTACACTCCCTGCATGCCTGCTACACTCCCTGCATGAATGCTACACTCCCTGCATGAATGCTACACTCCCTGCATGAATGCTAAACTCCCTGCATGAATGCTACACTCCCTGCATACCTGCTAAACTTCCTGCATGGCTGCTACACTCCCTGCATGAATGCTAACCTCCCTGCATGAATGCTACACTCCCTGCATACCTGCTAAACTCCCTGCATGGCTGCTACACTCCCTGCATGAATGCTAAACTCCCTGCATGAATGCTAAACTCCCTGCATGCCTGCTACACTCCCTGCATGAATGCTACACTCCCTCCATGAATGCTACCACAGGGGTGCCACTAGGAAGCTTCTTTGGACCCATGGTGACTTATTTCACAGTGACAATCACTAAAGCACCAAAAAAAACACCAAATGTAGTGTGAATGTTTGAAAGAGCGCGCTAGGTAATGTTCTCTCAATGGTAAACAACGCTTCACTGGCGGCGTCCTGCGTCCCGCGCAGGCGCGGAGCAGGCGGACAGGTCTAGTACGTTACGAAACACGAGCGGTTTTACGATTCTCGAAGTCGTAAAAAGCTTACGAAACACGATGTTTACGAAGTAAGAACCTTTCGAAACTCGGGGGTCCACTGTAATATGCAATACCTGAGAACTGGTTTAATTTGAAATCAGAACATGCCTGCTGTACATCTGAACAATAGAGTGAAAAATTACTTTATTCCTCAGCTAAAGAAAGGGGTGGAAATACAGAATGTCAGAAAAACTTACAATGGCTCCATGAAAAATATGAAGACTGAAGGAAAACACATTATGTTTGGTTGTAAAATTTCACAGGACATGAAAGGCAAATCTTAGGTTTACAGTATTTCACAGATCCCCAAACTTAATAACCAAAGCACAGTAAGAGTGATGGTTAACGGTACCTTATCACCTGATCAAAACAATGAAACTATCAGTCTTAACTCTTTCATTGTCCGTTCCATAGTATACTACAGGTTTGAGGTCACTGTCGGTGCCGTAGGACTACGCCATGAGCTCAGCTCATTCAGATAAGCTGAGAGTGGTAAATTTGGGCCTAGATACAAGAGAATGGGTCTATGCGATAAGTGTGCACCATGTAAAATAATTCTGCAGCATGCAGTGCATGAGAAAACAAACTACGACAGTGTTTTTGGTTTAAAACAGTGACTTTGCAGTGTATTTTCGTATAGTTTTTGTGGTTGTATTCTTGATCTCAGTTGATAGAATGAAAGATATATTACACAAATAGAAATGATTTTGATTGGTTTCAGGACTGAAACTAGGTTGAAATTGAGCTCAAAGTATCAGAAATGTTCGATTTTGCTGATATTTAACCCTTTGACTGTTTCAGCCATATATATACGTCTTACGAGCCAGTGATTCGGACGTATACATACTAAAATTCTAGCGGCTTCAAATCAAGCGGGAGAAAGCTGGTAGGCCTACATGTGAGAGAATGGGTCTGTGTGGTCAGTGTACACTATATAAAAAAAAATCCTACAGCACACAGTGCACGAGAAAAAAAAACTCTGACCGTGTTTTGATATTAAAACGCCGACTTTGAGGTGTATTTTCTCATAGTATTTATGGTTGTATTCTCGTTTTCTTGGTCTCATTTCATAGAATCGAAAACATATTACAGAAATAGACATGATTTTGATTAGTTTCACAATGAAAACGACCTTGAAATTGAGCTCAAAGTAGCAGAAATGTTCCGATTTTTGCCAATATTCTAGAGTAAACAAATCACGCCACGCATCCAATACACGTCAACTGGTGAGTCTAATATTCTTTCACACGTGCACTCATATTATTTATACCATTTTTACACTATTGCACTAGTCTGCATAACAGTAAATCTTCTATTTTTTGTGTGAACAAAAAATAAAAATAGAAAGCAAGAGTAATATAAGAATGGCCTGGAGACGTGACGAATGAACAGAGAATGTCTGCATTGTTTATTCTGGACCCTATTTTGAAATTGGCATTTTTTTAATTTGCATGAAATTGGCCAAATTGCCAATTTCTGACCACTTTATTGGGTAGTTGAAATTGGTAAATGGGCGGTTTCTTGTACTCAATCGATAGAATAAATGGAGTTCTAAAGAAATAGCTATGAGTTTGGTCGACTGGAACAATGGAATTGGATGAAAATAGGGCTCAAAGTCAGCGAAATCTCCAATGTGTATATATCGCCAAGATTGCTAACTTCGCGAGAGCGTAATTCTGTAAGTTTTCCATCAAATTTTGTACTTTTGGTTTTGTTACCATCGAGAAAAGATTCTCTATCATTTCATAAGGAAAAAAAAATCAAATAATTTGCGACATAGAATGACAGTTTCAGAAATGGGCTTGCAACAGTCAAAGGGTTAAGAGTAAACAAATCACGTCACTCGTCCAATATACTACGTTCAACTGGTGGGTCTAATATGCATTCACGAATGCTCTGATATTATTATTCTGGACCCTATTTTGAAATTGAAATATATTTTGAAATTTGTGAGGAATTGGCCAAATTAACAATTTCTCATCACTTTATTGGGTAGTTGAAATAGTTGACTGGGCAGTTTCTTGTGCTCAATCAATAAAATGGAAGACATACTAGCAAAATAGGTGAGAATTTGGTCTACTGGAACAATGTATGTAATTGGTCTTAAATAGGACTCAAAGTGGGCAAAATTGCCGAAAGGTAAATATTGCTGACAGCAAAATTTGTGAAGTGTAATTTTGTCAATTTTCCATCAAATTTCGTACTTTTTGTTTTGTTACCTTCAGAAAAAGATTCTCTGCCATTTCATAAGAAAAAATAACAAAATATTTTTTTATTAAATTCTTGGACACTGTGGACAAGTTTCAGATCGGGGGTCTGGACAATGAAAGGGTTCAGAAAACCTTCAATATGAGAGATGCTAAGCCAATGAATAATAATAATAATAATAATAATAATAATAATAATAATAATAATAGTTTATTTGGACATGATACAAAGAATTACATTTGGTTATTGAGATTACATGAGGTGTACATGCCAAAAGCCAGTAATATGGAGGGCATTTTGGGCAAACTTAAAATTAACTTAAAACTAAATTGTAAGAATTTTTGTAGATAGTTTACAATGAGTAAAGGTGAGGATTTAAGCTATGAAATTTGAACATAGTTTAAACATGACATTTTTTAAACATAGTTTTGTACTTTTGTCTTCATTATAAAATTAATTAAATCAGATTAAACAAATTAAAGCAATAATAATAATAAAATAAAAAGTTATGGTTGATAATTTATAAAATAAGTAAAGTTGCATATCTAAGTTATAAAGTTTGAATATAAGTTGAACATATCAATTAATTGTAGCAATTTATCGTAGCAATGCATCTAATTGAGTGAGATAACAATTTAAAACAATTAATTGCATTGCAGTTAGTTTACGTGGTCATTATAATGTAAGTGTTGTGGAAATAATTAGCTAAGTATGTAATATTCATAACAGGTTTTACATTCATTCATTCATTCATTCATTCATTCATTCATACATTACATTCAATTGATTAGTCAGGTTTTTACGTTAAGTGATTATTCTACTTTGCTGGGAATGTTTGATAAGGAGCATCAAATGATTCCCTTTAAGACACTAAATCTCTCGAGACTTGAATGCTGATGTACTCTTAGAGCCCCTTTTATAACAAGCAAAAATTGAAGATATGGAAAATGCTTAGAGAACTTTCACTGCCCACATACTCACTCAAGCACCTAAATTACTGGGAACATTAAGTCCTTCAAACTGTTACTCTTTGGAATGTAGGTGAGAAAGGTACAGTAGGGCCCCACTTATACAGCAGGATAGGTTCCAGGCTACCACCATAAAGTGGAAATTGCAACAAGACTAGTTCCAGAGTTAAGGGGAATGTCCTACAAAGAAAGGTTAAGTGAAATCGGCCTGATGACACTGGAGGACAGGAGGGTTAGGGAAGCTTCTTCCATTTTCCTGTTGTTTTTCCTCTTGGAAGAGGAAAAACAACAGGAAATTTGTGCAAATACGTATGTAGTCTTGGAGACTGTGAAAGCTAGTCTACTGAGTGGCTGTAGGAAGGAAATTGAGATGCTTGACACTGAGACGTTGCGCTGCCCATTCATGACCCAAGTTCTCGTACAGTATACAATAACGACTCATCAAAGAGCCCGTCGTAACTCAGAGTTGTCGGTAAACGAGTACGTCGGTAAGTAAGGAGAAGCTTAACCATGGAACCTCAGTTTTCGTGATTAGTTCGTTCCAGAAAGTCTGACGAAAACCGAATTGTACAAAAACTGAAGCAATATTTCCCATAAGAAATAATCTAAATCCAATTATTCCATTCCAGAAACCCAAAAAAGTTAACAAAAAATACATTTTATAGAGAATAACTATAGTTTTACATACAGAAAACATTGAGAAATAAATATAAATGACTAATGAAATGGATAAATGAACACTTAACATCACTTTTACCTTAATTGAATTATATATAATTCATGTTAAGCGCTAAACCTATTTGGGTTATTCAGCGCAATACTTTGTGGAGGTTTGATCCTCCGTCTGCTGGGTGCGAGACAGACACGCTCTCTATTTGTACTCACCTATCCTTAATTGAAGACTCTTGTTGGCATATGGAAGATGGCAAGGAGAGGAGAGAGAGGAGAGGTTAGTGTTTGGAAGGAGAATCCCCCTCCATAAGGACTTCAGGTATCAAGACCCTATCCAGGGTTACTTCCCTTCTTTGTCTTTTACTGGCACTAGGACCAGCTTGAAAGTCACTGGACCCCTGTCGCACAAAAAATCTGTCCTGAGAGGTCGGTTTCTGGCACCTCTTTAAGATTTGCCTAAAATGGGACAAGGCACTGTCATTGAACATGTTGCAGACACGGCTTGCAACAGCTTTGTTAGGGTGATATTTCTCCACAAAACTTTGCAACTCACTCCACTTTGCACACATGTCTTTAATCACTGAATAAGGCACATTCTTCCCTCTCTCTTCCTCCTCTGAAGCAATTTCCTCAGCTGCGATCTGTTGCTGTTCCAGTTGAAGGTGTTGTAGCTCTTCCCTGCGGTCGTCCACCAACTCTCCCACATCCTTGCCACTCACATCCAACACCATGGACTTCCCCAAAGACAATAGATTCCACAACAGGCGTAGGGTCGTCAGGGTCAGCTTCAAGCCCTTCAAAATCCTTCTCTTGGACACATTCTGGCCACAATTTTCTCCAAGCAGAGTTCATCGTCCTGGAAGTCACTTCCTGCCAAGCCTTATCTATAAGGCATATACAATTGAGGATATTGAAGTGATTCCTCCAGAACTCTCTTAGGGTCAATTCAGTGTCCGAGGTCACTTCAAAGCACCTTTGAAACATTGCTTTGGTGTAGTTTTTTGAAGTTTGAAATGACCTGCTGGTCCATGGGCTGGATGAGAGGAGTGGAATTAGGGGGCAAGACCTTCACTGTGATGAAATTAAACTCCTCCAACAATTGGTCTTCCAAGTCCATTACCAGGAGGCACTTGAGTGGCAATTTATTTTCCTGGAGGTATTTCTTCACACTCGGGCCAAACACTTCATTGACCCACTCAATGAAAATTAGCCTCGTGACCCATGCCTTATTGTTAGCCTTCCACATCACACACAATTTACTCTTGATGACATTGTTTTTCTTAAACACTTGGGGATTTTCAGAGTGATACACGAGTAAAGGCTTCACTTTGAAATCCCCACAAGCATTACCATAGAACAAAAGAGTTAGCCTAGCCTTCATAGGCATGTGTCCTGGCAGTGCCCTTTCCTCCTGCATGATGAAGGTCCTCTCTGGCATTTTCTTCCAAAAGAGGCCTGTTTCGTCACAATTGAAGACTTGTTGGGGGAGGAATCCTTCAGCCTCTACGTTCTCCTTGAATTCATCAATATCATCATTTGCAGATGACACTAAAATAAGCATGAAAGTCACTACGGTAGAGGACACTGAAAAATTACAGGAGGACATAAGCAGGGTCTTCCAATGGGCAGTGGAGAACAACATGACGTTCAATGGTGATAAGTTTCAGCTGCTTAGGTATGGAAAAAATGAAGAACTCAAAAGGAACACTATATACAAAACGCAAGAGGGTCACCACATAGAACGAAAGGAACACGTAAAGGACTTGGGAATAATTATGTCTGCTGATCTGTCGTTTAAAGACCATAACAAGACAAAGATCACAACAGCCAGGAAGATGACGGGGTGGGTATTGAGAACAAACAAACAAACAAACAAATTTTATTTCATTGCAGGTTACATGGGTATTGGAAGTTACAATGTAAATTGAGTGCAAGGAGAGCCACTGACATGCCATGGCATTAGGGGCAGCTTATTCTAGTCCTTAAAAACTAGGTACTTAATATTAGAGAAATTTATTGAGTTTATTCTAGTTAAAAATTATTTTCAAAATTACAATATGATGAAATTTTACTGTTTAAATTATTATATAATGATATTAGATCTTAGATTGTTACAGGTGTTAAGATTCTTGAATGATAATATGGAATTGAGATTATCTTAAGGAAAATAACATTGAGCATTTTGACATTAACTTATAATATGAGTAGGGGTAACATAATAGTAACATATTATTAAAAATTGAGATTATCGTATAGGAAAGTAACAATGAGCATTTTCAAAGTAGTTTATAGCATGATCATTTAGGTTTGGGTGAGTAGGTGGTTTTTGAGTTGAGTCTTAAATTGATTTTCAGACAAGATTATCTTAATATTTACTGGTAATGAATTCCAGATTCTGGGGCCCTTTATGTGCATAGAATTTTTACATAGGTTGATATGAACACGGGGTATATCAAAAAGTGATCTGTGTCGTGTGTTGTGGTCATGGGTCCTATTAAAGTTGGTGAGGAGAGTTTTGAGCAGAGGGTTTATATTAGAGTGTAAAGTTTTATATATGTAGTAGGCACAAGAGTAAGTATGAATGTTCTTTACGGTGAGTAGTTTGAGACTTTTGAATATTGGTGGAGTATGCTGTCTAGAGTGGGAATTTGTTATCATTCTGACTGCGGCCTTTTGTTGTGTTATGAGTGGTCTAAGGTGATTTAACGTTGTTGATCCCCATGCACAGATTCCATAGGTGAGATACGGGTAGATAAGTGAATGATAGAGTGCAAGGAGAGCTGATTGAGGTACATAATAGCGTATCTTTGATAATATGCCTACTGTCTTCGAGATTTTCTTGGAAATTTGTTGTATATGTGTTTGGAATTTAAGGCTACTGTCAAGGTGGATTCCTAGGAATTTTCCCTCTGTGAGTCTTGTGATGGGTGTACCATTAAGTGTTATGTTAAGTGGAACATTTGTGACTTTGCTTCCAAACTGTATGAAGTAGGTCTTGTCAGTATTGAGAGTAAGCTTGTTAGTCGTCATCCATGTTGATATTTTCTGTAATTCGGCATTAACAGTGTTGGCCAGTATAACTGGATTTGGGCGAGAGAAGACATATGTTGTGTCATCTGCAAATAAAATGGGTTTGAGTAGTTGTGATGCATTCGGTAGGTCATTTATGTAAATGAGGAATAGGAGTGGCCCCAGGACACTTCCTTGAGGGACTCCAATTGTAATTGGTTGTGTGGAAGAGTTCTCTCCATTTGTGTACACGTATTGGCTTCTGTTGGTGAGGTATGATTTTAGGTAGTTGAGTGGGTGCCCCCTTATACCATAGTGTGCTAATTTTGTGAGCAGTAAATCATGGTCGACTGTATCAAAAGCTTTCGGAGATCAATGAAGATTCCCAGTGGGACTTCTTTTTCTCAAGTGCTGTATATATTAACTCCAACATGTGTGTAATAGCATCGTTTGTGCTCTTGTTTGTCCTGAATCCAAATTGACAGGGGTTGAGTACATTGTGTGAGACGAGGTAGGAATAGATTTGTCTATGAATTAATTTTTCGAAGATTTTAGAAAGCAATGGTAAATTAGAAATTGGTCTATAATTATTCAGGTCTGTTTGATCACCTCCTTTGTGGATCGGGGTGACCCTAGCTATTTTGAGAATTGATGGAAAGGTAGAGGCTTCAATGGATTTATTGAATAGTGTTGCTATGATTGGTGACAGTACCTGTGAAGCTTTTTGTACATAAAAGTTGGTAGGCTGTTTATGTCTCCTGCCTTGTTTTTAAGGGTGTTGATTATGAGCGAGACTTCAATTGGGTTGGTAGGAGCTAGGAATAGCGTATTAGGGTAGGTGTTTGTGAGGTAGTCTGTTGGACGGGTGTTTGAGCTTGGGATTTTACTCGCTAGATTCTTTCCTATGGTGGAGAAGAAAACATTAAGTCTGTTTGCTGTCTCAGTAGGTGAGAGTAGGGGTTCATCTGCTCTTGATAATTTGATGGTGTTGTTTTTCGCTATCTTATTATTTCCTAGAATTGCAGATAGGGTCTTCCAGGTCTTTTTCATATCACCTTTTATGTTCTGGAGTCTGTTCTCATAATACAATTTTTTTGATCTCCTTATCAGGCTGGTAAGGGTTGATGAGTAGCGTTTGGATTGTTCTCTGGTTATTAGACCCCTTCTGTATTGTTTTTCATATTGGTGCCTTTTGTTAATGGATTTAAGGATGCTGGGTGTTAGCCAGGGATTGTTAAGTCTCTTAGCTGTGATCTGTTTAGTTTTTTAGGGCAATGTTTGTTATAGAGGTGGTGGGTTTTGTTAAGGAAATTCTTGATGCATTCATTAGTATCTGTATATGTTTCTAACTCATTATGCCAGTCAATGTTAATCATAGCTGTTATAAAGTTATTTACAGCTGACTCATTATGTAGTCTGAAGGTAACTTTTGTAATATCTAGGGGCAATTTACCAAGATTAGTTATGAGAAAGGTCGGATAGTGGTCTGTGGTGTTGTCTGTGATGATGCCTGATTTTAGAGGGGCTATAGTATTAGTCCAGATGTGGTCTAGTAGTGAGGTACTAGTCTCGGAGATTCTTGTAGGTTTTGATATTGTTGGTAGTAACAAGCCGATGGTGACACTATTCAAATTGCTAGTGCTCCCTCACTTAGAATACTGCTCAGTGCTGACGGCCCCGTTCAGGGCAGGAGAAATAGCAGAGCTGGAACAAATCCAGAGATCGTTTACGGCTCACATTGAGCCATTGAAACATCTAAATTATTGGGAACGCCTTCAAGTCTTGAACATGTACTCATTGGAGCGGAGGAGAGAGAGATACATGATAATATATACATGGAAAGCACTTGAGGGCCTGGTCCCAAATCTGCACACTGCCATAACAACATACTGGAGTGAGAGATATGGGAGAAAGTGTAAAATAAACCCAGTGAGGAGCAGGGGTGCGGTGGGGACAATACGGGAGCACTGTATTAACATCCGGGGTCCCAGACTATTCAACATCTTACCAGAAGATATCCGAAACACGGCTGGAACCAGTGTAGAAGCCTTCAAGAGGAAACTGGACAAATATCTTCACCAGGTGCCAGATCAACCAGGCTGTGATGGATATGTGGGGCAGCGGGCCTCCAGCAGCAACAGCCTGGTTGACCAGGCAAGCACCAGACGAGCCTGGCCCATGGCCGGGCTCAGAGAGTAGATACTCTCGAAACTCTTCAAAGGTATATCAAAGGTAAGGTATATCAATGATTTCTTTGGCTGCACGTTTGTCCGAACTTGCAGCCTCGCCATGCCTTAACACACTGTGTATGCCAGATCGCTTCTTGAATTTTTCAAACCAGCCTCTGCTGGCCTTAATTTCACTAACAGCAGCACTCGTTCCAGGCATTTTCTTTACGAGATCCGCATGCAACTACCTTGCCTTTTCACACTGGAGGACAGGAAGGATAGAGGGAATATGATAACGACATATAAAATACATGTACACTGTACTGAGAGGAATTCACAAGGTGAATAGACAGGATGATCCAGAGATGGGACACAGAAACAAATTTTCGACTCAAAAACACTATCTCCCGCTAACTGTTTTTCGTTGATCCACACCAACAACAACTTCTCAACATCTTCGATTGTTTGCAATATCTGTTTCATTAGCACATTTACCCCTTTAACAACATCAGCTTCCTTGATTTCTTTATTCTTCACCAGGATGGAACTGATCGTTGATGTGGATTTCCCGTACATCCTGGCGAGATCGGCAACCCGTACACCACTTTCATACTTAGCTATGACTTCTTTCTTGAATTCTATCGTGTTTCTCGCCTTCTTTATCAAAGAGCTGGCACTCGGAACTTTCTTTGGATCCATGGTGGCTTATTTAGCAGTCACACTCAATAAACAAGCACAAAAAACAATGGATTATTACGAAATGTTTCAGCTGAACCCGCGGGGTGATGCTCACTCAACGATAAACAAAGGCAGACTGAGTCACTCGGAGCTTAAGTGGCCAAGTGATGCAGGCGGGCAGGCGGACGCATTCGGTACAGACCATTGTCAACTCAATGAAAACCGAGGTGATGTACGAACACTGGGACAAATGTTTGACGGAAAAAGTCGTAAAAAACAAATCCTACAAAAACTGGGGCATATGAAAACCAAGGTTCCACTGTATTTAGGTATGCATACTGGTCAGAGAGCCTGTCGTAAGTCCGAGTCATCAGTAAACAAGTACGTTGATAAGTGAGGAGAGGCTGCATTATGAAATCATGTGTTTATTTTTTAATTTGCAAGGCTTATGGGGTGCCCGTAATTAGCAACGAGTATTGACATTAGAATGTCAGGAAAAGTAAGTTATTTAATATTTAACTTCCCTGGGTTATTTATTACTTGCTAAGCAATAGGCATTCCCTTATATAGTGAACAAAGTTATAATTAAAAAAAAAGTACAGGTATCAGTAGTATCGCCATCAGCCTAAAACTAAGTACAGTGGACCCCCGCCTAACAAGCAAAATTCATTCCAGAAGCCTGCTCAAGTGCCATTACCGAACGAATTTACTTCCTTAAGAAATAATGTCACGTAGGTTAGTCTATTTCAGACCCCCAAAAATACACTTCCACAAGCACTTACAATATTATACTTATATAATTGTACGATTTCCGGAGTGCTCGTTAGGCGGGGGTCCACTGTACAGCCTCTCCTCATTTAACGACGGAGTTACGTTCCTAAGACCACGTTGTTAAACGAATTTGTCACTAAGTGAGGAGCATACTATAATAGTAATGAGTTTGTGTCAAGCATCTTTGATATTGTTTTAATGTCACCTTTGCACCATTTATAACATTTCTGGTATATTATTAAATGTTTATACAGTACTAGTGTACTGTATATTGAAATAAACAGAATAGAGGAAATCAGCTCTAATATATATTATTTAGGTATGAATACTGGTCAGAGAGCCCATCATAAGTCCGAGGTGTTGGTAAATGAGTACGTCGCTAAGTGAGGAGAGGCTGTACTGACCTCGACAAAAATATTGGTAGCACATCACTAGTCTTCAGACAACTAGATATATAAATTGAAACCAAGTAAGTCACCAGGTTCTGAGGAGTATACGTTTGAAGAGTTTCAAGAGTTTAGCTACTTTCAAGGGTTCTAAAGAAATGTAAAAAGGAACTTAGCAAACTAAATAATTCAATTTTCTTCAGCGAGAACACAGAAGAATAATGGAGCACTGCAGCAGGACTACTGGTCTATGCTTAGCAGGTTCAACTCTCACTCACCCATACCCACTTATGTACCTGGTCAACATATTTTAAAAGCTACCCAAAGTTCTCACTTCAATGATGCTGTTTGGGAGTTTATTCGATTCATCTACAACTCTACTACCAAACCAGTGCTTTCCTATATCTTTTCTAACTCTAAATTTGTCAATCTTCAAGCTATTGCTGTGAGTCCTATTTTGGTTAGATATTTTCAGCACATTATTTTTTTTTATTTTTTTATTAACACATCGGCCGATTCCCACCAAGGCAGGGTGGCCCGAAAAAGAAAAACTTTCATCATCATTCACTCCATCACTGTCTTGCCAGAAGGGTGCTTTACACTACAGTTATAAAACTGCAACATTTACACCCCTCCTTCAGAGTGCCGGCACTGTACTTCCCATCTCCAGAACTCAAGTCCGGCCTGCCGGTTTCCCTGAATCCCTTCATAAATGTTACTTTGCTCACACTCCAACAGCACGTCAAGTATTAAAAACCATATGCCTCCATTCACTCCTATCAAATACGCTCACACATGCTTGCTGGAAATCCAAGCCCTCGCACACAAAACTTCCTTTACCCCTCCCTCCAACCTTTCCTAGGCCGACCCCTACCCCGCCTTCCTCCACTACAGATTTATACACTCTCGAAGTCACTCTGTCTCGTTCCATTCTCTCTACATGTCCAAACCACCTCAACAACCCCTCCTCAGCTCTCTGGACAATCGTTTTGGTAATCCCGCACCTCCTCCTAATTTCCAAACTCCGAATTCTCTGCATTATATTCACACCACACATTGACCTCAGACATGACATCTCCACTGCCTCCAGCCTTCTCCTCGTTGCAACATTCATCACCCATGCTTCACACCCATATAAGAGCGTTGGTATAACTATACTCTCATACATTCCCTCTTTACTTCCATGGACAAGGTTCTTTGTCTCCACAGACCGAAGTGCTCCACTCACCCTTTTCCCCTCATCAATTCTATGATTCACCTCATCCTTCATAGACCCATCCGCCGACATGTCCACTCCCAAATATCTGAATACATTCACCTCCTCCATACTCTCTCCCTCCAATCTGATATCCAATCTTTCGTCACCTATTCTTTTTGTTATCCTCATCACCTTACTCTTTCCTATATTCACTTTCAATTTTCTTCTTTTACACACCCTACCAAATTCATCCACCAACCTCTGCAGCTTCTCTTCAGAATCTCCCAAAAGCACAGTGTCATCAGCAAAAAGCAACTGTGACAACTCCCACTTTGTATTTGCTTCTTTATCTTTTAGCCCAACACCTCTTGCCAAGACCTCGCATTCACTTCTCTTACAACCCCATCTATAAATATATTGAACAACCACGGTGACATCACACATCCTTGTCTAAGGCCCACTTTTACTGGGAAATAGTCCCCTTCCCTCCTACACACTCTAACCTGAGCCTCACTATCCTCATAAAAACTCTTCACTGCTTTCAGTAACCTTCCTCCTATTCCATACACCTGCAACATCTGCCACATTGCCCCCCTATCTACCCTATCATACGCCTTTTCCAAATCCATAAATGCCACAAAAACATCTTTACCCTTATCCAAATACTGTTCACCTATATGTTTCACTGTAAACACTTGGTCTACACACCCCCTACCTTTCCTAAAGCCCCTTGTTCATCTGCTATCCTGCTTTCTGTTTTACTCTTAATTCTTTCAATAATAACTCTACCATACACTTTCCCAGGTACACTCAACAGACTTATTCCCCTATAATTTTTGCACTCTCTTTTGTCCCCTTTGCCTTTATACAAAGGAACAATACACGCTCTCTGCCAATCCCTAGGTACCTTACCCTCTTCCATACATTTATTAAATAATAGCACCAACCACTCCAAAATTATATCCCCACCTGCTTTTAACATTTCTATCTTTATCCCATCAATCCCAGCTGCCTTACCCCCTTTCATTCTACCCACTGCCTCACGAACTTCCCCTACACCCACAACTGGCTCTTCCACACTCCTACAAGATGTTATTCCTCCTTGCCCTACACACGAAATCACAGCTTCCCTGTCTTCATCAACATTTAACAAATCCTCAAAATATTCTCTCCATCTTCCCGATACCTCTAACTCTCCATTTAATAACTCTCCTCTCCTATTTTTAACTGTCAAATCCATTTGTTCTCTAGGCTTTATTTATATCACCTTTATTAATTTCAGATTTCCATTTGTATACTTTAATCATATCCCCACAAAATCAGTGCCTTTAGCCTATGTTCGTAAGGGAGATACATGTACATGATACGTGGAATCAGCTTTGTCATTCTTGAATATTTTCCAGTGCATTTATGTCCATTTTTTAATAGAAAGATGAGAACCAAGCAGTATAATGTAAATAATCTATTAATCATACTTCATGATATGAAGCCAGGAAATTTTACTAGCTTTATGTATGCATTGTTGACCTGACTTTAGATTTCTGCTAACCAGAAGTCTTTTTTGAATTCAGCTTAAGATCTACATTATTTAGTATATAAGTGCTATATATAGTTATTGTCTTTTTCTAGGATTAGATCCTTGCATTTGTCTGCATTAAACTGCATCTGCCACTTCTCTGACCACAGCAAACTATTTAGATCATCCTGCAGCCCTCTAGTGCACTCATCAGAAGTGATCTGATGGCCTATTTTAGAGTCATCGGCAAACTTCGTCGCTATGTTTTCCTTTGTATATGTAAACTGTGAACAACAATTACAGATCACTACAAACAAGGATTGTAATGGAATAGTGGAAAATGGCAAACATGATACTCACTTACAAAGCGAGAGACAGGTCCTTAGCTTCAAATTATGGACAAAGCAGCCTAACCTTAATTGTGTGAAAGCTGATGGAATAAAAAATGAAGATGCAATTCAAAACCACTTTGAAAGATATAATTTAATCAATGAATCTTAGGAAGGTTTTATAAAGGGGCATTCTTGCCTTATGAATTTGCAAAGCAGTAGATCAAGATAAAGAATACGATATTGTGTATATAAACTTTAGTATGGCTTTTGATAAGAGTTCCACACAGGTGATTGATGAAGAAAGTAGCAGCATGTGGTCTAGGAGAAATTACCAGATAGGCCACATTGTGTGCATAAATGAGAAATCCAAATGCTGACCCATTATAAGATGAAGGAGTACATATATAAGTTTACAGATGACACTAAAACAGGCCATCAGATAATTTCTGATGAGGACACTATAGAGTTAGAGGATGACCCAGATAAGTTGATGTACCTGAAGATCAAGGCCTGATCAACCAGGCTGTTGCTGCTGGTCGCATGCAGTCCAACACACAAACCACAGCCCGGTAGATCAGGCACTGATTCAAGGAATTTGTTCCAGTTCACTGAAAACAAATGTAAGTATCTAATCCAAGGAAAAGAAAATATGGTACAGCACCTACAAGCTAAACAATGTGGATCTTGGTAAACCTGAAATTCTGAATGTGAAAAAAAAAAAACTTTGGTAGTTCTGGTTAGCAGACATCTGAAGTCAAGACAACAGTGCATAAGTGTTCACCATAAAGCTAATAGAATTCCTGACTTCATATTACGAAATACAGGGTTATACTCAATGACAGAACTTGCAGAAGTGTATTAAGTTAGACATATTTAGATTTACAAAGTTATAGGGAAGTACTGGTTTGGCAAGAGAATTGGTATGTGAGTGGAATGAGTTCCCAGGTAGCATCAGTGGGGCAAGAACTTTGGATACCTTTATAGGTTGGATGTGTGTATGAGTGGGTGTGGTTGGGCGAATTGGGCCTGCATAGAATGGGCCAATAGGCCTCCTGAAGTGTTCCTTCCTTTTCATGCATTATCTGAGGATGGCAAGGATGGCTCAAGGGCCCCAATGGGAGTAAGTCACATTGACCTCACTGGATTATACAGTCCTAGGTTAAATTCTATAAAATTTACTATATAAGAACCATTGTGAAATTTGTGAAATTAAGTATGAGGCCTAAATAAAATCTTTTTTACTTACTCCCAGGATTAAGAATTTTTCACCAGCATCAAAGAAACCCTCATGAAGGGTAGTTAAAAGTAAAATATATACCAATACTGCAAATATATACAAAAACAATATATACCATTATTACTTACCTACACAAAAACAATGAATTTACTTTAAATGTGTAATCAGGTCAGTTGTTTCAATAACTGGCAGGAATCTCGACTATTTGTAATACAAAATTTCAATACAAAAGCCTAGGGATTTTTGTCTTTTTTTTTTAAAGACCTTAAACTTAACCACCAAATCTAAATATTCTTACCTTTCTACAATATAGAAAGTATCTTCTAGATTCCGAACAAGTCCAGGTTTCCACGAAAATCACTCAAAAAGTCTAAAAGGTGGCAAAAATCCTCCACTGTCTGGTTTCACACACACACCGTCTACATTAAACGTCTTCCCTTCCCCCCTCACTGCACACTGTCGTCTTCTTGACGGCTACAGTGGCAGCAGAGGCGAGTGTTGTGCACTTGCTCTTGTGATTGTTTACATGGGGAGCAACACAGGAGCACTGGGTCCTTCACAATATGGCGTCCTCACAGTTTTGGCGCTGGGTTTGAACTGTGTGAGCGTCGCCGCCATCGACCCGACCCACACATTGATTTCGACAAAAGAGCATCGCATCCTCCGCCTTCAAGCCATCCTTGGAATCGGAATCGATTTATTCGAGCACTTTAGAGTATTTGAATCTTATTGTGTACAGTGTCTATGAAATGAGGAATATTTGAGGAGTTTATCGTTTACAAAGCGGGAAATTTTATTTATATTTATAAAGTAAACAAATAAATGGAAAGGTCAAACTTAGGATTCCAAAGTTAGAAGTCGTTAGTTGGCATCCAGGAAAGGCTTCATGTTACACACATTATTTTATTTTATATGAAAATCTTAAGTAGAGCCATAAACGTGTCCAGCAGGACAAATTTCTCCTTGGCACTGCTGACCTCGCTACTGGCAGGACACAGCTGCTCTCACTGAACTTGACCCCTCCAGTCTTGCTCTTGCAGCTCCTTAAAAGCAGCCTGCAAATCAAGTTCTCCAGCATCGTCTCCCTCAGAGACGCCTTCCTGGTCGCCTGCACCAGCGATGAAGAGGCCGAAAAACTCTCCACACTACTACCGCTATTGAGACACTTAAAGGTGCCCATGTGGCTAAAGCTCTCGCTTCACACGGCGAGGGTCTGGGTTCGATTCCCAACCAGGGTAGAAACATTGGGCGTGTTTCTTTACGCCTATTGTCTATGTTCACCCATCAGTAAAATGGGTACCTGGTTATTAGTCGATTGGTGTGGGTCTCACCCTGGGACACTGACCTAATTTGCCCGAAATGCTCAGCATAACAAGGGGCTTTCTATATAGTAGTATGTCATTGATGTCAGCTAGGTCTTTATACCTTGTACATGTACTTGTATTAAATAAAGATGTTATTATTATGGTGGCTCTCTCATCTCTAACGCTCCATACTTGAAGGCGAAACGTTCTGTTTTTTCGTAAACGACTAGACAGGATCGTCGCTTAAAGAAATTGGAGCACGCATCAATAACTGGGCCTCTACCCCTTCAGACAGAACTGTTTGTCATACTCCTTGCACTCAAATGCGTCCATGTATCTAAGGTTGACTCTCTAATTGTAACTGATTCTCTGTCATCCATAAATGCTCTCAACTCATCAAGTATAACTTGTAGCATGCTTGTGTCAGAACCCAGGCACAAGTATGGTAGGATTGTGGATAGTAGAGTCAGAGTGCACATGCTGTGGATTCCATCTCACATTGGTCTTCAGATGCATGATAGAACTGATAAATTGGCTAAGTTTTATGCTTTCAAAGAGGGGGTAGATTACAATCTTGGCTTGTCAGTTAGCAGTTTGAGAACAATAATACGAAAAGAACTTCAACTGAATTTTATTGACTTAAGACTCAGGGAGATTGACACCAGTCAGTCCATCTATCATCATTCTATCATGCAGGAGGAGCCACATGTCTATGGTGCATCCAACAAAATAAGCAGACTCTTGGATGTCACTACTGCCCGCCTCCGTCTGGGTTACAAGTATCTTTGGCAGGTTAAATCACCACCACCAGATGTAGACCAAACAAGATGTAAACTTTGCCAGTTGAATTATTGTCACACCCTGCGTCATTATGTATTGGAGTGCGATAAAATTAATGAATTCAGAGACTACTCATTCAGAAATGTTCAAGATATGTCAAAGTATTTTATCCACAGTGGTATATTACAGACCATTCTGGAAAAATACCCTGACTTTGCTCCCTGTAAATAAAGCATTGACACGTGTGTGTGTGTGAATGTACATGTGTGTATGTGTATGTGTGTATGTATATACATGTATGTGTGTGTATGTGTGTGTGTGTGTATATGTATGTGTATATGTATATGTGTGTGTGTGTGACCCAACAATTAAAATTTGCACCAATAACTCATTACAGTTGTGGCTGGGTGTAGACTAATAGATTGCTCATTGCTTTATAATTTGTTCATGAGTGCAACCATGTACAGACGTAAGTAAATTTACTTACATGATTCATTACCTTGTAACTAGTGAATTAATTACCATTGTACCTTGTTCAGCTATCAAAACTTTGGGGCCCAGTTTCTGGACCCTATATATACCTCTGTAATCTGCAAATACCTTTGTAACTTGTCATGATTGTGACCATCTGAGTTCATTACCTTTGTAACTTGCTCAGCTATCAAACTTTGAGGTCCAGTCCCTGGACCCATTATGTACCTCTGTAATCTTTTGACTACCGCCCACAGGATGGGTATGGGGTGCATAATAAAGATATCAAACTAAAAACTTCGGCTTGGCTACAAGTACTTCTGGCAGTTTGGGAGATACACAGATGATGATCAAACTAAATGCAAATTATGTGATCAGGCATATGGTCACTGTCTTGAACACTATGTGCTGAATTGTCCACTTATTGAGGAATATAGAGATAGACAGTATAATAACCTATGTGACATGTCAAGATATCTTATTAGTGAAGGTAGGATACCACTTATACTAAGCAAATTTTCTAAATTTGCTTGTAACAGATAAGTGAACTGTAGATATAAATCCAAATTAATTTCCATGAACGTGCCTATCTGTGCTCATCATAATGCGAGCACAGATGGGCATGTTTGTGGAGCAACTTGCAATGTGAACAGACTGACTGATGTTGTAGTGGCCAGGCTTAGGCTTGGCTACAGGTACTTCTGACAGTTTGGGAGACACAGATGATGATCAAACTAAATGCAAATTATGTGATCAGGCATATGGTCACTGTCTTGAACACTATGTGCTTAATTGTCCACTTATTGAGGAATATAGAGATAGACAGTATAATAACCTATGTGACATGTCAAGATATCTTATTCATGAAATAAGATACCATTTGTACTAAGCAAATTTCCTAAATTTGCTTGTAACAGATAATTGAAATGTAGATATAAACCCAAATGTACAATTGTTAACCCCTTTGGGGCCTAGTGCCTAGGCCTTTTGTGTATCCATATGCTCTTGCGCTACCGTCCACAGGATGGATATGGGGTGCACAATAAACTAGCCACTTCGGTGGCAAAATCTAAAAATCTAATCTAATCTATAAATATATTGAACAACCACGGTGACATCACACATCCCTGTCTAAGGCCTACTTTTACCGATAAATAATCTCCCTCTCTCCTACACACTCTAACCTGAGCCTCACTATCCTCATAAAAGCTCTTCACTGCTTTCAGTAACCTACCTCCTATTCCATACACCTGCAACATCTGCCACATTGCCCCCCTATCCACCCTATCATACGCCTTTTCAAAATCCATAAATGCCACAAAAACCTCTTTACCCTTATCCAAATACTGTTCACCTATATGTTTTACTGCAAACACTTGGTCTACACACCCCCTACCTTTCCTAAAGCCACCTTGTTCATCTGCTATTCTGCTCTCCATCTTACTCTTAATTCTTTCAATAATAACTCTACCATACACTTTACCTGGTATACTCAACAGACTTATTCCCCTATAATTTTTGCACTCTCTTTTGTCCCCTTTGCCTTTATACAAATGAACAATACACGCTCTCTGCCAGTCCCTAGGTACCTTACCCTCTTCCATACATGTATTAAATAATAGCACCAACCACTCCAAAACTATATCTCCGCCTGCTTTTAACATTTCTACCTTTATCCCATCAATCCTAGCTGCCTTACCCCCTTTCATTCTACCCACTGCCTCACGAACTTCCCCCACACTCACAACTGGCTCTTCCGCACTCCTACAAGATGTTATTCCTCCTTGCCCTATACACGAAATCCCAGCTTCCCTGTCTTCATCAACATTTAACAACTCCTCAAAATATTCCCTCCATCTTCCGATACCTCTAACTCTCCATTTAATAACTCTCCTCTCCTATTTTTAACTGTCAAATCCATTTGTTCCCTAGGCTTCCTCAACTTATTAATCTCACTCCAAAACTTTTTCTTATTTTCAACAAAATTTGTTGATAACATCTCACCCACTCTCTCATTTGCTCTCTTTTTAAATTGCTTCACCACTTTCTTTACCTCTCTTTTATGTCTCCATATACTCCTCCCTCCTTGCATCACTTCTACTTTGTAAAAACCTCTCATATGCTAACTTTTTCTCCCTTACTACTCTCTTTACATCATCATTCCACCAATCGCTCTTCTTTCCTCCCGCACCCACTTTCCTGTAACCACAAACTTCTGCTGAACACTCTAACACTACATTCTTTAACCTACTCCATACAGCTTCGACCCCATTGCCTAAACTCTCACTAGCCCATCTATCCTCCAATAGTTGTTTATATCTTACCCTAACTGCCTCCTCTTTTAGTTTATAAACCTTCACCTCTCTCTTACTTACTGCTTCTATTTTCCTTGTATCTTAATAAAGATATTAAATTAAAACTAATTAAGGTGCTTCAGCATTTAGGTCATTAGCACCACAGGCCTGTCTCACAAGATGCTATCAGAGGTTGGATATGGGAAAACACTCGTACTTGTGTA
This sequence comes from Cherax destructor, assembly GCA_009830355.1. Lineage (NCBI taxonomy): Eukaryota > Metazoa > Arthropoda > Malacostraca > Decapoda > Parastacidae > Cherax > Cherax destructor. The sequence continues at coordinate 200,896 of WNWK01002088.1, forward strand.
GATGTAGAAGGAAGGACTGATGGCTGCCATGTGTTTTCACCAAGAAAATGACAAGATACTGAGGATGAAGCATTTCAACTAGCAATGAGGTTCAGTTCAAGGAAGGGGAGGACAGGTTTATCTCTCCCTAGATGAAGAACCCCTCACCGGCATTAAGGCACCTTCCCTTGAGAGGCTAAGGCAAGGGGAACTTCAACTTCATGAACTGCATCAAGGAACCTAGTAGAGACTGTCTTATTTTCCACAAATATTTATTATTCCATTATTATTATTATTATTATTATCAGCAGTAGCAGCAGGAGCAGAAGCAGCAGGAGCAGCAGGAGGAGGAGGAAAAGGAGGAGGAGGAGGCTTAATTCCTTAGATCAAGAGCTCCTCGCCAGCATCAAGGAGGACCCTCCCTCAAAGGAATAAATTATCTGATTTTTTACCGTGGAGGGTTAATAACCCGGAATAACTGAAGAAGACAAACCAGTGTATTGTTTACTTCCATCAGGATTCTTCAACTCTTCCTCAGGCCGTGACCCACACCTTGACCAACACCGAGAGGCAACGGGATAAAAAAAAAATGTAGGGGACATCATATAAAAGGTTAAGAGGAGGTAATGAAGGAGATTTTTGAATGGTAAGGATCTGAGCATCCTACAGGCATGTATGTTAAGTGGAGACACGTGTTTTTTTTGGATATGATGTGCAGTGCGAGTGTGAGCAAGGTAACATCTATGAAGGGATTCAGGAAAATTGGTTAACTAAACTTGCCTTCTGGAGGTGGGAAGAACATTGGGGTGGGGTTGCTGCGGTTAGGTGGGTCATTTTCATTGTGATGTCTGCACTTTTGAAAAGACAGCTGTTGGTTGATTGGTGGTGAAAGTTTACTTTTTTATGCCAACCTGACTTGTTGGGTAACAGCCGATTTGTTATCTCTCAAAAGCGATTTGACTTTCAAGTGTAATTCTAAAATATCCAGTGACTTGGACGAAAATTGCTTTGTTGAAAGTTTGGACTCAACGGAAAGTTTGATTCTATAATTCTCCTCTTCATGTAATTATTATATATTTTTTTTCAACAAGTCGGCCGTCTCCCACCGAGGCAGGGTGACCCAAAAAGAAAGAAAATCCCCAAAAAGAAAATACTTTCATCATCATTCAACACTTTCACCACACTCATACATAATCACTGTCTTTGCAGAGGAGCTCAGATACGACAGCTGAGAATAGTCCCTCCCAGCTGTCACTATCTCAGACCCCTCCTTTAAAGTGCAGGCATTGTACTTCCCATTTCCAGGACTCAAGTCCAACTAAATCAATTAACTGGTTTCCCTGAATGCCTTCACAAAATGTTACCCTGCTCACACTCCAACAGATCGTCATGTCCCAAAAACCATTCGTCTCCATTCACTCCTAACACGCTCACACATGCTTGCTGGAAGTCCAAGCCCCTCGCCCACAAAACCTCCTTTACCCCTTCCCTCCAACCTTTTCTAGGACGACCCCTACCCGCTTTCTTTCCCCTACAGATTTATACGCTCTCCAAGTCGTTCTACTTTGATCCATTCTCTCTAAATGACCAAACCACCTTAACAACCCCTCTTCAGCCCTCTGACAAATACTTTTAGTAACTCCACACCTTCTCCTAATTTCCACATTCCGAATTTTCTGCATAATATTTACACCACACATTGCCCTTAGACAGGACATCTCCACTGCCTCCAGCCCCTCCTCGTTGCAGCATTTGCAACCCATGCTTCACACCCATATAAGAGTGTTGGTACCACTATACTTTCGTACATTCCCTTCTTTGCCTCCATGGATAACGTTTTTTGTCTCCACAGATACCTCAACGCACCACTCACCCTTTTTCCTTCATCAATTCTATGGTTAACCTCATCCTTCATAAACCCATCCACTGACACGTCAACTTCCAAATATCTGAAAACATTTACTTCTTCCATAATCCCTCTCTCCAATGTGATATCCAATTTTTCTTTATTTAAATCGTTATATATAGTGTGTAAATTTCAAAATCTATGTTGTGGCTGGAGTGACGTTGACGATGGAGCGCAGCACTGCTTTCATCGCCTGTTTTAACATCTCGTCTCTTCATATACAACGTTATTGAAAATTTTTACTTGTTTACGCACTTTTTCAGAGCCTTCTTACAGGGTGGAAAGTGCACACCTTTTCTCAGCATTATCCTTCGTTTTAGTTTCGACAACTGATCTGCTGGAGCTATAAGATATTCCTGATTTTATTTTGCTCATAATTCGAAAAAGCCTCATTCAATCGGCTTCGAATTTTCAGCACAAGATTGTGTAAAGTAATGAGAACCAAATTCTTGGAACATTTAGTATGTTCACGTGGCCTTATAACCAAAGTTGTTGAACACATGTCCAGCATCCTGGAATAACTCGGATACCTTTCAAAATCCTCAGTGGCAGAGCTTCAAATGTTCCAAAAAAAAGGTACCAAAAATACAACAACAGCGGAGAGTGAAGCACAGATGTGGAGAAAATTTGATGATTTTATGTGTAAAATAATGTGAAATTGTTATACCCATTAAATCACTAAATTTTGGTTTACCTCTTCTGAACGGTTTCAGTATTTAATGACTGATACATCATGGGGCCAGGATAGTACCCATCAGGTTTAGTTTGAATGCAGACAAATTCGTTGATGTAGTAAAAAGTAAAAAAAAAACAAATTGGAATCATTGAAAACCATGTTGTAACTGGAGAATGACTCATCTGACTAACTTCAAATTTTCACCAATAATGTGATCTCCTGAACACAAGACTCATGCTGCCACTGGGTGGCATAAGCCCCAATTTGCCAATTTTATTGAAATAATGTAAGTTAATTTAGGTACAGGTACATATAAGTACAATTATCATACATAGTGGGTTATCCTAGGTCCTAGGATAACCCATAAAAGTCAGATAGACTTATTTCCATTTTTTTTAATAACTAATAAATGCTTTTTCCGATTAGTTTCAAAATATTATTGATGATTCGTTCTATAAGAGGGCAAGGAGGAATAACATCTTGTAGGAGTGAGGAGAAGCCAGTTGTGAGTGTGGGGGAAGTTCGTGAGGCGGTAGGCAGAATGAAATGGGGTAAAGCAGCTGGGATAAAGATATAAATGTTAAAAGTAGGTGGGGATATAGTTCTGGAGTGGTTGGTGCTTTTATTTAATAAATGTTTGAAAGAGGTTAAGGTACCTATTGGCAGAGACCGTGCATAGTTCCTTTGTATAAAGGTAAAGGGGACAAATGAGAGTGCAAAAATTATAGGGGAATAAGTCTGTTGAGTATACCTGGTAAAGTGTATAGTAGAGTTATTATTGAAAGAATTAAGAGTAAGACGGAGAGTAGGATAGCAGATGAACAAGGAGGCTTTAGGAAAGGTAGGGGGTGTGTAGATCAAGTGTTTACAGTGAAACATATAGGTGAACAGTATTTAGATAAGGGTAAAGAGGGTTTTGTAGCATTTATGGATTTGGAAAAGGCGTATGACAGGGTGGATAGGGGGCAATGTGGCAGATATTGCAAATGTATGGAATAGGAGGTAGGTTATTGAAAGTGGTGAAAACTTTTTACGAGGATAGTGAAGCTCAGGTTATAGTATGTAGGAGACAGAGATTATTTCCCAGTAAAAGTAAGCCTTAGACAAGGATGTGTGATGTCACCATGGTTGTTCAATATATTTATAGATGGGGCAGTAAGAGAAGTGAATGATCGTGTGTTGGCAAGAGGTGTGGGGTTAAAAGATAAATAATCTAACACAAAGTGGGAGTTGTATTAATATTGGTAGAATTACCGACAATGTGTTAAGTAAAAGGACACAAATGCAACTAATGAGACATTTTATTGTGGCAACGTTTCGCTCTCCAGGAGCTTTGTCAAGCCGTTACAAGCAATACATGGACACAGAAGGTATATATATACTCTCAAAGTGAGGTGTAATACTAGTGGTGGTAGAAGTAGTAGTGATATAAGTTGTAGTAGTAGTAGTAATACAATAAGGTAGAACAATCAACTTGCACACTCTTCAAAGACCTAAACCTACTCACTGTTCAGAACATCCATACTTACTACTGTGCTATCTACACTTATAGAACCATAAATTCCAACTTTAACCCTGAGCTAAAACACTTTCTTGAAGTTGTGACAGGACCCATAGACATAATACCAGACACAAACATCTCTTTGACATTCCCCGTGTCTGACTAAATCTATACAAAAATTCAATGCGCATAAAAGGTCCTGAAAACTCTAGAACTGCAGACACAACCTCCATTTTCAAAAGCACCGTTAAAAAACATCTTATCTCACTTACGCACCCAACCGGTAGCTAACCACATGAAAACTACTTTATCTTGCACATACCCACAGCAAAATACACTTATTGATATCGGTGATTCCCCTTAATTTTCACATGACTAACCAAAATTCTAATACAACTATTGCTTCTTAATTCTTAAGCTAGTCATAAGTTTGCCTAAGACACCCCAATATAGAAACGGTATTATACCAATACATCACCTTTACCATTAATATATAAACTAATGGTTAAATTCTTAAACTAATTGCTAAATTCTTAAATGTTTAAATTTCAGTACCTCAGTTTTGTAAACCTCAATTTTGTAAACCTAGTTAATCACTACAATTACCTAACCTTAATATCAGTATAATCATTGTGTCACTATTGAGTAAGACCTATCATAAGACTGCCTGAAAAGCCTAGGCATACCTAGGCATATTATTGACCATCTTGTAATATCTACCCCATAAAATGTATTAATTCTATAAGTATACCCCACTTTGTAATATTACTAGAAATAACTGCCCCTAATGCCATGGCATGTCAGTGGCTCTCCTTGCATTACAGTTTTATAATTGTAACTACCAATAACAGTGTACACTTGTAACATGCATCGAAATAAAAATATTATTATTATATTATTATTATAAATTTTTTATTTGATTTGATTGATTTGATTTGATTTGAGGGAGAGCGTATGGAGGAGGTGAATGTATTCAGATATTTAGCAGTGGACGTGTCAGCAGATGGGTCTATGAAGGATGAGGTGAATCATAGAAATGATGAGGGGAAAAAGGTGAGTGGTGCACTGAGGAGTCTGTGGAGACAAAGAACTTTGTTTATGGAAGAAAAGAGGGGAATGTATGAGAGTATAGTTATACCAACGCTCTTATATGGATGCAAAGCATTAGTTGTGAATGTTGCAACAAGGAGAAGGCTGGAGGCAGTGGAGATGTCGTGTCTGAGGGCAATGTGTGGTGTGAGTATAATGCGCTGTGTTGAATGAGAGAAGAATACGTAGAGAGCTTCGATGGTTCCAAAAAATGTGACCATCATTGTATCCTGCTTGGCTGCATGTACACCAAGCAAGGTGAGTGATTGTCGCAATTCACAAACATTGCCAGGTTGTTTTTTTTATTCTTTGATGAACACAGCAGCACTGTCATAACACTGTGACCGACAATCTTGTAGCTCCATTTCGTCTTCTAGCTGTTTCAAGATGTCTTCAACCATGCTCCCAGCATCCTTCTGGCGTATCTGGATAAACCCAAGGAGAACTCTAACACGGACTGTTTTCCTCTCAAAATTAACTTCCATGTACCTTATTACTTCTGACATCTGCTCATGGTGTGCCTGATAAGGAGTCGAGTCGAACATGAGACCATAGTACTTGGCTTTACAAATACTTCTCAGTAAATTCTGTGAACAGTGGGTGCCATCATGTGGATGAATTCGTTCTGGACATCCGGTGAAAGATAAGACGTGGATCCAGGATTAATTTTCACACGAGTGAGGTGTTCTTTCATGACAGGGTCATAGATGGCCAGTAGTTTCAGTAAACCAAGGAAATTTCCCACATTGGAGTCTTCGTCCAGCTGAAGCAACTCCCCGTGTCCTCGCAAAGCCAGGTTCCGAGTCGCAAGAAATTTTATGCAGTGAAGGAATCTCGTCAAGATTATTATTATTATAATCAAAAGAAGCGCTAAACCACAATCTCGTCAAGATATCACGCCATTTCTGCTTTTCCTTCTCAATCTGTGACAGAAGTTTCACGGCAATAACTCCTCTGTTTTCAGTTAAATTTCTTTCCATTTCTTTTCACTGGTTGAATTCACTTAATTGTTCCAATGAGGATTGATGGTCTGACCAGGAATAGAGAAGACAACAGATACAAGATGCAGACTTTTTTTAGAAGGGGAATAGACCAGCCATGAGCGTGTCACTTCCTCACCACGACCATTTCTCAATTTTCTCTTGAACCAAGTTTTGTTCATTGAACGGTTATTTGTTGGTAGGAAAGGCCCCTCACTTCTAAAAGTACTTTGAACCCAGCTTTATTATTTCTGTTCTCAACGTGTCAGGCAGAATTGCTTTTTCCAGTATCCTTGTCGAACTTCATAAGTCCAATGTCATACTGTCAGTCACTTCTTGTATGGCAGTTCGAGGCTATTCGACACCATCCAGTTCACTAGGTTGTGTCATCAGGTTCGATCTCAATAAACTCAACATCACCACCATCGTCTTTCCCTCCTGTCATGTCCACGTTCGGCATGACAATGGTCTTACTGCCAATTGGCACTGAGCAGTGGTACTGTGAGGTATGTGGTCCTGTAACTCTTAACACTACTTTTGCCTAATAATTTATATAAGTGGTTTATCAATCTAGCCATCCTAGAGCTTCTCATCCATGATATTCAAAGACAGATCATACATCTGAAGAAAATTCTTTTTTCACTATCCGAGGATGGCTTGTCTGACTTTAATAGAAACTGCTCAGTGGTGTACCCCCCCTTTCAAGTGGTGCCCAGGGCAGGTGCCATACCCTAGGCATGCCACTAATAGGACAGCAGTGATTTTCAACTTAGAGAATAATAATTGAGACCAAATGAGACTAAAAAGACGAAAAAAAGATAATGAGCACAATAGGGCGTAAGTGTTAAAGCATAAAGACATTGATGTCATCAGGCTCAGCTGATATAGGTTGGCACATGTACAGTGTTGATGTAAATTCACAAATTATAAGGGGTACATTATATAGTTCCTCAATGTGAGAAGTAAAATCTAGAGGTACCAACTCCCTCTTGGGCTTGGAGGAAAAAAACCCACCAAGAAATGCAGTTCTTGGGATGCATGTCCAAGATTATTATTATAATCAAAAGAAGCGCTAAACCACAGGGGTCATACAGCGCATGTCCAAGATGATGTTCAATTACTAAGGCATATGTTAACAAGGTCTGCAATGCTATCACCAGTAACTGCAAGAGGAGCAGGGTCTGGTGAGTTCTTACCAGTCAGCTTAAACGTTTTACCAGAATGCACACACAGAAAGAGAGTAAGTCAGTGTCAGACGTACATTTTGGGGGCCCTGAAGCTTGAACTGTTATAGGGACCCCTTCGCAACCCATTCTCATAGAGTAGATCCAAAATTTTTAAGCAGTTGGTCTAAAGTCACTACTGGGGCTCCTCTGGGATTAGGGGCCCTGAAGCTTAAGCTTCGTTAGTTTCATAGTCGAGTCGCCCCTGGTAGTAGTGATAGTGGACATGTAAACTCGCCAAGTATGTTTTGCTTCCTGTATAATTCGACGTGTGCCCCATGCAATGTCTTTCAAATGCACAATTATTATAATCAAAACTAAGCGCTAAATCCACAAGAGTCATACAGTGTTATCAAACGCACAATGAAACAACGGTTGGGAGAATACCAGGATACACATTTTCAACAATGTTTACCCGAGGTGCAGGGAGGGATTGCAATAGATGCTGCAACAAGAACAGAGGTGGTAAAAATTGCCACAACTCGTATGAAGGAGGAGGAACATCAGGAAAAGAGGCATGGCATGTATAAAGAGCCCAATCTGCCCATTCAAATTACCAATAGAAGCAACAAGGGAAGGTTGGGTGCAAGAATGAGAAGGAAATGATCGCTGTCATGAACAGGCACAAGAGATTAATTAAAGTCCAGCACTATAGGAGAGCATAGAGAGATTTATGCAGGAAAGAGTAAAAGTTTGAGGACCTAAATGTGTAGGGGGTATAGGTGGCTAACACAGAGAGAAAGGTGAGAATTATTATAATCAAAACTAAGCGCTAAACCCAAAAGGGTCATACAGCGCTGAGAGAGAGCTGCTAGAAAAGCCTTCAAGTTGTTTTCCCCAAGTCACAGCAAGACCTTCTCCAGAGCAAATGATGAGGATTAAAATCCCCCAATAAAACGAGTGGCGAAGGTACGGAAAAAATAGAAATTGAATGTCAGGTATGGATAATGGACAAGGGAAAAGATGCAAAGACCAAACCATCTTCTACTTACCCAAACAGACTGGTTGAAGTTCATTGCACACAAGAAGTGCATTTTTGCTACACGTCTCATCAGGAGAAAGATGAAGGGATTGTAATAAAACAGCCACATGTAGGAATTACAACAGTGTAATGTAATTTTGGTTCCTGTAAACAAATGCATACACGGAAAACTAGGAGAGCGACTTTTGGAAGTCCCCCTCCCTCGATTTCCCCAGTATCCTCTGATATTCCACTGTAATAAAGCTATTATCCGTGATAATTAAAGGAACGGCATCAGAAAGCAGGCAGTGGCTACAGGCCAGGGTGACTAGTGAAGTCGATGTGCGGTTGTAGCAATAAATTAGAGATAAGCTATGTGTGCAAAACAAAGGTGGTTGCTCAGGGTGAGAATGTGAAGGTAAAGGGGTAGGTCACAGGTTTTGTCTCTTCACTGAAAGAAGAAATAATTTAAGTTTCTGAAGTTGAAGCAGCAGCAGGTCGAGTGATACAAGAGGAAGCTGGAACAGAGCGAAGAGACAAAGTCATCTGCCAAATGGTAAAAGACGGAGGGAAGGTGGTGTCCTGAGATGAAGGAATGTGTGGGGACCAGGGAAGGGGGTTAGGGGGAATGACAGAATGTGGGGATGGATAGATTTCCACAAATGTCTCAGATGCGGGAGGCAAGGGGCAAGACAGAGGAAAGGCTAGTTAAGCATGGAGGAACATCAGGTTGGTAGGGAGTTTGGGCAACTGAAAATTGGGTTGAGCAAGTGTTCTGTTAGTGGGACGGATTGTGAAGGACTTGCCTAGTATGGGCCAACAGGCTTGCTGCAGTGTTCCTCCTTTCTTATGTTCTTATGAGAGTTGTGTGTTTGAAGTTTTGGGGGAGGAGTTGAGGACCCATCCAAGACAGGCTGTACGGGTGGAAAACTTGGGAAAGGAAGAAGACTGAGAGAAGGACCCTTACTTAACTCGGGGACGGGAGGTGACTAGGTAAGAAAGTCTAAGGAGAGCACTTAATAAGGATTGGACACAGGTGACTGTGGGAGAGGGTAGAACATGGACCTGAGGGCGCCAAGCAGCTCTGGATTTGGAAAGCCAATACAAGTCTTCAGAGACAAGAGTTGCTCAGTCACTGACAAAACATATGAAAGGCCCTCCTTTGCCTTAATTATTATTATAATCAAAAGAAGCGCTAAACCACAGGTGTTATACAGCACGGCTCCTTTGCCTTGAGATAGCAAATTTTGCTTTCTTGTATGAAAACTGAGTAATTCAGAGTGAGCTTCTCCAGTTTAGGCAAGTGGGGAGGTATTCACAGGATGGATTATGATCAGCTTAAATACATATCAGACATTCTGCCAGTCAAATATTTGGCCAGGTGGCCAAAATGCCAGAAATGTCTGCCTTATTGAAGCAGTTCCATCATTTGTAAGTACTGTCCTGCTATATAAATTGAAGATGGAAGCTCCTGGCAATTAGAGGCCAGTTTATCAACATTGCTTGTATACGGTCTCCAACCTCAGGCAGGGCAGACACTAGTTTAAACTTTGGTGACAGGAAAGTTCTGGAGCAGAAGTTGCTCCTTTAATGTTCGGGCTATATTGCATTACCGCTTGTTGGACTTCAGTGTGAAATGAGGACAGTTTTGCAGCTAGAAATGAGAAAAGGATGTCTGTGCATTGAGAACAGAAGGGAAAGAGCATCAACTTGTTTAGGATCGTTAATGACAGAACACATCCTATCCCTGAAGGCATGGAAGGATACATTTTGACCAACATGCCTCATGAGAACTTTGCTGATGCCATGGTCAATAAGGCAATCAGTAGGTATCATTCGTCGATACATTATTATAATCAAAACCAAGCACTAAACCCACAAGGGTTTTATAGGGGAAGAGGTTACCCAGGAAGCATGGTTTTCGTACAGAAACGAGAAATGTGCCAGTATTATTATTATAATCAAAAGAAGCGCTAAACCACAAGGAAATGTGCCAGTAATAGTGTCAGGATTATCAAGCATGGATCCAAGTCATTTAAACAATGGCTTTGAGCTGGTCTGTTCTATTATAATCAAATTAAGCATTAAACCTGCAAGAGCCACACACAGCTGTGGGAAGAGAGGTGTGAAAGAAGAAATGTGCAAAGGGTAAGAATGAGCAAGAGGCAGGGGTTAGTAGGGGTGGAGATTAGTGCAAGCAAAACTGAAATCAAAGTTGGTGCTTTTTGTTAGTTTCAATTAAAAAGTCTAGACTACATCAAGGCGGGGCTTTCAGCATGGTTAGTGAGTTGGGGCGGTTTAGACGTCGGAAATGGGTAAAGTGTGCACTCTGACAGGAAAGGACAATATATTAATGTATGTTGAACAGTGTGACCTGACAGTCTTCACAGAATGGTGCCGGTTGCTTCTCCATGTGATATTCACGAGTCACGTGAGCGTGTGGTCTCCCAAACCCGTCAATGGTGGGATGACAGTCAGAATCCTAAATGTGATTTGATAGAAAATTTGTTGTGGTCCAATGCAAACTAACGTTGTTGTCAGCAGTTGCAGAGGTGGCGAGAGCACACTGAAAAATAGTCTGAGTAATGAATGCCCCTATGGAAAATCTGAAGGCTCAGTCGGCATGTCCATTGTCCTGTCCAGGTACCCTACAAAATATGACTTCTTTATGCTTATTAGAAATGTGAGACTGCCAAATCTGTATATGAAGGACAATGAGGGGTATCGAATTTCTAGATAGCCTGTAACACACTTTGGGAGTCTGGAGGCGTCAAAAGATTCAGCATGAACACCTGTACTGGAGCCAGGCAATGAGGCACCACCTAAAAGGGATGCCTAGTTCAAAGGAAGGTCCATGGACATGCTGGGGTTGGGTAACTGTGATGTAACAAGGGGTACCAGGGGAGATGAACCATGAATATGACTTTTCATGTTTACTTTAAAAAAAAAAAAAAAAAAAAAAAGGGGGCCTCTGAGATGGAAAGAAACCATATATACCCCTCTGCATTCAAGAATTCCCTTGCCAAAGCTAGTAATGCTGATGGAGCGTGGAAACCATTTCCTACCCTACCTTTCATGCCAATAAACAAGCATTCCAAGATGGCATTACTCAAATCAACCGAGACAGGCTCGGCTAACAAAAAGAGGCAGGCGGCTTGCAACATGTAATTAGCCATACCCCTTTGGCTGTCACCTCCCAGAGCTGACAGGCAGCCTCCAAGAATACTTGTCATCCAAGAACACTAGGCCATCTGGAGGGCAGACCAGTACAACCCTAGATAATTTAATTCCCACGGCAAACACCACCACTACCAAGGTCCTCAATTCCAGATGAAATTCACAAGGGGGCAAATATTCCCTAATTGGAACTTATGGATCCGAAGGATCCAATTCTTTGAATAATGAGACCTTCACCCTGACAAGGGACCCACTCCGTCCTTCAGGGGAGACTGTCCTGTGATGTGTGAATGATCCAAAAATGATTGCATTATCATAGTATCTCAGTACTGGAATCAGACAAGGTGTTTGCCGAGTGATACATGGTTCAAAGGAAGGTCCATGGGTATACCCGAGTTAGGTAAGGAACCTGAAGAGGCGAAGCATGATTATTAATATTCATGACTGATAGTTTCTTGTTTTTATTTTTATTAAAAAGGGGGGAGGGGGAAAATGGGACAGTTCCAGGGAGAAACTAAAAGAAACCATATACCCCCATTAGACCCACAACTACTATGGGTGCTGATGCTGCATGGAAACCACCCCATACCCTTCCCGGTATAGGAACTCCAGTAAAACAGGATAGCACTTCCAGAGTCAACCGAGCTATTCAAAGCCAACACGAGAGGTAGACGACGGGAAACACTGGGAGTTGTACCCCTTTTGCTCTTCGTCTCCTGGAGACGTCATCCAAGGACATGCAAGGTCACCTAGGAGGGCCCAGCAGTACTGAGATAATCAAATTCCCACGGAAAATAGCACCACCAATGAAGTCAATTATTATTACGATCAAAACTAAGCACTAAACCCACAAGGGTCATACAGGCAACGATAGATAACCATCCCTTTTCCCTCTGTAAAGAAGAAACTGAAATTCATAAAGGGGAAATACAGTGGACCCTCGGTTTTCGTTCACCTCCAAACTCGAACAATTATGTAAATGTATTTTTGTAAGAGCTTTTGCAAGTGTATTTTTGGGGTTCTGAAACGACTGATCTAATTTACATTTGTCCTTATGGGAAGAAATTCGTTCAGTAATGGCACTCAAACAGTATTCTGGAATGAATTTTCAACAAAAACTGAGGGTCCACTGTATCCCTAAATAAAGAAACCTAATGGAAAGGAGTGGAGATATTTAGATTCACTCAGAGATAAAAGAAGAGGGTCTAACTCCTCAGATCAAGAGCCCTTTATCCCTTGAAGGAGTACTTTTTCCATTAAAATTCGTAATTTGGCATCTCATAACCCATTTAAAGACAGTCATGAAGTATGACGTTAATGCTAATAGTCTACAATTTTTTTTTTCCATAGCTCTGCCGCCTTTTTTTTATGCAAAGGAGTTATGCCTACACTTTTCAAGGTCTATGAGATTTCATGTAGATCTACACTCACAGAGTGGTATTTTGCACTTTTATAAATAACGAGTTCCATGACTCAGACCCTAGAGCATCAAGTGTGACCATGTTTTCCATTTCCTTTTCGAATCATGAGGTAGTATATTTACTTTGTAAGATAAATGAATGGTAAGGCATACCGTCA
>WNWK01002088.1:218965-229958 GCA_009830355.1 Cherax destructor
CCTGGCCCTGCCTCTTCACCGGTCGCTACTAAGTCACTCTCTCCTTGCTCTGCGAGCTTTATCATACCTCTTCTTAAAGCTATGTATGGATCCTGCCTCCACTACATCACTCTCCAGACTGTTCCACTTCCTGACAACTCTGACTGAAGAAGTACTTCCTAACATCCCTGTGACTCATCTGAGTTTTCAACTTCCAGTTGTGACCACTTTTTGCTGTCCCATCTCTGAAACATCCGGTCTCTGTTCTTGTCAATTCCTCTCAGTATTTTAGGTTATGTTTCCCCTATACTTGAGTGAGTGTGAGAGTGAGTGTGTGAGAGTGAGTGTGAGAGTGTGTGTGTGAGAGTGTGTGTGTGAGAGTGTGTGTGTGAGAGTGTGTGTGTGAGAGTGTGTGTGTGAGAGTGTGTGTGTGAGAGTGTGAGAGTGAGTGTGAGAGTGTGAGAGTGAGTGTGTGAGAGTGAGTTAGTTACCATTTTGTCCTAGGCACATGTCGATTAGACACTAGACCTGAGTGTGTGAGTGTGTGTGTGGGGTGGGGGTGGGGTGGGGTGGGGTGGGGGGGGGAGGTACCTCGACATACGAGCAGCTCCCAACTTGAACAATTATATAAGTGTATTTCTGCAAGTACTTTTGTAAGTGTATTTTTGTCGGTCTGAAACGGATTAATATCTAATTTACATTATTCCTTATGGGAACAAATTTGTTCGGTATCGGAACTCGAACAGCCTTCTGGAATGAATTAAGCTCATAACCCGAGGTACCACTGTATATATGTATGTACGTATGTATGGTATGTACGTATGTATGGTATGTACGTATGTATGGTATGTACGTATGTATGGTATGTACGTATGTATGGTATGTACGTATGTATGGTATGTACGTATGTATGGTATGTACGTATGTATGGTATGTACGTATGTATGGTATGTACGTATGTATGGTATGTACGTATGTATGGTATGTACGTATGTATGGTATGTACGTATGTATGTATGACGATGATGGTAGTAGATGTATGGTATGTACGTATGTATGGTATGTACGTATGTATGGTATGTACGTATGTATGGTATGTATGTATATATACATACCACACAAACATTATCTCTCAGTCCATAACAGGATTTGAACCTACACACACTGCATCAAAGTCTGTAGTACCTTCTCCACTCGGCCAGATCCCAGATCTGGCAGAATGGAGAAGGTACTACATACTTTGATGCAGTGTGGAGGTCGAACCCTGCTGTGATATGAGATAATGTTTATAAATACAGTAGGACCCCCTTATCTGCGGGGAATACATTCCAAGGACCTACCATGGATACCGAAACCGTGGATAATAGCAAACCCTACATATAAGTTCTATACATACCTATTATAAAACTTAATTGATAAATTATACACAATGAGTGGAGAATTATCACTTTTTCTGATGGGAAGCACTTCACAACTTCTCTTAAGCTTTGAAGAACTGCCAGCTTCTCTACTTTTGTGCTTTGGGGCCATTATTATACAAAATTAAGAGGTATGTTTGGGCCACAGTAAACCGAATCCGTGGATATGGGGGTTCTACTGTAATTTCACCTGTTTGCGAATTGTTAAGCGTGTATATTACATATGTTTGAGCATATTTATGCATGTATATATCTATAAGGAGAAAATAGAACAAGCACAACACTGATTTTCCAGCACCCTTGACTTCAAAGCTTTGTTGGAATATTGATTTTGCCAGAACAACAGAGGTCATATAATGATAATTCAACAATACACCTCTGACCCACTAATCATACACCTTCCATGTCTCTAAAGCACCATCACCTGCTAGGAAGTTAAATTAAACATAATTATATATGGAGGTGGTTTAGTTGCAGTACTACCGCTCCCAAAGTAGTAAATTTTAGAATTTTACTAGAACTGTAGAGCTAACCACAAAGGTCTGATTGTTGAGGGTTGTCAGGATTACTGTCTCATCATCGCATTATTATTATAAGCATAACCAAGCGCTAAACCCATAAGGGTCTGTTTCCTCATGGTTTTGTGATGTTGTTGGGGAGGACATCTGAGGTACCTAATGTTGAATTATTATTATAATCAAAATGAAGTGTTAAACCTACAAGGGTCATACAGCACTTAATGTTGAAGCTACAAGATTTTCAGAAACAGGCCTACTGCCATGACACTCATTATTATTGGCTATTTTTTTAAACATTTCATCCAAGCAAAGTTATTTCATGTACTTTGATGTTTTCATTTGTAAATTTTTATGCATCAAATAAAAATGCATTAGCTCTTGGTCTGCCATGAAGGAACATTGTTCTAACCCTTTGATTTATTTACCTGACAACCCAATTAACTTGGCAATAGCTATAGTTATTGGAAAATTAATATAGCTACTAACCTTGGTGATACCTAGGATCAAATGTTAGCAAAATACACTAAGAATCACAAAAACAAGGGATTACTACAACTGCAGTATAAATAATGCAAGTTATTGTGCATTATACACGTTGCCATCTGTGGCCACTCATAATTTTGTCTTAACTAAAAGAGGTGCCAGATCATCTGTGTTGTATTTGCATTAAAGTATCATGACAAGGGCCTCAGAATGAGGCTGAAATATATAGTACTTTTCTTACCGTCTGCTTTATTTTCTCTGGGACCATGTGTGCCATCAACCAATATTAATTACAACTGTTTGGATATTCATGAATATTTTGTATAATTATATAGTGTACATAACTCAAATAATTTTAAATTTATAAAATTATATACTGTATATATTACACATGAGCACACACACACAGGCACACAAATATATGTTGCATACGAATTTTTGGTATACTAGGTAATATTATTATACACTACACATCATGAAAGGGGTTCAATTTGAAATAGATTTTTGAACAATTTGGTAAGATTAATTGAGTCACCTCCATAGTTGTCAACTAGCTATTGTACAAGTCTGCTAACCACTGTTTTCCTAAACACTCTACCAGTATACTACAATGATTTGTTAACAAGAAACTAGCCACTGAAATAATAGGAATACCGATAAATTTCACATGTAAATATGATTTATTCATGTATGTTCAAAGACTGGAGGAGCTCTGTAAAAAAAAAAAATTCTTCACAACTATTAATCAAATGCCTAGTTCCAACAATGCCCAATGTATTTTTTACTTAATTACTGGTAGTATGTTTAGGAATTTACAACAGCCATCTGTTGGTTTGAACACATGGTGGAGGCACTGTTGTGACCTCAAATTAAATTTGTTGAACCTCATGTAGGCATCCCAAGAAGCTGTCAGAGGAATTACTTAAAAGAGGACAGTTTGGAGTGTGGTACTAACATAACAGTCACCACTGAACCACACTTTTGCATAATGCAGTCCTGGTTTGTGGTTCATTTGCACAAGGGAAAGAACAGTGGATGTGTGGTCTTGAGCTTGTATATGCTGTAGATATTTGGGACATATCTACAGTTGATTTGTACACCATAACAGGGTAAATGGGACATCAATAGGAACCTCTTCAAATATTAAGGAGTGATAATTTCACTCAAGTCAGATCAGGATTACTGGTAAGACTTACCATGCCTGTAGCATCATAAAAATCCTTTAAACATGGAGATACAAAATTATCATGCCAAGAAAAATCAGTATGAAAAATCATATACTAAACTTAAAGTAGTCATTAACTCTGATCATACTGATGTCCCAGGTTCCTGAACTTTAGACAGCTTCTGGGACGGCAACATCAGCCTTATGTTACACTGTGGAGGGTTCGCTGTGGCTTATCCTCTGCTTCATTGGTCAAGTCACACTTTGCACAACTTCTTGCAGCCTTTTATAGCTCTGCCAATAAACCATTTAAGTCAATAACATTTATGTATGAAATTCTACAACAAGCCACCATTGTTAAAAGGGGTCTGACCAAACAAATAATTTCACTTCCATGAAGACCATCAACTGAGATTTAGACCTGCTACTTTTTAAGTAGTTTAGAAATTGTGAAAAAAATGCTATTGTAGTTACACCACTAACAACAATGTTGCTATACTGTTACAGTCTGCAGCTGTAGCTGACCATGACTGATACTTTACAGTTGTTAAATGCTGTTGAGTATGATCCATTCTGTCATGGAAGGGTCTTTTCCCAATAATGGTTTACATGCACATCATATCTTGCTGGACAATAACTACTTCACCTTCTTTCACACGAGAGGGTCCTCTAAAATGTCACCGCACACCAAAATGTGATGATGCCTCTATACAATCTAGCAGTTCTATATTGCCATTCTGAATGTGGCAAAACCAATGCATCAAGCACCAATTAGCCTAATGTGTGAAATTATCAATTATTCTCTTTTTAAAGAAATGCAAAAGCAAAAAAATTAGTTCACTACACATTGCAGCTTTAAGCATAGCACTAAAAATTAAATATTTTACTGATACATGTATAGTGACAATATTGTAACGTAAGCTTCAAAGAAATTACAGCAATTGATCCCCATGTATTCAGGAACTTTGCAATTATTTTCAAATGAGAGAGCAAACATGCTCCTCCATCCACAATTTATCACAAGTCACAAGGCACTTTGACTTATCACCAGCTTACCACTACAGGGAAAATTAATTAAAATAAATGAGCAAATCTCCATATGAAATTTGTATCCTACTAACACAGTACCCAGGAAGGGAAAATATTTTTGCAGTTGCTGCTACTGTAATGGTGCTTGAAGATTTGTGGTGCCACATTCTAGTTAACTGAATTACCACTCAGTTCAATTAACAAATAACTACCATCCAGTAACTGGAAAAAGCGTTTTAGCATTTCGAATGCTACATAGAACAATCAACTTTGTCATCACATGACTCATTTTGGTAACAGACATTAGTCATTAAAACACATGAATTCTAAAGAATTCTCAGTCTAACACAATTTTCCTTCTGGACAAAAGATGTGGGGTGCCCCCTACCTGCTGCTGCTCAAAAACCCTTAATATCAGGCAGCATTTGGGACCCAACAAACTTCTTTCAATATCACAGACCAACAAGGTGTGCATGTGGTGTAGCTCCTCCTAACATGCCGTCCTTAGTCGCAGCTTGGCTGACCTTACATCACTAGAACTTGCACTCTCTCAAGAGCCAAGGCTCAATTGCTACAATCTCAGCCAAACATTAATCCATTCACATTAAATTCCAAAAGCACAACACACAAAAGTATTTTGTGTAGTATTTTCCAGATTCAACTATACATTTAAGACACTAATAAAACTCTTGAGCCCCAATTTTAATTGTAGGATGAGTTTAAAATTTGGCTGAAAATGTTGCCCTGTCAATCATGACATACTATATAAATGAAAGACAAGAAAAGTTTGTTAAACTAAGGAAAGAGGTATGAAAAAGCTGAAGACAAAGACGAGAAGTGTGTGAGATGTGACTCGCGTGCCTCCTCTATGGTCACTGGTGATGCACACAAGAAAGAACAGGTGGAGGGCTAAAAGCTACAGTTTAACGAGCTAGGCTCATCTACAGTATTCCTAATTTCTATCAATAACACTAGGGACATATCTGTGGTATGGTACAAATAAAATTCAACAGTCACTTATGCCATAAACAAGCTCTGCTTTCACTTTAAAGTTGACTTGGTCAACTTTCACTTGGTGCACAAATGCTCTATGGTATGTACTTACACTATCACGAGCAAGTAGTTTAGAGTCCGGCCGGAGTGTCGTAAGCCAGACTGTTACATTAACTAACCAGCCCGTCCTACAACCCACCAAGGTCCCTAAGGACTACCAGTGACTGGTTCTTGACTCACTTTGATAACCCCAAACTCGAACATTTTTATTAATTCTAAATCATTTTCATTTAAATTTTAATTTAGATAGAGCATATCTAAGTATGAAAGTATGAGGTAATCAAGGTGTATTCACCAGGTAAGTGCACACAAAGTAGATGCTAGCACCATCATTTTCCACTGGGGTGGGCATACAGGCCAGGCAACCTCCGCAACATCAGACCACAATGACAATATAGAAGGCTTGAAACCTCCACAGCAAAACAATCCAGTACTGTACATGGTTATACACTTGTGGCTATGTGCACAGCTATTGCCTAACACTGACCATAGCGAGGCAACCTCGGGTCTCCAGATTGACCTTGGTTAAATTCAAGGCCCCATGCCCCTGCCATCACTCTAAAGCCAAGATGGTATAGGAGAGAATATGGGAGAGGGAACAAAGTGGGACTTTGCAGGTAGGCATGAGGTGATTTTGGCAGTCGTGTCGCACTGGGAAGCGGCCAGGTGACGCAGGTGGTGTAGATAGTTTGGTGGTAAGAGGGAGAGCACATCCATGGGGCACTGGATACAACCCATGCCCACACTAACCTACCTTGTACTATGACCTCAAGCCTCCTTGCCCAGTCTATTTCACTGGGAGGAAAAAACATAGGAGCTCCTGATGAATACCAATAATTGTGAAAAGACATTAACATTGATAACAAAAGATACTTAGCAACTGGGCTTGAATTATTAAATGTGGTCAGCACAGCAGACGGTGTGAAGCTCTGTGCAATTCGGGGCAGTGACTAGATCACAAGGATACTCAACGCTGCAGATGTGCCCAATGATCTGCTCACCCTCATATACCACTAATCCACTACATAGTTTTAATCTCTTTAGAGAGTAAGAAATATGACAACAATATCAATACCTAAATTTAAAAAACTAGGTATGTAACACAGTTACTGTCACTGGTTCAGAACCTTTGATTTAACTGCTTTACAAGCAGAAGTGGCACTTTTAGTGCTTACAATATCAACTAATTTATTATAAGAATGTAAATATATATATAAAAATTTATCTTCTTAAATATTTGGGGAAATTTTGGTATTATTCATTAGACATATTTTGTAACTTATGTAGATTTTGTAGATTTTGCATATTTTCTAAATTTTGAAGACTCTGTTGCAAACTATGCACTGGTTTTGCAAATGGGACCCCGAGGTGCGTGGTTATGTGCTTAGACAGGTAATCTGCACGAGCAAATTTCTTTCCACAGACCTTACATGGATATGGTTTCTCACCAGTGTGAATGCGCAGGTGACGATTCATATCAGAGCGGCCACCAAAAGCCTTGCCACAAACACCACAGTTATATGGCTTTTCTCCAGTATGAGTACGAATATGAAGCTTCAGGTTTTCCCGACCCTTAAAGCCTTTCTGGCAAAACTGACACTTAAACGGTCGCTCTTCATCCCCTCGTGGATCAGAAGCTGGGGTGAGGGAAGCTTGAGTTAGCAATAAGGCCCCCCGAGAATCAATTTTAAACAGACTATTGTGGCCAGGAGGAGTGCTGGTCCCAAGGGTTATAGTGGTGGTACTGGCAGTGGCAGTGCTAACTGCCACAGATGAGGACGGAGGAAGGCCACCTATAGGAGTGGTAGTGGCAGGAGGTGATGGCATAGCCATAGGAGTCGAGGCTGGAAGAGGAGAGCGAGGCGGTCCCGAGACACTACTTGGGGACAACCGGGGTGAGGCCTGAGGAGATGATGCTATGCTGGGTGGGCAAGACAACCCAGGCCCATCATTTACATTCACTTCCCGTAAAGTATCTAGCGAGCAGTCTGTTGACCTTCGGCAGTGGCCTTCAAAACTGGCTACATCACGGAATGTCAACTTGCACTTAACACAATACACAAATTTACCTTTATTTTCTTCTTCATATTCCCCTTCCTCCTCCTCACCATCTACCTCCTCCTCCTCCTCCTCCTCCCCATCTTCATACTTTCTTACACCATTTTCTGGTTTAACTGCTTGAAGAAGGGCAGCATTAAATGTGATGGGATTTGATGTGGACGGCTGCTCAGCTCCTTGCTGTGACTCTATGCCTTCTTCTTTTAGGGTCACAGAAGCTTCAGATTCACTCTTTGAAGATTCATTTATCAAAAGTCTTTGGAGATAAGATTCATGAATGCCTCGGGTTGTTAGTCGTCCTTCATCTGATTCTGCTTTCATTATTCGATCTAGGACATCATGATTTGAGCGATGTTTAGTAAAGCTCTTATGATACTTAAAGCATTGACCACACACACCACAGCGAAATGGTTTATCTCCAGGAAGCTTAGCGGTATGATTTTGCTCCTGGTGCCGCTGAAATGCAGACTGGTACTTGTAGCGCTGTCCACACTGGTCACACTTGAATGGTTTCTCTTCCTCATGGATACGCACATGTTCTTCTAGATGATGGGATGAAGGTAATATCATGGCACAGATGTGACACGTAATGCCACTCCCAACATTTTTGTCCCTAGCTACACTTAATGATACCGTAGATTTTGTTGCTGACCCAGATGCTCCAGACAGTCCTAGCCCTAGACTAGAGGTTACTCCAACATTAGAGGAACTTCCAAGTGTCAAAGGTAAATGAGTACCAGGAGGTAAAGCTTGCATTACCTCTAAAATCTTCATAATGTCTTTGGGAGGAGATACTCCAGAGTGTTGTTGAGACTGCTGCTGCTGTTGCTCAAGGAGACCTGAAGGAAAATAATGATGAAGAGGATGATATCCTAAAGCTAATGCTTGGTGAAGGAGTGCTACTTGTGGAGGGAGCGAGCCACCAGGGGCAAGTGAGCCCCCAAGACCTGCAGAAGTAATGGAGGTGTTCCCAAGTCCACTCCCTGCCAGAGAGGGTGAAGGTACAGACGATGGAGGCCCCGTCGATCCCATACCAACCTCTCCTTCCTCCAGGATTACTTCTGGTGATTGGATAGTCTGAAAATATTAAATAAATATTTGTACAAATGTGTACATACGTGCATATAAATACAGTAGACCCTTATATTACACAGATTTATTTGGCATGTTTTGGTTATTACACTACTGAAAAATTGCGGCACAATTTTATACAACACTCCGTAAAATTAACACGGTTCAGTTTGCTGGAGGGGAAAATTTGTTTAGCTTCGCTCGTGGGATATTTCCCTAGCTCAAGCCATTGCCTTGCTGTGGGTGAGACCACAGTCTCCACGGGGGAGACATACCACCATCCCCTGCCACCCCCTTCCCAGCCTTCCATTCATACGCATCTAGGAGCTGTGTTTGTGGATTGTTTTGATATTTTAATCACCATATCTTGCATCTGCCAAGCAATCACGGCACCCAGTAGGCACACCAGTGTTGCTCAAAGTGGCAAGAAAAGGGTTAAGAGTTTTGTCGTGTGGGTTCCTATGATGGATTTGGTAATAAACACAAACGTAGCTTGGTTGGTAACTTATATATTAGTGGTAAAAATGGGAGAGCACTCAGAGCCTTCTCGCCTGACCTGTCTACTCTCTACAATCCTGTCTTGAACTGACACCAGTAAGCGAGGACGCTCACAACATTCAAAGGGTGACCTATGACATCGCTAGGTCAGCAGAAACTAGCAACGGTCAGTGATCAGGAAGGCTGTGACTCAATAATGGTTGGTAAGATACAAATACTACTACTGACAGTTTAAGTCTTGGAGTTACAAAGAAAATCAAGATATTAGACAGGATTAAAAATGCTCATGTGTGGTGGATATAGTGAGAGCCTATGGCCTAACCTTAGCCAGGTGTGCCTCATTTGATGTAGAGGTATTTAGGCCTAAATAAATAAACGACAAATAACACAAATAAATATGTCTTAAATTGCTTATATTATCAGAATATAGGTTGCAAATGTGCAGTGTCTCAAATTTGATGTGGCCTGGAAGGTTAATGAGTGTCAGTTTGCAATTAAGAATGAGGTAAATATACAAGTTTGTGTGATGAATGACTGACTTACTTGACTGACTGACTGACTGACTGACTGACTTACTTGACAGACAGACTTGACTGACTTAGCGACTTTACTGATTTACTGACTCACTTAGTTAAACATTTTCACTGAAGAGGACCCTGACAAATCTAGAAGCAGTGCTCTGAAACAGTGTCTAGAGCAGCTGATGCCTTACTGTCAGCTGTATAATGTACTGCAAGATAAAATAGCCCAGAAATCCATTACAGAATTTATGAACACTACAGTACAACCATCAACTTTAGTACCAGAACCTCTACCATCCACCTCAGTCAAGTAGGGCCACAGTATAACTCTCCACAATCATCGACAAATGCCAACACCTACAGTTTAACCCTTTCAGGGTTTTTGCCGTACTAGTACGGCTTATGTGCCAAGGTTATTGACGTACTAGTACGCATGAATTTTAGCGCCCTCAAATCAAGTAGGAAAAGGCTGGTAGGCCTAGAGGTGAGAGAATGGGTCTGCAGGGTCAGTGTGCACAGTAAGAAAAAAATCGGGGACCCAGTGGTGCATTGTGGGAATGCCAGTTTAGTACACCTTGTTCACCATGCCTCGCGGTAAGAAACACCTCACTCCTCGGCGAATTGGAACGCTTTTGTTTCCCAGTGACAGTTCTAATACAGATGGGAGTGTCAGTGATGATGACTTTCAAGGTTTTCAGGAGGTTGTGACCGAAACTAATGACCATAATACCGGTAATAGTGAGGAAAACCCAGACGACCCTCAACCTTCAACCTCTGGTGCTGAGCCATCTTGTACACGTTCAGTTGTACCAGAACGAAGGAGGAAACTCTTATTTACCCATATCCAGGACTCAGATGTGAGCAATGGTGATGATAGTGATAGTGAATATGAACTCCAAGCTCTTCAAAACAGTTCCAGTAGCGAGAGTGAAGTGGAATATTCTCCAGTGAAGCGTCAATATATACGATGCTATATGCGCTCAGGTAGTGTGCCATATGCTGTTCCAAGGGGAAGGAGTACATCTCAGAGTACATCCCGTGGCTGTACAACAGGAAACAGATAGTGAAAATGATGATGATAGTGTTGCAATTGGGATGAAAAATGTGCATGCATCTGGTGGTGGTGGTAGAGGTGGTGCCAGCCATGAGGCACCAGCAGTGGGCCATACTGCTACCCACACCGCTGACTCAGCTGAGCTA
>WNWK01002089.1:0-47495 GCA_009830355.1 Cherax destructor
AATCACACTTAACACCTGAAATGTAGTGTCTTACATATGATGTGGCTGTAACATCTACTTCACCTCCAAGAAGGTGGATGTATTTTACTCTAGGATCAAACCTGATTGTATCCCATTTCTCAGTGTATAGCCCCGAAGGTGTTCAGCACCCCTAATTATAATAAATAAAAAATGCTGTATAATCCTATGGGTTTAGTGCTTCCCCATGATTATAATAAAAAAAATCCATTGCTTTACTTCCTGTTATTCTTTCAATGTATTGTTCCATTATTTGTACACACTAACATCACACAATTCCAAGTATATACATAAAAAAATACATGAAATTCACAGCTGTAGAAACTAAATAGTGCTACATGAAACTAACTTGAAGGGTAATAAATACTCCAGTTGTAGTAAGCTTTTGAGTATCAAATTAATGTAGTAACTACAATTCTGATAGTATCAACAGTGACTTGACAGTGTTAGTAGTAGTATTTTTTTTTTTTTTTTTTTTTTTTTTATTATTAGCTATTGCCATACAGTACCTGTTGCCCAAGAACTGTATGGCTTAAGGTCTTAGGACTTCCCAAGAAATATAACAATGTACAATTTTCAATGAGATATTTAACAAAATTCTTCTTTGAACCTTCATTTCTATCCTAAAAATACTGAACAGTTAAAACTGCCACTTAAAATAATACCAGAAAAAAAAGTCTGATCTCTGCAACTATCACTAGGCTAATGTTGTACTCTGGGTGGCATATTTTCTTACACTGAAAGATACTTTATCACTTTCTTTCTAGGTAGAGCTTCTAAGGCATTTAATTTTAGAGTTTCTCCAGTACCATTAAGACTTTCTGCATCACACACTACATGTCATCCAGCTGAAAACAAGAAAATGGTCAAATTTAAATTACATGCATTATTTATGACCTGTTATCAGTCCTGTGTTAGTGTCAATGCTTTTTACATTAAAATTACTATACAATTAATACGGTATTAAGTAAACTTAAAAGAGATGACAAAAGATTATAAATTCAGATATAGCACACTTAGTGATCAGAAAACCTTGAACACATAAGAAAATCATTTTTTTTTATAAAACATTCTGAAGAGCTGCAATTTTAACTTGATTTATTACAGATATGGATATTTTATACTACCTTGCTATTCATAATCATAAAACATGATATAAAATGTGCTAAAATTAAACTAAATTCAATAAATAAAAGGCTTAATTACATTATATATCAACTACAAACTAACTAAAAATGATCTACTACCAACAGCATCATGGTTAACGTGTGATAACTGTGTCCAACAAACTAGTACACCTCACTAGCAAAAGTAAACAAAAGAACCAAGAGCTGTTGTTCCACCACCAGCACCCCTACCAGCAATGTGTGCAAGTGGTTCAAAGATGACTTATTCAGTCCAAATTTATTACAATTTCATTATACTAACAGTGGAATTCAGCCATAAATCACAGAGTATATTTAGCCCAGAAAAGTCAAACAATGTGAATAATTTCCATGTTTTGATGACTATTATACTATAAAATAATTGTAATAAGTTTTCATTGTAAATTGCCTTAAAGACCAAAATAGTAAAAAGGTAGAATAAAAAACAATTATACAGTAGTCTCTCCTCACTTAACGACGTACTTGTTTACCGACGACTCGGAGTTACGACGGGCTCTCCCACGTTTAAAAAAAAAAAAAAAAAAAAAAAATATTGTATGCCATTTGAGAACTTGGGTCATGCATCTCAATCTCCTTCTTACAGCCACTCAGTACACTAGCTTTTAAAGTCTCCAAGACTACATATTTGTACAAATTTTAGCTTGATTGTGTACCCCATAGTACAAGATAGAAGTGCAGCAGCACTTGTATAAGTTTCGTAGCTGACATTTAAAGCACTCCAGAGCGATTATTATTACAATATATAAACCTTTATCTTTATTAATTATTATTATCATCATCAACATACCTTGTTCACTGAGTGTAATCATTTCTTAATTAAGCTGCTACAAGAGAGACACACTATAAACACACAGACGAACACACCAGCTGATCCCTTTACTATGAACTTCTTTTGTACTTCTTCCATTTTCCTCTTGTTGTTTTTCCTCTTCCAAGTGCTGCTGCACTTATAACTATCTTGTACTATGGGGTGCACAATAGACATGCAGCAACACTTGGAAGAGGAAAAACAAGAGAAAAATGGATCAGAACAAACCAGCTGATCCCTGATCAGCTGGTGTGTTCGTCTGTGTTTACATTCTGTCTTTCTCGTGGCAGCTTAAGAAAGAAATTATTATACTCAGTGAACAAGGTATATCAATGGTGATAATAATAATAATAATAATAAAATACATATATGGAGAGGTATTGGAGGATGAGCTGGGCTGGGGCTATACAAGAGAGAGGGAGAAAGTGCCAGCAGTCTCAGTAACTCCTGCTTCACCATGACATTCGGACGTGTAAGCTAGCGGCACTATAAAATATTGTATAATTATACTATTACTATCAATACAGGTTATCTACTTATATTTATTCCAGAAAATATTAGGTATAACATAAATAATGTAGAAGCATGATAAAGACACCCAAATTAATAAAAACTGACATTATATAGAGGTATCGAAGGATGGAGGGCGGAGAGGGATAAAAAAAAAAAAGTGACCACGATCATTATAGAAAACGGTACCACCTGAAGGGTAACTATAGAAGATCACTCGTACCCTATGCAAAGACTGAAAAAAGTGCAATTTTCTCGATTTTATTTTTTTTTTTTTCAAGTAATCAGCTATGTAAGGGTTTCCTGGAATAACTTGGAAGTAAGTCATTGACCTATTTCATGTTGTATTACCATTAATAATAAACAGATTGAAAGGAACTTCCCAACAAACATAAAACTGAATGTTTAAATTTTGGGTGGTGACACTTTTGAAGTGTCAGTAATGGGTGATTCCTCGATTAGCGACGAAATCGTTTAATGACAGGGTCTTAGGCCCCTATCTCCGTCGTTAAGTGAGGAGAGACTGTATAGCCTCTCCTCACTTAGCAACGTACAGTGGACCCCCGGAAATCGAACAGCTCCCAACTCTAACTATTATGCAAGTGTATTTTTGGGGGTCTGAAACGGACTAATCTAATTTATATTCATCCTTATGGGAACAAATTCGTTCGGTAACGGCACTAGAACAGCATTCTGGAACGAATTATGTTCGATTTCCTGGAGTCCACTGTACTTGTTTACTGACGCCTTGGACTTATGACGGGCTCTCTGACCAGTATTCATACCTAAATAATGTATATTAGAGCTGATTTCCTCTATTCTGTTTATTTCAATATACAGCACAATACTGTATAAATATTTAAAAATATACCAGAAATGTTATAAATGGTGCAAAGGTGACATTAAAACAATATCAAAGATGATTGACACAAACTCACTACCATTATAGTACAGTGGACCCTCGGTTAACGAATACCCCGGAAATCGTGCAATTATGTAAGTATAATTTTGTAAGTTCTTGTGGAAGTGTATTTTTGGGGGTCTGAAATAGACTAACCTACGTGAAATTTTTCCTTAAGGGAGTAAATTCATTCGGTAATGGCACTTGAGCAGACTTCAGGAGTGAAGTTTTTACGAAACTCGGGGGTCCACTGTATGCTCCTCGTTTAACGACGTGGTCTCAGGAAAGGAACTCAGTCGTTAAGTGAGGAGAGGCTGTATATACACACCCTGCCTTGGTGGGAGACAGCCGATATGTTAAAATAAAAAAAAGTACTGTAAATATGCATAAACTGTTTTCTAAAAAATGAGATAAAAAAATAAATGAAGGAAACGTCAAGATAAAAATATACAAATATACAAACCAAATCTTCAATGTCATCATTTTGAACTTGAGGAGCTGGGTCCGGCTGCAGTGACTGCTGTTCCAACTTCAGAAATTCTTCAGCTGCAGCACTATCTACACTACTCCTCGCATTTTCTTCACTGTTAATCATGCCAAGCCTACCTAAAGAACAGAAAATGTATAGGCTTTGTCTGAAGTTATATAATATCAATTTTCCTCATAACACCCGGGTACAAGTGCAATATGTGTAAGTCATTCAGGTTATGTATCACTGAGTCTGACCAGTAAATGAATGGGGAATATAGCCACATCCTTGACTAAAGGAACTCTAATATTGAAGTAGCTTACTGTAAATGATGAGGTAATATCATATAGTACTTCAGCAAGCAACCCCCCAAAAAAAAAAAAAGTGCAGTTCTGCTTACATTTCGTGAATGGATAAAAATAGCAACCACTTCTTCGTCTGAAGGTTAAGGAAACATAAATGAAAGAATCAGAGGGAGTCTTCTTGGAATAACTTGATGCCATACATGAAGAGCAGCTCAAACAAATTTAACCCTTTCACTCTTGAGACCCCTGCTCACAAACTTGCTCTCAGTGTCGAAGAATTTAAAAAAAAAAATTCTTATGAAATGATAAAGAATCTTTTCCCGATGGTGCTGTATAACCCCTGTGGTTTAGCGCTTCTATTTGATTATAATAATTTTCCCGATGGTAATAGACACCAAAAGTATGAAATTTAATGGAAAACTTACAGAATTACGCTCACGCAAAGTTAGCGGTCTTGGTGATATTTACACATCAACGATTTTGCCCACTTTAGCCCTATTTTTGGCCAATTCCATTGTTCCAGTCAACCAAACTGATAGCTATTTCGCTAGAACTCCATTTGTTCTATCGACTGAGTACAAGAAACTGCTCATTTATCGATTTCAATTACCCAATAAAGTGATCAGAAATTGGTAATTTGGCCAATTTCACAAACAATTCAAGTATACCTGGAGAGGGTTCCGGGGGTCAATGCTCCCATGGGCCGGTCTGTGACCAGGCCTCATGGTGGATCAGGGCCTGATCAACCAGGGTGTTACTGTTGGCCGCACACAATCTGACGTATGAACCACAGCCTGGCTGGTCAGGTACTGACTTTAGGTGCTTGTCCAGCGCCTTCTTGAAGACAGCCAGAGGTCTATTGGTAATTCCCCTTATGTATGCTGGGAGGCAGTTGAACAGTCTTGGGCCCCTGACACTTATTGTGTTGTCTCTTATCATGCTAGTGGCACCCTGCTTTTCATTGGGGGGTTGTTGTATCGTCTGCCGAGTCTTTTGCTTTCATAGGGAGTGATTTTCGTGTGCAAGTTTGGTACTAATCCCTCTAGGATTTTCCAAGCGTATATGATCATGTATCTCTCCCGCCTGAGTTCTAGGGAGTACAGGTTTACGAACTTCAAGTGTTCCCAGTAACTGAGGTGTTTTATAGTAGTTATGTGTGCCGTGAAGGTTCTCTGTACATTTAATCCCCTGTGGTTTAGCGCTTCTATTTGATTATAATAATAATAATAATAATAATCTGTACATTTACTAGGTCAGCAATTTCACCTGCCTTGAAAGGTGCTGTTAGTGCACAGCAATATTTCAGCCTAGATAGAACAAGTGACCTGAAGAGTGTCATCATGGGTTTGGCCAATTTCAAAATAGGGGCCAGAATAAACAATGCAGAAATTCTCTGTTCATTAGTCATGTCTCCAGGCCCCTCCTATATTACGCTTGCTTTCCATTTTGAATTTTTATTCACACAAAAATAGAAGATTTTACTGTTATGCAGACTACTGCATTATTGTAAAAATGATATAAATAATATCAGCACATTTGTGAAAGCATATTAGACCCACCGCTACTTTGAGCTCAATTTCAAGGTACTTTTAGTCCGAAAACCATTCAAAATCATCTCTATTTCTGTAATATATCTTCCATTCTATCAAATGAGACCAAGAAAACGAGAATACAACCATAAATACCATACAAAAATACACTGCAAAGTCAGTGTTTTAAACCACAAACACAGTTGAAGGTTTTTTTTCCTCATTATGCACTGCGTGCTGCAGGATTTTTTTTATACTGCGCACACTGACCACTCAGACCCATTCATATGTATGCCTACCAGCTTTCTCCCGCAAGACTGGAAGCCACTAGAATTTTGGGGTAATATTACAGCACCAACACTGGCTTGCAAGCTGTAATATTAAGGCACCGACAGTGAAAGGGTTAAGTATCAAGGACAAGTTTTGGTGTGCTGATGAACATCAAAAGCTATTATAGGAAAAATGTATGGACATAAGCACAATAAGAAAACACTGTGTTAACATTTGTGGCCCAAGACTCCTCAACTTGTTTCCAAAAGATACATATAAATATGGCTGGAATAACTGTAGAAGTTTTCAAGAGGAAACCTCCACCAAGTGCCAGATCAGCCTGGCTATGTGGGCCAGCAGGCTACAAACAGTATTAGTGTCATTGAATAAGCAATCATCAACAGAAAAGTCTAACCTTAGGTTGGGCTAAGATGTCGTGTCAGTATTATATATACACTTGTGTAGTGTATTAGTATTCATCTTAGCTTATACAGCTGGTCCCTTTGCATGTGATGTCAGACGCTTGCGCGCATGTGCGTAGCCAGAGGCGAGCGTCGGCCTGGTACCCCTCCCTCACAGACTCATTAATATACCGTAACCATCCTACAGTGTGTGTCCTTTGACAGCCTATATATCTCTCGAACCCAGCAAGATAAATGGTGACAGCGGAGGGCCCGTAATTTCTATCGATTACGGTGTTACAGAGAGATAGAATTCAACAAGCCAGCAGACAGCCTGTGTGCCTCCAGAGACCACGCTACTAGCTATTAACACCCAAGCAGGGAGTCAGCCTGTCTACAATATCTCCTAGCCAGCTAAGTGTTTTATCTCTTACTTGCTAAAGCCTACGAGGGGTAGACCCGGGTTCTGCAAATTAAGGTCGAGATAACCCAGTTGTGAGGGGAGAGTACCTGTGCCCAAGCCACCCACCAGTTATGTCAGCCTAGGCTTAAGCCAGCCTCTACCCTGCTGAGCTAATTGTTCCAAGATTCCAAGCCAGTCAACCTGTGTGAAAGGTCTAAACTAAGCCAACAAGCCAACCCAGTTGTCTGAGTAAGCCAGTAAGCCATGTGAATGCACGCATTCATATCGTCCTTGTACTCCAGTGTATCGCTGTTCTGAGTGATAATACCATCCCTGTGGTATCCTGGGTTATTCAAGTCACCCTGGCTTAAATTCACGTGCTTTTCATAAACGGTGTAAGCCAAGGCTAGCGCGACTAGCCGCGTGGAGACCACCCAGCCACCCCCGCCATTCACCACGTGAGTCAGCCACCCACCCACACAATAATAATTTCACCCTTAACTGGGTCCTGCAAGCAGTTTATTGGCTACGAATCAGGTCGAGCATCCTGAGTGTTTCTTCGTAGTTGTTGTGCCACCGTTATAAAGCCCAGATTCGTAGTTCATCATTTATGCACAAATTCTCCAAGTTCTCCACGAGTGGACCAGACGACAATATTTTCCACCACCACTAACTCAACGCTCCAGTCATCGTCAATAGTCACTGTTAATAACGTTCTACACCCTAGAGACAATTACCATGTTCTGTTTTTTTTTTTATTTTTCAGATAATCTAGAGACAATCCCATGTGTTTGAGACAATTTTGCCAGTTAAAGAAATTTTGAGTTATCCTGGGATTGTGACCTTATCCTAGAAAGTGTTGTGTGTTAAATTACATACTTGCATTAAATTTTTTGAAGTTACTAGTATCGTCTCTTGTTAATTATTGTGTCATATTTTCTGTGAATTGTGTTGTGTTACCAAGTATGCAGTAAGTACAGTTTTTGTTATTAATGTTGTGGGAACATTCTGCCTAGTATTTTTTTTTAAAAAGAATTTAATTCTTGTGTCCTCCAGCATTGTCCCTGTGTTTTTCTTGTTAATTCTTGTGTTCCACCAAGTGTTCTATCCCAGAGTTATCATTTAATCATTTACACTTGTTTGTTAATATTTTAATTGTGTAATTAATTTTGTTTGCTCCAGTAACGTTATAAATTATTTTTCTCCAAGTTATTTAACCTTTTCCCAGTATTTTCCTGCTAATTCTTATGTGTTGCAGTCAGTGTAATTCTTCCCAGTTCACCCAATATTGTTTTGTGTACTTGTTATTTTTTATACAGTGCTAATGTGCCTTAATTTTGCAGACTAGTGATATAATTTTCTGATGATATTAATTTGCTCTACTAAGTAATTACACACAGTCAACAAACAGCATGACTTTTGTTGAGTTTGATGAGTTGTACTTCAGTTTTTGTAAGTGTTAATTTTTACCTTTGTTAATTAGTCTGTTCATTAGTTTTTTTTTCTTGTCAATAATTTTTATTTGTTTTCAAGTGTTGTTGAACAAATTCACTCTTAAGTTGATTACAGTCAGTGTTCTTAGTGATTTGTTTTAGTAACTGTTTCATTGAGTTACTTTGCTTTGCTTGCAATTAAGAGTAAGAGTGTTCAAACTAATTCATTTCTAATATCTTTGTTTTGTGTGCAAAGAATTTTCCCCAGTGTCATTTTAACTATTGATCATTCCTGAAACTGATTATGTGCAGTTTAATTTCTACAGTATTCAATTTTGCTTTTACCAATTTTTATTGTGTTTACTTAAATGTTCAAGTAACTTGTAATTCTTTTAAGAGTTGTTATGCCCTGTCACAGTTTAATGAAAAAACTAGGTTTTTCTCTTAATATTATATAACTCAATATTAGTTATATATGTTATATTAGTTATGTATGTGTTTAGGTAGGAGACTTAAAGAGGTAAGGGGTGAAGTACTGAGCAGCTCGTTTGTCCCCTCCCCCTTCTATACCGAGCAGAGGTCAAACCTAGGCGCTCTACTCAGGTCAGTTCTCTCTCACCCTTGGTACGGTGAGCATACCCTCTGAGGTTCTCCGAAACTGAGTTCTCTCTCACCCCTGGTACGGTGAGCATACCCCTAAAAGAAACTGAGTTCTCTCACCCCTGGTGTGGTGAGCATACCCTCAGAGGCTCTTCAGTTCTCTCACCTTTGGTATGGTGAGCTTACCCTCTGAGGTTCTCCGAAACTGAGTTCTCTCTCACCCCTGGTATGGTGAGCATACCCTCTGAGGCTCTCCGAGACTTCAGTTCTCTCACAATTGGTATGGCGAGCATACCCTCTGAGGCTCTCCGAGACTTCAGTTCTCTCACCTTTGGGATGGTGAGCATATCTTCAGAGGCTCTTATTTCCTCAAGATCTATCTACAGAATAGACTTCGGAACTATGGATCACTAGCGAGTTGTGACTCGTATGGAAACAGTGAGAGTGACCTTCAGTGTAGTGATTCTCTGCTTAAGTCTAGTGATAAACTCTAACTCGTTATTGACATTGACGTTATTGACATTGTGAAGTGTTGTAATTCAGAGGAAGTGTTTTATATATCCTCTTTACGTATTATATTAAGACTGTACAGACAAATGTAACTTGTGGTGCTTATGAGAGTGAAAGTAAAGGACTATATAGTGTGTACACCCTCCTAAGAGTAAGGAGGTTATGAGATTATTTTATTTTACTAAGTGTCTTAGTATATTCTTAAATAAAATCTGGAAAAACCTTTAAAGATCTCATTTCGCCTTGTACTTTGATAATTCCTAGCACCTGCTGTACTGTTGTTACGATAACCGCTAAACTAATTAGTGGTCTACAGGCCAGGATCGTAACAAGAGTAATAAGTAATATTTCAGTGAACTTTCTCAGTGATTCAAGAAGTAAAGTTACTTTAATTTGTTGCCAGTGAATAATCCAATTGTTTTGTGCAATTCTCCTTTTTTAGTGATTTGTTTTATCAGATTGTTGCTCTTGCAATAACCATTATTGAATTTTATTTAATTAATTGTGTATTTAATTCTTTTTAATGTGTTGCAATTTTTGTTGATATTTAAAAGAAAAGAAAACTCACCTTGCAATTACTTCAAGTTAAAGCTAGATTGGTTTGAGGCACCAGTCTCTTCGGAGGCGTGGGTTCGTATCCCACCGCTGTCACCATTTATCTTGCTGGGTTCGAGAGATATATAGGTTGTCAAAGGACACACACTGTAGGACGCACATGCGCGCAAGCGTCTGACGTCACACGCAAAGGGACCAGCTGTATAAGCTAAGATGAATACTAATACACTACACAAGTGTATATATAATACTGACACGACAAAGAGAGCAGAACCACCCTTGAAACTGATCACAGGTATATCCCACTCACATGTATAAACTTTTTTCTTTATAGGTAATAAGTGGTGAATGCTCATTAAAAATATCAGAAAAAAGATCAAATATAAAAGTGAAAACCTTTAGTTTAAAAGTTACCAATAATGACATTTGTCAGTAGCAAGTAAACAATTTAACATTGTTTTCCAATGTGGAATACAAGACAATCTAGAAGCCAGTTTAATATGCAATATGTATTGTACTTTGAAACAGAAAGACAAAAAATGCAAATACTAGTTAAAGATCAAATTTGAAATGACCTACTTTCTTTGACACGGTCCCAGAGGTCACTTAAAGACATGGTGGTTACAACCTCTTTCAGGCTGGAGAGAAATTTATTGTAGGTTGTCGGATCTATGCTACAAGACTCCTGACGGAAGGTTGTCAAACAATCAATCACTTTAGTCATCACTGCAGCATTAGAACCACCTCCGCTTCCAAGACCATCAACTAACTGGAGGACAACGTCTGCAAGCTGCTTACAAACTGAAAATCAAATAAATTAAACAATTCAGAAATGTCAATAAGAGAGACATTTTCTTCACACATCAGTTTCTCAAGATTATACATATCTATAATTAGTAACATGCAATTCAGTGCAAAATAGACACAGAGCAGGTTAAATGAAGAGCATTTAGAAGAAAAAGCCACATTACAGTGGTTGGAGCAATTCAAAACTAGCCTATAAATTGGAGACAAATCTTTAGAGATGTTTCAACCTGTTCTTGACCATTATTCTAACATCTCTGTCTCATCTGTGTCTAACTTTTGGCTGTGTCCACGAGCCTATCTCCACTACTTCTTCATTGAGATCATTCCTTCCCAACCACTTCCTGATATCCCTGTGGTTCATCTGTGTCTTTAACTTCCAGCTGTGTCCTTAGTTACCACTTCTCACCTCTCAAACAGCCAGTCCCTGTCTACCCTACTAATTCCTCTGACTATGTTGTATTATGCTGTTATGTGTTCCCTGGTTCATGGTTGCTGGTACCCAGGAGGGCTCTCATATTCTATTTCTATGTCAGATATTCTTCTTCTTTCAACAAGCTGGCTGTATTCCACTGAGGCAAGGTGGCCCAAAAGGAAAAACGAGTTTCTCCTATTAAATTTAGTAATATACGTATACAGAAAGAGATCTTAATGCTAAAGTGGGTAAAAATGTTGTGGAGGGAGTAGTAGGTAAATTTGGGGTGCCAGGGGTAAATGTAAATGGGGAACCGTTAATAGAGCTATGTGTAGAAAGAAGTTTGGTAATAAGTAATACATATTTTATGAAAAAGAAGATAAATAAGTATACAAGGTATGATATAGCACGTAATGAAAGTAGTTTGTTAGATTATGTATTGGTGGATAATAGGTTGATGGGTAGGCTTCAGGATGTATATGTTTATAGAGGGGCAACGGATATATCGGATCATTATTTAGTTGTAGCTACAGTTAGAGTAAAAGGTAGATGAGACAAAAAGAAAATGGAAACAGCAAGTAAGAGAGAGGTAAAAGTGTATAAACTAAGGGAGGAGGAAGTTAGGGTGAGATATAAGCAACTATTGGCAGAAAGGTGGGCTAGTGCAAGTAGGAGTAGTGGGGGGGTTGAAGAGAGTTGGGATAGTTTTAAAAATGCAGTACAGTGGACCCCCGGTGTTCGTCTTGCTCCAAACTCGCCCTTTTATGTAAGTGTATTTTTTTAAATGCTTTTGTAAGTGTATTTTTGGGGGTCTAAAAGGACTAGTCTACTTTACATTATTCCTTATGGGAATAAATTTGTTTGGTAATGGCACTTGAACAGCATTCTGGAACAAAAAAAATCACGAAAACCGGGAGTCCACTGTATTAGAATGTGGGCAGAAGTTTGGGGCTATAGGAGGGTGGGTGCAGGAGGAAGAGGAGTGGGGGAATGATGAAGTAAAGGGTGTAATAAAAGAGAAAAAGGTAGCTTATGAGAGGTTTTTACAAAACAGAAGTGTTAATAGAAGAGCAGAGTATATGGAGAGTAAAAGAAAGGTGAAGAGAGTGGTGAGAGAGTGCAAAAGGAGAGCAGATGAAAGAGTGGGAGAGGCTCTGTCAAGAAATTTTGCTGAAAACAAGAAAAAATTTTGAGTGAGATAAACAAGTTAAGAAAGCCTAGGGAACAAATGGATTTGGCAGTTAAAAACAGAGTAGGGGAGTTAGTAGATGGGAAGCTTGAGGTATTGGGTAGATGGCAGGAATATTTTGAGGAACTTTTAATTTTTTTTTTTTTCAACAAGTCGGCCATCTCCCACCAAGGCAGGGTGACCCAAAAAGAAAGAAAATCCTCAAAAAGAAAACACTTTCATCATCATTCAACACTTTCACCACACTCATACATAATCACTGTCTTTGCAGAGGCGCTCAGATACGACAGCTGAGAATATTCCCTCCCAGCTGTCACTATCCCAGACCCCTCCTTTAAAGTGCAGGCATTGTACTTCCCATTTCCAGGACTCAAGTCCAACTAAATCAATTAACTGGTTTCCCTGAATCCCTTCACAAAATGTTACCCTGCTCACACTCCAACAGATCGTCATGTCCCAAAAACCATTCGTCTCCATTCACTCCTATCTAACACGCTCACACATGCTTGCTGGAAGTCCAAGCCCCTTGCCCACAAAACCTCCTTTACCCCCTCCCTCCAACCTTTTCTATGACGACCCCTACCCTGCCTTCCTTCCCCTACAGATTTATATGCTCTCCAAGTCATTCTACTTTAATCCATTCTCTCTAAATGACCAAACCACCTCAACAACCCCTCTTCAGCCCTCTGACAAATACTTTTAGTAACTCCACACCTTCTCCTAATTTCCACATTCCGAATTTTCTGCATAATATTTACACCACACATTGCCCTTAGACAGGACATCTCCACTGCCTCCAGCCTCCTCCTCGCTGCAGCATTTGCAACCCATACTTCACACCCATATAAGAGTGTTGGTACCACTATACTTTCGTACATTCCCTTTTTTGCCTCCATGGATAACGTGTTTTGTCTCCACAGATACCTCAACGCACCACTCACCTTTTTTTCTTCATCAATTCTATGGTTAACCTCATCCTTCATAAACCCATCCGCTGACACGTCAACTCCCAAATACCT
Organism: Cherax destructor; assembly: GCA_009830355.1. Classification (NCBI taxonomy): domain Eukaryota; kingdom Metazoa; phylum Arthropoda; class Malacostraca; order Decapoda; family Parastacidae; genus Cherax; species Cherax destructor. The sequence goes on from WNWK01002089.1 coordinate 13,306, forward strand.
GAAAACATTTACTTCTTCCATAATCCCTCTCTCCAATGTGATATCCAATTTTTCTTTATTTAAATCATTTGATACCCTCATCACCTTACTCTTATCTATGTTCACTTTCAACTTTCTACCTTTACACACTCTCCCAAACTCGTCCACTAACCTTTGCAACTTTTCTTTAAAATCTCCCATAAGCACAGTATCATCAGCAAAAAGTATCTGTGTCAACTCCCATTTTGTACATATTTGATTCCCCATAATTTAATCCCACCCCTCTCCCCAACACCCTAGCATTTACTTCTTTTACAACCCCATCTATAAATATATTAAACAACCATGGTGACATTACACATCCCTGTCTAAGACCTACTTTTACCGGGAAGTAATCTCCCTCTCTCCTACACACCCTAACCTGAGCCTCACTATCCTCATAAAAACTCTTTACAGCCTTCAGTAACTTACTACCTATTCCATACACTTGCAACATTTGCCACACTGCTTCCCTATCCACTCTATCATATGCCTTTTCTAAATCCATAAATGCAATGAAACTTCTCTACCTTTATCTAAATACTGTTCACATATATGCTATGCTTCACTGTAAACACTTGATCTACACATAAGTATATTCCAGCAGAAAGAATAGCTAACTGGTGTGTGGATTACTTGTTCGTACATTAATGAGCCATGTTAAAATAACTTTTCCTTACAAAACTCTTACCAGTTAATAACTACATGTTTGCATTATATAAATTAGCATGGCCTACATGTATAAGTTGTAAAGTAAATCTTCTTCTTTCAACACGTCGGCCGTTTCCCACCGAGGCAGGGTGGCCCAAAAGGAAAAACGAAAGTTTCTCCTTTTACATTTAGTAATATATACAGGAGAAGGGGTTACTAGCCCCTTGCTCCCAGCATTTTAGTCGCCTCTTACGACACGCATGGCTTACGGAGGAAGAATTCTATGTGCATGGAAAATGAATGCACATTGGTGACTGGGTCAAAGTGCTGGTTCTGACTAGGGGTGTGAGGCTCGCTTGTGTCTTGCCACATGTCCTTTCAATAGCTATAAGTACCAATACAGTTGTTTTATTTTGCTAACGTCTATAGGCATTAAAGTACAATAAGGGAATCTGTGCTATTAGTATATTTATGCCGTAGACCCTCAAATTTTTCATATTTATTTAAGCTATTAATTTTTGTTCCAATTTCATTCAACATTTTTTTGAGTAGGTGCTTTCTTGTATATCCATACCCCTATTAAAGATATTTTTTAACACGTCTGCCGTTTCCCACCGAGGTAGGGTGACCCAAAAAGAAAGAAAAACCCCACAAGAAATGCATAACTTTCATCATCGTTCAACATTTTCACCATCAATCATACATAATCAATGTCTTTGCAGAGGCGCTCATATACGACAGTTTAGATGTCCCTCCAGACAGCCAATATCCCAAACCCCTCCTATAAAGTGCAGGCATTGTACTTCCCACCTCCAGGACTCAAGTCTGGCTAACTGGTTTCCCTGAATCCCTTCACAAAATATTGTATTACTCTGCTCACACTCCAACAGCTTGTCAGGTTCTTATTTTAAGTAAGCTGTATGGGAAAAGGAGTTACTAGCCCATTGCTCCCGGCATTTTAGTTGACTTTTACAACACAAATGGCTTACGGAGAAAAGATTCTTATTCCACTTCCCCATGGATATGAAAGGAAAAGTAATAAGAACAAGAACTATTAAGATAAAATCAAAGAAAACTCAGATGAGTGTGTAGGCATAAATGTGTACATGCATGTGTAGTGTTACCTAAGTGTAAGTAAAAGTAGCAAGATATACCTGTTATCTTGTGTGTTTATGAGACAGAAAAAAGACACCAGCCCTCCTACCATCACATAAAACAAATACATGTTTCTGTCTCACACTCATTCGGTAGGACAGTAGTACTTCCCTGGGTGGTTGCTGTCTACCAACCTACTACTATGAACTGTATATAATTACATAGGTCTTAAGCGCTATACCAACCTACTCCCAACTTGGTTCAACTCATACTAAAGAGGAAGACCCTTCACAAGCCATAGGCCTCCTGTCCCCAACATATCTAATGGAGATAGTAACCATTAGGTAAATTCAATTAAAAATACAGTGGTACCCCGGTTTACGATGGTCCCCAAACTCACCCTTTTATGTAAGTTTATTTTTTTAAATGCTTTTGTAAGTGTAATTTTGGGGGTCTAAAAGGACTAGTCTATTTTACAACATTTCTTAAGGAGATAAATTCGTTTGGTAATGGCACTTGAACAGCATTCTGGAATGAAAAAATATCGTAAACCGGGGTACCACTGTATATAGCAAATTTAAACTTCTTTCCTAAATTTTTAAATAATACTTGGACCATAATACACCTGATTCATAGCCTAAACTATCAACAAGATATACAAAACAAAGACTATACTTAGGTTGAAGTTGGGTGCTTCACCACCAAGGAGCGCCAAAAAGTCTTTGACTGGAGTAGCCGAGGTGACGTGAGTCACCAGAGAGCGAGTCAGGTCACTAGCACTCACGGTGCCATTCCCATCCTTTTTAGCCTTCTTGTTGCTCTCGCCATCAGTACTGCACAAATCAAAATACAAAAATAATGGCCACTATCCTTTCATATTCTATAATGATGGTTGAAGTAAAGATCTTAATTATGCAGTATAAATACTGTACATACATCTGACAAGAACAAATAATATACACACATACTGAGCAAAAACTAAATATACAAACATGAGTGAACACACAAGCAGTGCTGAGTAAAAAGTGCTTTCATAGTTCACAGGAAAACATTTTAATTCATATATCACAACTGTATACCAATTTCCTTTTTCCTACCTTGCAAACAGATCTTTGCTATCCCTTTTAGCTTTTACAACTTTCTTAGTTGGGAAAAGTGTCTTCAGGGATGATGCAACCTTGTCTCTTGCTTCACAAGCACTCTTTGGAGTCTCAAGTATATCCTGTATGAGAAGGATACCTCATCAGTATGTGCTACAAAAAAAAGCTATGCAATAATCAATGGCACATGACATAAATATCAAGTAAACAGATGCAAGTACTGTATCTATCAACCACAGTTTCTGTAACCTAACAAAATTATGACATCTTCATTATTTTTTTTTTTGTCTACTCATTTTTACCTGAATCTTTTATAAATCTCTTATTATCAATAAGAGATTTATTCAGTTATGAACAATATTACAAAATAATAAATGGTATTTTGAATAATAAATGGTATTTTGAATAATACTAACAAGGGCAATTCCTGGCAACACTGTATATATCAAATTTAAAAATCAACTTGTTTTTAAATAATCAAGATATGATTGAAGGAAACTATTCAAATTATGTCATCTGTAGACAAGATAGAATGTTGAAGAAGGTACAGTAATCTGAGATGGAAGGGAGGAGGAGTCAGGGGTCATTCTAGGATGGTGTGGAGGGAGGGGAAGGGAGTAGAGGAAATTTCAAGTGCAAGGGGCTTTTGAGCATCTGGCAAGTTTGTGTATGTTACTAAATAGGAATGAGTGAAGACAAGTGGTTCTTAATGCTTGAAGTGCTGTTGGAGTTTCAGCAAGGTAACATTTATGAAGAAATTCAAGGAAACTAGTTAGCCAAACTTGAGTCCTGAAACATTCCACCCTCTCCTGAAGGAGGGTCATCTGAATTTTGATATCAGCACACTTCTAGCAGGATAGCGATTGAGTGAATGATGGTGAATGTGTTTCCTTTTATAGGTCACCCTACCTTGGATGGAGATGGCCGATAAGGCAAAAAAAAAAAAAAATTCTCACTACTAAAATTTATAATACACATACTAATACTACTAAAATTAATTCACCTAAACAGGGGTTGTAGCATATCAATACAGTGGTACCTCGGTTAACGATGGTCCCCAAACTCACCCTTTTATGTAAGTTTATTTTTTTAAATGCTTTTGTAAGTGTATTTTTGGGGGTCTAAAAGGACTAGTCTATTTTACATTATTCCTAATGGGGATAAATTTGTTTGATTATGGCACTTGAACAACATTCTGGAATGAAAAAATATCGTTAACCGAGGTACCACTGTATTTGTATGATTATGAAACTTTAAAATGATTTCATGATAAATTTATTAGGAATTAAACAATGGAAATAATTGTCTACTAAACAGAACAAACACAGATGACTCTCAAAAGTTAACTTCCTTCTAACAGACCTTAGTGTAACTGAAAATTTTATTTCAATTTCTAAAAACCAGTTTAGCCAAGAATGGAGATGGGAAGAGAAAGTGAGCTTACTAAAACATGAGGTGCAGGTGGAGGTATGGGATCATTGGGATGAAGAGCACGGTGGGTGAGTGTGTTGAAGTAATGTTGCAACTGTGGGTTGAGAACACTCATTGGGGCCAATACTTCCTCATCATCTCTGAAAAAATTGGCCATTTTATTTATACTGTACAAATAAATGCTAGACCTGATAACTTAAATATAGTACTACATTATTACAGTACATACCTATCTGAAAGAAATGACATTTATTTCTTACTGGTTGCCAGCTCTTTAACTATAATTTATAGTAAAACCTCTAATTAAGACCTTCATTTAATGGATTTTGGCAATTATGGACAAAAATATTGGCTGGACAAATGGAAGCATTTGACAAATTGGGAAGAGTCTGTAATTCAAATAGTGTCCAGTTGTCTTCTGAATCATCTGACCAAGTCCGATGACTCTGATGATTGTCTGGTGCAGGCCAGAGCAGCCACATCCAGGACCTGTCTGTTTTCATTCTTCACTGAACCATAGGCCACCCACTCACATATACACTCATCATTCAGTCTCCAGTTTTCCCCTGGATTTATAGTGTTTTGTGTAACTATATTAACTTATTAAGTAAAGTGCAATTAACAAATAGTGGTGCCAAGAGGAAATGTGTGGTTCTCATTGTTAACCAGGAACTTTAACTAGTGAAGGAAGTCGAGTCTGGTATCTCAGCAGCACAAGTATGCGAGAAATATATTAAGAAACAAACAGTGTCTAATATCCAAAGAAGCAAGAACAAACTTACAGACTTGCTCTTAAGTTTACTGTAGATGCTAGCAAAACTCATAATAAAAGTTATTCTGAATCACCACTATCAATCATGGCAATTTACATCTCATCTCTTCATCATGAAAAGGTAAGTAAAATTACTTTAAATTACATACAGTACTATAAAATATACTATACAATACAGTACTTTAAAATATATATACAGTATAGTAATGTGCTGTAGTATTACAGATTATAAAACCTGTATTCTTAGTGTCCATTAATTCAAATTAATTTCATAATTCAGAAGTTTCAGGCACTCTGCAATATCTCTCCATACTAGCACAGCTGATTCAATATAATGGTTACATATTCAGGCAACTAAATCGTGTTAAACTTAGCACTTGGTTAATTTTATCATTAAATGTCACCTGATGTATAAATTGTACACGAGATCAGTGGCAGCTTGTTAAAATAGAAGAACTACAGCTGAGCTGCCAGATGTAACACCAGTAATACCAATACAGTGGTACCACGAGTTTCGTACAGCTCCCATTTCGAACAATTATGTAAGTGTATTATTGTAAGTGTATTTTTGGGGGTCTGAAATGGACTAATCTAATTTACATTATTCCTTATGGGAACAAATTTGTTCAGTAACGGCACTCGAACAGCCTTTTGGAACAAATTATGGCCGAAACTCGGGGTACCACTGTACTATCGTATCGTTTCACCAAAAAAATAAAAAATCATTTATAAATACTACATTGAAAACAACATACAACAGATTTTTCCTGTAATATATTTGTCAGTTGCAAATTATTTTAGCGTAAGGTTGATGAAGTCATATGTCTGGCATGAGCATCTGGGGGTGCTGCAGTTTCGCAGCACCCCCACACAAGCTACCACTGCACGAGATCATAATTTGGTTGGAACTTGCTTAATTTTTTCTTATTAATAATGTAGCAGGATCCACTGTTAACTTCCTTTCATCTATGTTTATTTTTAAAGTAAAAATAATTTTAATCAATATACTACATCTTGGGGGTGTTGGAGAGAGGGGTGGGATTAAATTATGGGGAATCAAATATGTACAAAATGGGAGTTGACACAGTTACTTTTTGCTGATGATACTGTGCTTATGAGAGATTCTAAAGAAAAGTTGCAAAGGTTAGTGGACGAGTTTGGGAGGGTGTGTAAAGGTAGAAAGTTGAAAGTTAACATAGATAAGAGTAAGGTGATGAGGGTATCAAACGATTTAGATAAAGAAAAATTGGATATCACATTGGAGAGAGGGATTATGGAAGAAGTAAATGTTTTCAGATACAGTGGTACCTCGACTTACGATGGTCCCCAAACTCACCCTTTTATGTAAGTTTATTTTTTTAAATGCTTTTGTAAGTGTAATTTTGGGGGTCTAAAAGGACTAGTCTATTTTACATCATTTCTTATGGGGATAAATTCGTTTGGTAATGGCACTTGAACAGCATTCTGGAATGAAAAAATATCGTAAGTCGAGGTACCACTGTATTTGGTTGTTGACTTGTCAGCGGATGGGTTTATGAAGGATGAGGTTAACCATAGAATTGATGAAGGAAAAAAGGTGAGTGGTGCGTTGAGGTATCTGTGGAGACAAAAAACATTATCCATGGAGGCAAAGAAGGGAATGTACGAAAGTATATTGGTACCAACACTCTTATATGGGTGTGAAGCATGGGTTGCAAATGCTGCAGCGAGGAGGCAGCTGGAGGCAGTGGAGATGTCCTGTCTAAGGGCAATGTGTGGTGTAAATATTATGCAGAGAATTCAAAGTGTGGAAATTAGGAGGAGGTGTGGAGTTACTAAAAGTATTTGTCAGAGGGATGAAGAGGGGTTGTTGAGGTGGTTTGGTCATTTAGAGAGAATGGATCAAAGTAGAATGACTTTGAGAGCTTATAAATCTGTAGGGGAAGGAAGGCGGGGTAGGGGTCGTCCTCGAAAAGGTTGGAGGGAGGGGGTAAAGGAGGTTTTGTGGGCGAGGGGCTTGAACGTCCAGCAAGCATGTGTGGGCGTGTTAGATAGGAGGAGTGAATGGAAACGAATGGTTTTTGAGACCTGACGAGCTGTTGGAGTGTGAGCAGGGTAATATTTTGTGAAGGGATTCAGGGAAACTGGTTAGCCGGACTTAGTCCTGGAAATGAGAAGTACAATGCCTGCACTTTAAAGGAGGGGTTTGGGATATTGGCAGTTTTGAGAGACTTCTAAACTGTCATATCTGAGTGACTTTGCAAAGACAGTGATTATGTATGAGTGAGGTGAAAGTGTTGAATGATGATGAAAGTATTTTCTTTTTGGGGATTTTCTTTCTTTTTGGGTCACCCTGCCTCGGTGGGAGACAACCGACGTGTTGAAAAAAAAAATCTTTATATTGCTAATACCTATATACGTACACATACATTTATTTGTGCAATATTTATTATGCTCACTTAGTTTTATGCTCAAAATACTCTACATAAACAGGCTTTCCATATAACATATTAGGTATCAAGTTTTTGTAACAACTACGTACGTACATTGAGGAAATGAACTATTACTATTAATATTGTTTAAATCTTGGAGGTATACTATCAGAAAGATTCTTGAAATAATCACAGTTCATTGTGATCCAAATTTTCTTCAGTTCACAAGGACCAAAACAAACATCTTCTCTTCCATACTAAGCTTAGAGCCCCATTACAATCACTGGGAGCAGAAACGTAAGTTGTCAAACAATTCAAGAGGAAAACTCAAAATAGGGGACAGTGGCACAAAACATGCAGCTTCCTACAGTACTCAGAGGTACCTGAGAGCAAGAGATGGGTAGAGGGTGCTGCTAACACATGTGTGAACTGCCTGACGAATGATCAACCTCAGTAACATTGCCCACAGGCTGTCTAGTGCAAGAGAAAATGATGCAGCAATGAAATTCATTGATTTATTTTGTCGTTTTGGCTCGACAATTTCTTATTCAGGCACTGAACAGTAAAGACTATCTTGTACTTTGCAGCTGAAATAGCTTTCTTCTGCCATTTTCTTTTTTATATATCCACTTGAAAATTTTCTGTCTTTGAGGAATCAAAGACAGATATAAGAATGAGAAACTGTAGTGGAGTGAGTACTGTGCCCAGAGCCATTGAGCAGTACTCCTCAGACTGTACCACCAGTTAACACCAAATATATTCCAACCAATGTTTGATAATCCATTGCCTTACAATGGGCCAAGCTAAAACATGCTAGAAGCACATTCAAATACGTTCAATATTTCAATAACCTAATACTATAAGGTTAAGAGCTACAAAAAACAAATACAGTACAGACTTGGTGCACAAACTGCAATACAATAGGTAAATTAGTTTAAAACTCCAAACATTTTAAACACATCACTTGCACAGACAATTATTGTACTTACTCTACTTGGCAAGTGAGGTCCATGGAAGATATTAAATCATCCATTATTTGAGTCTCACTATCATTAAGCTTCTCTATAATATGTTGAAGGGAAGGAAATGTGTAGACTCGAACATCTTCCTGGTATGGTAATGGTATCCATATGAGGCACTGTAATGTGACAAAGTTTTAAAAATATAGTATTACCCAAAGAGCACAATTACTAATACACTAGAAATTATCTGGTAAAAACACACAAATGCCATTACATATATGGAATTCTTTATTAATGTCATTTCCCCGACATTAGTGGGCTTCATCAAGGCACAAACAAATAAACCTAATAAGAGGTGAACATATAGAGTAGTAGTGAAGTGGGATATGCATCAGGTCACACTGATTCTCAAGCATCCAAGTAATGATACCTAGAGAAGAAAGTGCCTTAAATCTACACTCATCAACAATTTAGCTGAACCTCATACCAGAAAATTACTTGGATGCTTGGGAATCAATGTGACTGACCTGATGCACACCCTACTTGCTCTTCACTTCACTACTGCTCACTATTCATATGCTCACCAGTTTCAATTCTTTAACCAAAGGTTTGTTAAGTATGTAGGGGGAGGAAGAAGGATGGGTAAGAATGGAATGTGGAGGAGAGGTAGATTGGGGGGTGAGGAGAGGGGGTAATAAAGGTAAGTGGCACATATTAATATAGGTGTGTGTTGTTAGGCTTAGTAATCAGATGATCGTGTATACCACACCACCCATCAGACACACTTGTATACGAGATGCATACGTGCATGACAGCAAATTAGTGATAGGTATATTTTTGTAAATGCCATTTTTTGGGGGGGGAGGGGGCAGGAGGCAAGTTATTCGGGCTGGTTGCGGGGTGTTTTCTGGAGCTGGTGGTCAGCTGTTCTGATTCTGAGGCGGTGTCCTGCCATAGGTGGTTTTCAGATTAGATGTAAGGTATCCAAAGTAAGGGTAGTTTTAGCTGTCTAGAACATAGATTGGCTCTGGTGGTACCCATTCTACCATATCTTCAGGAAGATCACTCAGAATCTTTGGTCCTGGGAAGTCTTCTTTGTGTATGAAACATCGGACTCTCTGTTCGAGGGACCTCCTGTGGGAGGTGTACTGATGATGTAGTCAGTGGTGTTAGTTGGATGGGGTGGGTTTTCTATCTGGATGGGTTTTCTATCTGTCATGCCTGACATATATTGTGTCAATCTCCTGTTGGATATGCAGATCTTCCATTCTGATTCTGTCCCTCAGTATAGTGCCTGTGATAAAGCGGAGTGCCTTTTTTTTTTTTTTTGTCAACATGGGCACACAGGAAATTCAAGCAGAGGTCTTATCATCATTTTATATAGGTGCTTTCTGATATGAGAGGGGGCCTAATTAAACCTGTATAGCTGGATGAGATGGACACATGTTCACTTTCTCCTACCAAGTTCATCTGTTTGTGACTTGATAAAGCCCACTTGAGTGGTAAAATATCATCATAAAGGATTCCAAATACAGTGGACCCCTGGTTAACGGCCATAATTCGTTCCAGAATGCTGTTCGAGTGCCGTTACCGAACGAATTTGTTCCCATAAGAAATAATGTAAATTAGATTAGTCCTTTTAGACCCCCAAAAGTACACTTACACAAGCACTTACAAAAATACACTTACATAATTGTTTGAGTATAGAGCAGTACCTAAACCGGGGGTCCACTGTAACTAAATTTGTCTCTTTACCATTGAGTCAGTATCTTTTGACATCCTACAATATTACTTACAGAGCATAACATACAAGACACTGCAGGATGCCAGTTATCGTATAATGGTTTTACCTACACAACACTATCACTGACACACTACAAGAAGACAAAGTTATAACAGTATCACCCATAAATAACACTAGAAGAGAGCAAAGTTATTGCAGTATTTCTTAAACATAAATGATTACCTCATAGTTTGTTGTAATATCAGGAAAAAGCACACCCATAACAGGATTGCTATTCTTGTTGTAGATTCTCCTGGTAATGGCCACCATATCCAGTTCTTCTAATGCTTGTATTAAAGAGGAGAGAGCCACAGCTGCTTCCTGAAAATTTGTGTACATATTTATTTTAATAAAGAATTGCAAAACCTGTATGGATTACACAGCACCCAGACAACAGAAGGCAACTCTCTTGAAGGAATAAAATTTATAGGTTTCATAGTAACTAAAAAAAAAATGGGAAATGGAGCACTTTAATTAAACACTTCAGAGATCTAATAAGTAACTTTTTTTTTTTTTAACACGTCAGCCGTCTCTCTCAATCTTAATTATTGATCTAAGAAAACCTGTTCTTTGTATGAATTACTATCCAAAATAATGGGATGCTTCCTATGTGTTAATGTGCTTTCATATCTACATGCCATGAAAAGTCTCATACAGTACAATATGGACAAAATCTGGACAATGGGCAAAGTTTAATTTTTTTCAAAATTTCACTAAACAAGAGGGAATTAAAGATGCAGGACATGCCACGGTTGAAGGGTTAAATCAAGGTTTCACAGTAGTTGTAAAACATTATTGCATAATTATTATTACAGAGGAGTGCCAAACCTTTATGGGTCATACAGCTCCTGGGTAATAAGAGGTAATCAGGTACACTTCAATGAAGGGAAGGACAGGTCAAATTCCTAGGATCAAGTGCCTCCTCACTGGCCTTGAAGGAAGTTGCCAAATTGTAAAACAGATTACCCAAAGAACAGTTTTGAAAAGCCAATCAGAATTAATACGTATCTAAATCAGTGATCTCCAACCTATTGTTTGTTGCCAGGGTCAGTCCCATAGTTCTAAGCCATGAATTCAACTCACTCAGATAAGCTGTGAGCAGTAAATTTGGGCCTAGATATAAGAGAATGGGTCTATGCGGTAAGTGTGCACTATATATAAAAAAAATCCTGCAGCAAGAAGTGCATAATGAGAAAAAAACTGCAACTGCAACAGCGACTTTACGGAGTTTCTGTATGGATTTATGGTTGTATTCTCGGTTTCTTGGTTACGTTTGATAGACTGGAAGATTTATTTTTTTATTATTAACACATCGGCCGATTCCCACCAAGGCAGGGTGGCCCGAAAAAGAAAAACTTTCATCATCATTCACTCCATCACTGTCTTGCCAGAAGGGTGCTTTACACTACAGTTATAAAACTGCAACATTAACACCCCTCCTTCAGAGTGCCGGCACTGTACTTCCCATCTCCAGAACTCAAGTCCGGCCTGCCGGTTTCCCTGAATCCCTTCATAAATGTTACTTTGCTCACACTCCAACAGCACGTCAAGTATTAAAAACCATATGCCTCCATTCACTCCTATCAAATACGCTCACACATGCTTGCTGGAAGTCCAAGCCCTCGCACACAAAACTTCCTTTACCCCCTCCCTCCAACCTTTCCTAGGCCGACCCCTACCCCGCCTTCCCTCCACTACAGATTTATACACTCTCGAAGTCACTCTGTCTCGTTCCATTCTCTCTACATGTCCAAACCACCTCAGCAACCCCTCCTCAGCTCTCTGAACAATCGTTTTGGTAATCCCGCACCTCCTCCTAATTTCCAAACTCCGAATTCTCTGCATTATATTCACACCACACATTGACCTCAGACATGACATCTCCACTGCCTCCAGCCTTCTCCTCGTTGCAACATTCATCACCCATGCTTCACACCCATATAAGAGCGTTGGTATAACTATACTCTCATACATTCCCTCTTTACTTCCATGGACAAGGTTCTTTGTCTCCACAGACTCCAAGTGCTCCACTCACCCTTTTCCCCTCATCAATTCTATGATTCACCTCATCCTTCATAGACCCATCCGCCGACATGTCCACTCCCAATATCTGAATACATTCACCTCCTCCATACTCTCTCCCTCCAATCTGATATCCAATCTTTCGTCACCTATTCTTTTTGTTATCCTCATCACCTTACTCTTTCCTATATTCACTTTCAATTTTCTTCTTTTACACACCCTACCAAATTCATCCACCAACCTCTGCAGCTTCTCTTCAGAATCTCCCAAAGCACAGTGTCATCAGCAAAAAGCAACTGTGACAACTCCCACTTTGTATTTGCTTCTTTATCTTTTAGCCCAACACCTCTTGCCAAGACCCTCGCATTCACTTCTCTTACAACCCCATCTATAAATATATTGAACAACCACGGTGACATCACACATCCTTGTCTAAGGCCCACTTTTACTGGGAAATAGTCCCTTCCCCTCCTACACACTCTAACCTGAGCCTCACTATCCTCATAAAACTCTTCACTGCTTTCAGTAACCTTCCTCCTATTCCATACACCTGCAACATCTGCCACATTGCCCCCTATCTACCCTATCATACGCCTTTTCCAAATCCATAAATGCCACAAAAACATCTTTACCCTTATCCAAATACTGTTCACCTATATGTTTCACTGTAAACACTTGGTCTACACACCCCTACCTTTCCTAAAGCCCCCTTGTTCATCTGCTATCCTGCTTTCTGTTTTACTCTTAATTCTTTCAATAATAACTCTACCATACACTTTACCAGGTACACTCAACAGACTTATTCCCCTATAATTTTGCACTCTCTTTTGTCCCCTTTGCCTTTATACAAAGGAACAATACACGCTCTCTGCCAATCCCTAGGTACCTTACCCTCTTCCATACATTTATTAAATAATAGCACCAACCACTCCAAAATTATATCCCCACCTGCTTTTAACATTTCTATCTTTATCCCATCAATCCCAGCTGCCTTACCCCTTTCATTCTACCCACTGCCTCACGAACTTCCCTACACCCACAACTGGCTCTTCCACACTCCTACAAGATGTTATTCCTCCTTGCCCTACACAGAAATCACAGCTTCCCTGTCTTCATCAACATTTAACAAATCCTCAAAATATTCTCTCCATCTTCCCGATACCTCTAACTCTCCATTTAATAACTCTCTCTCCTATTTTTAACTGTCAAATCCATTTGTTCTCTAGGCTTCCTCAACTTATTAATCTCATTCCAAAACTTTTTCTTATTTTCAACAAAATTTGCTGATAACATCTCACCCACTCTCTCATCTGCTCTCTTTTACATTGCTTCACCACTCTTTTAACCCTCTTTTTCTCTCCATATACTCTTCCCTCCTTGCATCACTTCTACTTTGTAAAACCTCTCATATGCTAACTTTTCTCCCTTACTACTCTCTTTACATCATCATTCCACCAATCGCTCCTCTTCCCTCCTGCACCCACTCGCCTGTAACCACAAACTTCTGCTGAACACTCTAACACTACATTTTTAAATCTACCCCATACATTTTCGACCCCATTGCCTACACTCTCACTAGCCCATCTATCCTCCAATAGTTGTTTATATCTTACCCTAACTGCCTCCTCTTTTAGTTTATAAACCTTCACCTCTCTTTTACTTACTGATTCTATTTTCCTTGTATCCCATCTACCTTTTACTCCCACTGTAGCTATAACTAAAAAGTGATCTGATATATCTGTAGCCCCTCTATAAACATGTACATCCTGAAGTCTACTCAACAGTCTTTTATCTACCAATACATAGTCCAACAAACTACTGTCATTACGCCCTACATCATATCTTGTATACTTATTTATCCTCTTTTTCTTAAAATATGTATTACCTATAACTAAACCCCTTTCTATACAAAGTTCAATCAAAGGGCTCCCATTATCATTTACACCTGGCACCCCAAACTTACCTACTACACCCTCTCTGCATGTTTCTCCCACTTTAGCATTTAGGTCCCCTACCACAATTACTCTCTCATTTGGTTCAAAAGTTCCTATACATTCGCTTAACATCTCCCAAAATCTCTCTCTCTCCTCTACACTCCTCTCTTCTCCAGGTGCATACACGCTTATTATGACCCACTTTTCGCATCCGACCCTTATTTTAATCCACATAATCCTTGAATTTACACATTTATATTCCCTCTTTTCCTTCCATAACTGATCCTTCAACATTATTGCTACCCCTTCCTTAGCTCTAACTCTCTCAGATACTCCTGACTTAATCCCATTTATTTCTCCCCACTGAAACTCGCCTACCCCCTTCAGCTTTGTTTCGCTTAGGGCCAGGACATCCAACTTCTTTTCATTCATAACATCGGCAATCATCTCTTTCTGGAAGATATATTACAGAAATAGATACAATATTGATTGATTTCAGGACTGAAAAAAGCTTGAAATGTTAGATTTTTGCTGATATCCAGAGTACACAAATGACATCACTCGTCCAATACATGTCAATCTGTTGAGTCTAATATGCTTTTAGGACTGCACTGACATTATTTAAACTAAAATTCTTACAATAATGCACAAGTCTGAATAACAGTAAATTTTCTATTTTTTTTTTTTGAATAAAAATTCTAAATAGAATTAATATGTAATGTTGGAGAGGTCTGGGGACATAACTAATGAACAGAGGAAATATTATTTTAGTGCCAGGAATGTTTGCACTGTTTATTCTAGACCCTATTTTCAAACTGGTATTCCTTTGTTTTTGTGTGAAATTGGCCAAATTACTAATTTCTGGTAGTAGTTGAAATAATTGAATGAGCAGTTTCTTATACTCAGTCAATAGAATGGAAGGCATACTAGTGAAACAGCTAAGAATTTGGTCGACTGGAATAATGTAACTGGCCTATCAGACACAAAGTGGGCAAAATCACCAATGCATAAATATTGCTGACACAGCAAAATTTGTGAAAATGTAATTTCATTAGTTTTCCATCAAATTTGGTACTTTTTGTTTTAGTGTACTTTCAGAAAAAGATTCTCTACCACATTTTCTAAGAAAAATTAACAATTTTTTTTTTAATTTTCCGACCCTGAGAGCAAGTTTGAAAGCAGCCGTTCCGATCCTCAAAGGGTTAAAGACAAATTGTAATGGTTTTTATTTTTTAAAACAATTTTTTTACAAACATTTTAAAACTATTTTATGTAAATTCAAGCAAGAAAAGTTATTTAGTACTTTAAAATACACAGAATGAGTTAAGTTATCCTCAGGTGAATAATGGTGGATAATATGAGAGGCAATCATCGGAGACCTTGTGTCTAGCGATGTTTCTGCTTATAACTACAGTTTTCTCTATTGCCTCTCTGGTATACTCAAAGAAAACGGTGTTTTAACACGGGAAACAATAAGAAATCACTTAAAAATGTAAGTAATGCATAGAAAAAGACCAAAATAGCGCGATTTTCATGAATCTTTTGACGTAAATGAGGCGTAAATTGGCCTATTGTTTGATACCCCTCCATTATTAATGATTAAATTGAAATGAATTTCACAGGGAACGTAAAGCAAAGTGTGTTTGTATTTACAGTGGTAAAAAAATTGGAATATCTCAAATATTTTTTATTTTGTGGGGGGGGGTAAAAAGGCAGATATTTTGGTGAGTGTTAAAAGCGTTACAAATTTATTTTTTTTCGGCATGAAGATAAACTATCTTACATTAATTAAATCCATAGGTAATTCGTGTTAGACGTATTCTACGAGTGGGAAGTGTCCCCAGTGCCGCAAGTGCCACCAGACCGGAATACGATGCTGCCATTTGTCATAATCAGTATTTTTTTTTCTCTCTCTCTGTAGTTTATTGGCCGATCTTTTTGAAACTTTCTCACGTCTTGCTAAGTACATGCTTCTAAACGTATACCAAAAAGCAAAAAAATCGGACGAAAATAACGGAAGTGCCATGAGCTTTCTTATACGTCCCTTAAGTTATCCTCAGGTGAATAATGGTGGAGAGGACACAGTGCAACTCATGCTGTGGGTTAAAAAATCTTGCATTTACATTGATGGAAGGCATAGCATAGGTCATGCTGCAGAACAGAGTACAGGTTATGCTGTAGGTCACAGTACAAGTCATGCTGTGGGTCACAAGTCATGGTGTGATTCACACCATAGGTCATGCTGTGGTTCACACCACAGGTTATGCTGTGGTTCACACATCACAGGTCATGCTGTGGTTAACACCACAGGTCATGCTGTGGTTAACACCATAGGTCATGCTGTGGTTCACACCACAGGTCATGCTGTGGTTCATACCACAGGTCATGCTGTGATTCACACTGCAGATCATGCTGTGGTTCACACCACAGGTCATGCTGTGGTTCACACCACAGGTCATGCTGTGGTTCACACCACAGGTCATGCTGTGGTTCACACCACAGGTCATGCTGTGGTTCACACCACAGGTCATGCTGTGGTTCACACCACAGGTCATGCTGTGGTTCACACCACAGGTCATGCTGTAGTTCACACCATAGGTCATGCTGTGGTTCACACCACAGGTTATGCTGTGGTTCACACCACAGGTCATACCTGGAGTATACCTGGAGGGGGTTTCAGGGGTCAATGCCCCCACGGCTCGGTCTGAGAACAGGCCTCATGGTGGATCAGGGTCTGATCAACCAGGCTGTTACCGCTTGCTGCATGCAAACTGACATACAAACCACAGCTCGGCTGGTCAGGTACTGACTTTAGGTGCCTGTCCAGTGCCTTCTTGAAGACAGCCAGGGGTCTATTGGTAATCCCCCTTATGTATGATGGGAGGCAGTTGAACAATCTTGGGCCCCGGATACTTATTGTGTTGTCTCTGAGTGTACTTGTGGCGCCCCTGCTTTTCACTGGGGGAATGTTGCATCTCCTGCGGAGTCTTTTGCTTTCATAGGGAGTGATTTTCGTGTGCAAGTTTGGTACTAATCCCTCTAGGATTTTCCAAGTGTATATTATCATGCATCTCTCTCGCCTGCATTCCAGGGAATACAAATCAAGGGACTTCAACCATTCCCAGTAATTTAGGTGCCTTATCGTACTTATGTGTGCCATGAAAGCTCTTTGTACACTCTCCAGGTCAGCAATTTTGCCTGCCTTGAAGGGGCAGTTAGTGTACAGCAGTATTCCAACCTAGAGAGAACAAGCGATTTGAAAAGAATCATTATGGGCTTGGCATCCCTAGTTTTGAAGGTACTCATTATCCATCCTATCATTTTCTTAGCAGATGTGGTAGATACATTGTTGTGGTCTTTGAAGGGGATATCCTCTGACATTATCACTCCCAGGTCCTTCACATTACTTTTTTGCTCTATTGTATGGTTAGAATTTATTGTATACCCCTATACAGTTTTAATTTCCTCAAGTTTTCCATATCTGTGGTTCACACTACAGGTCATGCTGTGGTTCACACCACAGGTCATGCTGCAGGGAAAGATGAGATCTTGCTAATTTTTACTGCAACCAGACAAGAAAATCCTGCCTCACAAAGATAAGTAGCAGGAAATGGAGGATGATCTTTCTATGCCTCAAGAGATAAAACATCTTTATCCTGCAGCTGCACCTAGACCTGAAACAAGCAAATTCCTCTTGCAGAACTTACGTTACTAAAGGTCAAGAAGTTGTTCTTGGAATCCACAGATATCTTTCCTAACCTTTGAACATCTGAATCAAAAGCATTTCTTACCTAATTGTGCTTCTATAAATTAACATTCAAACTTCATGAAGCTTATGTTGTGTAAGTTGCATAAAAAGTAATTGCAAGACCCCATGACCCTAGGTTGGAAACCACTGACCTAAACAATTTCACAAAATATGTGCACCAAAAGACAAATTAAAATATTGATATGACACAACATATGCAATATCAGTGCACAAGTTTGTCTCAGTCATCAACAAGGCAAGTGTTAAAGCACTTGATCCTCTTCTATAACTGAAAAAAATATTCATCATAAAATTAAATTTAAAACAGGTTACAAATCTATCTAGCTCACTAATACTATCTAATCATAAGGATAGTTATAATATCATAATTGTTCAATGTCAAAAAATATTGTTTTTTTTAAAATACACATTTAACAATATTTTACATACTTGTAAAAGAGCCAGCTTATCTCGGTACTAACCTCATGGCCCTCTTGAGCAGTGATGACTAATACTTGGTCCCCGGCACGTCTCTGATGAGACACATTGCATGACTTCGTAAATCCTAATACCCTAAGACTGCGAGGACTGTTTGAATGGTACTGCATTTGTGCATCCTCATCTGTCAACAGACAGTCATTAAATAAAAGAATATAATACCTAAGTTAATCAAATATAAACCTGTGACAAAATATATAGTAATGATAATATAGCTTATTTAATTTTTTAATATGATGTCCATCTCCAACAAAGGGCAACCAAGAAAAAGAGGAAACATATATGTTTACTATCATTCATTCAATCAGTTTTGCTAGAAGCGTGCTGATATAATGGTTAAGAAGACCACTGAAGTGTGCTATGTAACCCTTACAGGTTTAACACTTAATTTGATAATAATTATAATCCTGATGGTAGGATTTCTGGTGTCTTTTTTCTGCCTCATAAACATGAAAGATTTCAGGTACGTCTTGCTACTTCTACTTACACCTAGGTCACACTACGCATGCATGTACAGTGGACCCTCGGTTAACGAAAAAAATTCATTGCAGAAGCCTGCTCAAGTGCCATTACCGAACGAATTTACGTCCTTAAGAAATAATGTCATGTAGGTTAGTCTATTTCAGACCCCCAAAACTACACTTCCACAAGAACTTACAAAATTATACTTACATAATTGCACGATTTCCGGGGTATTCGTTAACCGAGGGTCCACTGTACAAGCATATACAGTTTAACCCCGGTTAACAAAAAAAAAATCATTGCAGAAGCCTGCTCAAGTGCCATTACCGAACGAATTTACTTCCTTAAGAAAAAATGTCATTTAGGTTAGTCTATTTCAGACCCCCAAAAATACACTTCCACAAGCACTTACAATATTATACTTACATAATTGCACGATTTCTGGGGTGTTCGTTAACCGGGGTTCCACTGTACTGTATATATATATATACACACACACACACACCTATGGGTTATCTTTTATTTCTTTACTAGTTCTTGTTCTTGTTTCTTTCCTCTAATCTCCATGGGAAAGTGGAACAGAATTCTTCCTCCATAAGCCATGAGTGTCATATGAGGCAACTAAAATGCTAGGAGCAAGGGGCTAGTAACCCCTTCAGTATATATTACTAAATTTGAAAGGAGAAACTTTCATTTTTCCTTTTGGGCCACCCTGCCTCGGTGGGATATGGTTGGTTTGTTGAAAGAATAATAATAATAATCCTAGGTAGAAGGCTGGTAGACAGCAACTGCCCAGGAAGGTACTACCATCCTGCCAAGTGAGTGTAAGATGGAAACCTGTAATTGTTTTACATGATGGTAGGATTGCTGGTGTCTTTTTTCTGTCTCATAAACATGCATGATTTCAGGTATGTCTTGTTACTTCTACTTACACTTAAGTCACACTACACATTCATGTACAAGCATATATATATACACACCCCTCTGGGTTTTCTTCTATTTTCTTACTAGTTCTTGTTCTTATTTCCTCTTATCTCCATGGGGAAGTGGAACAGAATTCTTCCTCCGTAAGCCATGCGTGTCGTAAGAGGCGATTAAAATGCCGGGAGCAAGGGGCTAGTAACCCCTTCTTGTGTGTATATTACTAATTGTAAAAGGAGAAACTTTCGTTTTTCCTTTTGGGCCACCCCGCCTTGGTGGGAAACGGCCGACGTGTTGAAAGAAGAAGAATCCTAGGTAGAAGGCTGGTAGACAGCAACTGCCCAGGAAGGTACTACCATCCTGCCAAGTGAGTGTAAGATGGAAACCTGTAATTGTTTTACATGATAGTAGGATTGCTGGTGTCTTTTTTCTGTCTCATAAACATGCAAGGTTTTAAGTATGCCTTGCTACTTCTACTTACACTTAGGTCACACTACACATGCATGTCCAAGCATATACAGTAGATCGTCGTTTAACACGGTTTTGTGTGGCACGTTTTGGTTATTGCACTATTGAAGAATTGTGGCATATTTTTGTATAACACTTTGTAAAACTAACTTAACACAGTTCAGTTCTCTTGTCTAATATCTCTATTTTCTTTGTTAACTCTTAAGACTTAAACAATTATACCTTTTCTTGCCACTTTCAGCAACACTGGTATGCCTACTGGGTGCCATGATTGCTTGGCAGATACAAGATATGGTAATTAAAATATCATCAAAACACTATTCACAAACACAGTTAGTTCCTAACACAATGGAACTGGACACATAAGAACACGTATGAATGAATGCTGGGATGGGAGTGGCGGGAGTGTTGGTGGCTGGTGGGAGTGTCTGGGGAGGCGGGGGAGTGACGGGGTGGCAGGGGACAGCGGCAGGTCTTCCCCAGCTGACAAAATGCAACAGAAATAATAGTATTTCTTACCTTAACTTGTGGTTGCTGGTGTAAGGTGTTTTAATCTACACCTTTCAAAGCACGAGGATTCTTAGAGTGGTAAATAACCATGGGCTTACGCTTGAAATCACTTGATGCATTACCACAAAAGAGCAAGGTGAAGCGATCCTTTGCTGTCTTGAAGCCCGGTGCACTTTTCTCTTGCTGACTGATATAAGTTCGTGTTGGCATTTTCTTCCAAAAAGCACTTGTGTCATCAGCATTAAACATTTGATGTGGCTCATAGCCACCCTCAGAAATAATTTCATGCAATTCACAGCAGGGAAATTACTTGCTGCTGTATGATCAGCTGAAGCACTTTCACCAGAAAACTTAATATTACGTAACTTATTATGCAACTTAAAGTTGTGGAACCAGCCTGTGCTAAACATACACTCTTTTTCAGGCCTTCCTTCCTTATCACACACTGCTTTAAACAAGTGTAAGGCCTTTTCCCTAATTAAGATGAAATTAAGTGGTGCACTTTTCTTTGTCTTTTGTTCAATCCACTCAAGCAACAAGTTTTCAGTTTTATTTACTTGTTGTGATCTTTCATGAGATGACATCTTGGGTTATTCATTACACAAGCTCATATATTCACCTCATTCTTTTTAACTGTACAAACTGATGCTTCATTAAGGCCATAGGCCGGAGGGTGGTGGGGGTGGTGGGGGATGGCGGTAGGTCTTCCCCGTTGACTCAATAGTCTAACCCACAACCAAGCAGTGTATCCCGCGCAGGCGACGCGAGGCTCCAAATTTTTCCCCCTCCCGCAAACTGAACCGTGTTAAGTTAATTTTATGAAGTGTTATACAAAAATATGCCGCAATTCTTCAATAGTGCTATAACTAAACCGTGCCAAACAAAACAGTATTAAACAACAATCTACTTTACAATATTTACCTTAAAATATGGTAGTAATCACCCTTGCCTTATGCAATTATGAAAAAAAAAAACAAGGAAAATGGTGGAAAAGAGGTAAAAGCGCCAAACATAATGAACAATAGCTCAACTGAAAGTCAACGAAAACGTGGAACACTGAAAAGAGGGTGCCGAATATGAGTGCCCTCCTGTATATTTTCTTTTGTTTTAGTCACTTCACTAGAACCCATTATGTGAGTTTTCCTTTTTTTATCTCCTTTGTTTTTTTAAATCTGTTACCTTAATAAGACTTGTTTTGATGTTCTTATTAGTTTGGTTAGCGTTGTTGAATATCTTTTTGTTGTTTGTTTGGATATTAAGATCAGTCTATAATTGTTATCAAAGCCATGCATTTTGTATACTGATTCACTGTGGTGATATATGGATACACTGTGCTGTCTTACAAACTGTCCTGCATTGTCAGGCATTATTGATGATAAGCTTTATTTCTACAAAGAATGATTTAACCCTTAACCCTTTCAGGGTTATTGACGTACTAGTACGGCTTACGCCCTGGAGTTATCGACGTACTAGTACGCCAAAATTCTAACGCCCTCAAATCAAGCAGAAACAGGCTGTTAACCCTTTGGGGGTCGACAGGCCTTCTCGGAAATGTGTTCCTGGGGTCGAAAATTTTTTGGGAAAAAAAAAATTATTTTTTTTCTTATGAAATGATAGAGAATCCTTTTCCGATCATAACGCCACCAAAATTATGAAATTTGATCGAAAACTAATGGAATTATGCTTTTGCGAAGTTCGTGGTAACTATGACACTGATGCATCGGCGATTTCACCCACTTCGAGCCCTATTTTCGAGAAATTCCAATGTTTCAGTCTCCTAAAATTATAGCTATTTCGCTAGAACTCCATTTCTTCTATCTATTGAGTACAAGAAACCACCTATTTACCAATTTCATCTACTCAAAATAGTGATCAGAAAATGGCAATTTTCCAATTTCACACAAATTTCAAACGATGCTAATTTCAAAATAGGGTCCAGAGTAAACAAGGCAGACATTCCTGGCACTAAAATAACATGTTCTCTGTTCATTAGCCACGTCTACAGGCCCCTGTTACATAACTTTTGCTTTCCATTTTGAATTTTTATTCTCACAAAAATAGAAGATTTACTGTTATGTATACAACTGCATCATTGTAAAAATGGTATAAATAATATCAGAGCACTTGTGCATGAATATAAGACTCGCCAGTTGATGTGTATTGGACGCATGGTGTGATTTGTTTACTCTTGAACATCGTCAAAAATCGAACATTTTCGCTACTTTGACCTCAATTTCAAGGTACTTGTCATTGTCATACCAATCAAAATCATCTCTATTTCTGTAATATATCTTCCATTCTATCAAATGAGACCACAAAAACGAGAATACATCAATAAATACCATACGAAAATCGACTGCAAAGTCGCTGTTTTAATCGAAAAAAACGGTCAGTTTTTTTTTCTCATTATGCAGTGTGTGCTGCAGGATTTTTTTTATACTGCACACACTGACCACACAGACCCATTCTTTCAAATGTATGCCTACCAGACGTTTTCTGCTTAAATTAAGGCCGCTAGAATTTGGGCGTACTAGTACGGCACCAACCCCTGCTCGTAAAACGTACTAGTACGGCACCGACCCCGAAAGGGTTAAGCCTAGATGTGATAGAATGGGTCTGTGCAGTCAGTGTGCGCAGTATAAAAGAATTCCTGCACCACACAGTGCATAATGAGGAAAACAAACTCTGACCGTATTTTTGGTTTAAAACACCGACTTTGCAGTCTATTTTCGTATGGTATTTATTGATGTATTCTCGTTTTCTTGGTCTCATTTGATAGAATGGAAGATATATTACAGAAATAGAGATGATTTTGATTAGTTTGACAATGACAACTACCTTGAAATTGAGCTCAAAATAGCGAAAATTATCGAGTTTTGACGATGTTCAAGAGTAAACAAATCACACCATGCGTCCAATACACATCAACTGGCGAGTCTAATATTCATGCACAAGTGCTCTGATATTGTTTATACCATTTTTACAATGATACAGTTGTATACATAACAGTAAATCTTATATTTTTTTGTGAGAATAAAAATTCAAAATGATAAGCAAAATTAATGTAAGAGGGGCCTGGAAATGTGACTAATGAACAGAGATGTTATTTTAGTGCCAGGAATGTCTGCCTTGTTTATTCTGGACCCTATTTTGAAATTGGCATCGTTTGAAATTTGTGTGAAATTGGCCAAATTGCCATTTTCTGACCACAATTTTGGGTAGTTGTAATTGGTAAATAGGCGGTTTCTTGTACTCAATCGATAGAAAAAATAGAGTTCTAGCGAAATAGCTATAATTTTAGTAGACTGAAACATTGGAATTTGCCGAAAATAGGGCTCAAAGTGGGCGAAATCGCCGATTCGTAAATGTCATCCATACCGATAACTTCGCGAAGGCATAATTCCGTTAGTTTTCGATCAAATTTCATAATTTTTGTGGCGTTATGATCGGAAAAAGATATTCTATCATTTCATAAGAATTTTTTTTTTTTTTTTTTAAATTCTTGGACCCTGATAACGAGTTTCGGAGACCCCCCTTGGACCCTGAAAGGGTTAAACGGTCCAAACGTATATATACGTTAGTACTGCTACTGCCCCAAACGTATATTTACGTTTTATTTTTCCTGCCTCCAAATTTGGCACGATTGACCTGAGATGCCTGGTCAGCATAGAATGGGTCTTAACACTCGGTGTGCGCCATATTAAAAAATCTGGGACCACTTAGTACCTTGTGGGAGCACCAGTTAAATTAAGGGCCAGCTAGAGCAAACAGCACGGCAAACACCATAGATTCACTGATGTCATGTCATATTAACACTCCCCTTTGAAGTGGAAAGTGATGTCGGCAGGCTGGCAGGCCAGCTGGCTGCCTGCCTGCCTGGGGACCTGGCTGGCAAACAGCTGGTTGGCCACCTGGCTGGCCAGCAGCTGGCTGGTCAGCTGGGTACCTAATTGGCTGTCTATCTCTGTCTGTCTGTCTGTTTGTATCTATCTGTCTCTGTCTCTATCTCACAGGAACACATACGAAAATACAATTATACATAGTGTAAATTACCTAGGATAACTAAAAAATCAAGACAAAGTGTTATACTGTGCTTGTGATCTGCATAATACCAGTTGGTTCATGAACTACTCTCTGAGACAAGCAGACAGAAAGGAGACGACACACAGGCAGACAGAAAGACAGACACACAGACAGATACAGACAGACAGACAGGTTTGCGTAACAAATAAAGGGAAGCAGTGTAAGCTCGTCAAATTTCATCACTGTAATTACTGGACTGATAAGAAGGGATAAGACTACAGCTCACCCCTCATGAAATGTCACCAGTCATCATTAGTGGAGATCAGATGAGATAAGGCAGCGACACAAATCTTACAATGCGAAACAAAGCTGAAGGGGGTAGTGGGGAGAAATAAATGGGATTAAGTCAGGAGTATCTGAGAGAGTTAGAGCTAAGGAAGGGGTAGCAATAATGTTGAAGGATCAGTTATGGAAGGAGAAGAGGGAATATAAATGTGTAAATTCAAGGATTATGTGGATTAAAATAAGGGTCGGATGTGAAAAGTGGGTCATAATAAGCGTGTATGCACCTGGAGAAGAGAGGAGTGTAGAGGAGAGAGAGAGATTTTGGGAGATGTTAAGCGAATGTATAGGAACCTTTGAACCAAGTGAGAGAGTAATTGTAGTAGGGGACCTAAATGCTAAAGTAGGAGAAACATGTAGAGAGGGTGTGGTAGGTAAGTTTGGGGTGCCAGGTGTAAATGAAAATGGGAGCCCTTTGATTGAACTTTGTATAGAAAGGGGTTTAGTTATAGGTAATACATATTTTAAGAAAAAGAGGATAAATAAGTATACAAGATATGATGTAGGGCGTAATGACAGTAGTTTGTTGGACTATGTATTGGTAGATAAAAGACTGTTGAGTAGACTTCAGGATGTACATGTTTATAGAAGGGCCACAGATATATCAGATCACTTTTTAGTTGTAGCTAAAGTGGGAGTAAAAGGTAGATGGGATACAAGGAAAATAGAAGCAGTAAGTAAGAGAGAGGTGAAGGTTTATAAACTAAAAGAGGAAGCAGTTAGGGTAAGATATAAACACCTATTGGAGGATAGATGGGCTAGTGAGAGTGTAGGCAATGGGGTCGAAGATGTATGGAGTAGGTTAAAGAATGTAGTGTTAGAGTGCTCAGCAGAAGTTTGTGGTTACAAGAAAGTGGGTGCGGGAGGGAAGAAGAGCGATTGGTGGAATGATGATGTAAAGAGAGTAGTAAGGGAGAAAAAGTTAGCATATGAGAGGTTTTTACAAAGTAGAAGTGATGCAAGGAGGGAAGAGTATATGAAGAAAAAAAGAGGTTAAGAGAGTGGTCAAGCAATGTAAAAAGAGAGCAAATGAGAGAATGGGTGAGATGTTATCAACAAATTTTGTTGAAAATAAGAAAAAGTTTTGGAGTGAGATTAATAAATTGAGGAAGCCCAGGGAACAAATGGATTTGACAGTTAAAAATAATAGAGGAGAGTTATTAAATGGAGAGTTAGAGGTATCGGGAAGATGGAGGGAATATTTTGAGGAGTTGTTAAATGTTGATGAAGACAGGGAAGCTGTGATTTCGTGTATAGGGCAAGGAGGAATAACATCTTGTAGGAGTGCGGAAGAGCCAGTTGTGAGTGTGGGGGAAGTTCGTGAGGCAGTGGGTAGAATGAAAGGGGGTAAGGCAGCTGGGATTGATGGGATAAAGGTAGAAATGTTAAAAGCAGGCGGAGATATAGTTTTGGAGTGGTTGGTGCTATTATTTAATACATGTATGGAAGAGGGTAAGGTACCTAGGGACTGGCAGAGAGCGTGTATTGTTCCTTTGTATAAAGGCAAAGGGGACAAAAGAGAGTGCAAAAATTATAGGGGAATCAGTCTGTTGAGTTCTCCATGGGGAAGTGGAACAGAATTCTTCCTCCGTAAGCCATGCGTGTCGTAAGAGGCGACTAAAATGCCGGGAGCAAGGCGCTAGTAACCCATTCTCCTGAATATATTACTAAATGTAAAAGGAGAAACTTTTGTTTTTCCTTTTGGGCCACCCTGCCTCGGTGGAAAACGGCCGACGTGTTGAAAGAAAGAAGAAGTCTGTTGAGTATACCAGGTAAAGTGTATGGTAGAGTTATTATTGAAAGAATTAAGAGTAAGACGGAGAGCAGAATAGCAGATGAACAAGGTGGCTTTAGGAAAGGTAGGGGGTGTGTAGACCAAGTGTTTGCAGTGAAACATATCGGTGAACAGTATTTGGATAAGGGTAAAGAGGTTTTTGTGGCATTTATGGATTTGGAAAAGGCGTATGATAGGGTGGATAGGGGGGCAATGTGGCAGATGTTGCAGGTGAATGGAATAGGAGGTAGGTTACTGAAAGCAGTGAAGAGCTTTTATGAGGATAGTGAGGCTCAGGTTAGAGTGTGTAGGAGAGAGGGAGATTATTTCTCGGTAAAAGTAGGCCTTAGACAGGGATGTGTGATGTCACCGTGGTTGTTCAATATATTTATAGATGAATGCGAGGGTCTTGGCAAGAGGTGTGGGGTTAAAAGACAAAGAATCAAATACAAAGTGGGAGTTGTCACAGTTGCTTTTTGCTGATGACACTGTGCTTTCGGGAGATTCTGAAGAGAAGTTGCAGAGGTTGGTGGATGAATTTGGTAAGGTATGTAAAAGAAGAAAATTGAAAGTGAATATAGGAAAGAGTAAGGAGATGAGGATAACAAAAAGATTAGGTGACGAAAGATTGGATATCAGATTGGAGGGAGAGAGTATGGAGGAGGTGAATGTATTCAGATATTTGGGAGTGGACATGTCAGCGGATGGGTCTATGAAGGATGAGGTGAATCATAGAATTGATGAGGGAAAAAAGGGTGAGTGGTGCATTTCGGAGTTTGTGGAGACAAAGAACTTTGTCTATGGAAGTTAAGAGGGGAATGCATGAGAGTATAGTTATACCAACACTCTTATATGGGTGTGAAGCATGGGTGATGAATGTCGCAATGAGGAGAAGGCTGGAGGCAGTGGAGATGTCATGTCTGAGGTCAATGTGTGGTGTGAATATAATGCAGAGAATTCGGAGTTTGGAAATTAGGAGGAGGTGCGGGATTACCAAAACTATTATCCAGAGGGCTGAGGAGGGGTTGTTGAGGTGGTTCGGACATGTAGAGAGAATGGAACGAAACAGAATGACCTCGAGAGTGTATAAATCTGTAGTGGAGGGAAGGCAGGGTAGGGGTCGGCCTAGGAAAGGTTGGAGGGAGGGGGTAAAAGAGGTTTTGTGTGCGAGGGGCTTGGATTTCCAGCAAGCATGCGTGTGCGTATTTGATAGGAGTGAATGGAGACAAATGGTTTTTAATACTTGACGTGCTGTTGGAGTGTGAGCAAAGTAACATTTATGAAGGGATTCAGGGAAACCGGCAGGCCGGACTTGAGTCCTGGAGATGGGAAGTACAGTGTCTGCACTCTGAAGGAGAGGTGTTAATGTTGCAGTTTTATAACTGTAGTGTAAAGCACCCCTCTGGCAAGACAGTGATGGAGTGAATGATGACGAAAGTTTTTCTTTTTCGGGCCACCCTGCCTTGGTGGGAATCGGCCGATGTGTTAATAAAAAATAAAAATTATTATTATGCACTATCATTATTATTATTATTATTATTATTCTTTCTTTCAACACGTCAGCCGTTTCCCACCGAGGCAGGGTGGCCCAAAAGGAAAAACGAAAGTTTCTCATTGTACATTTAGTAATTTATTCAGGAGAAGGGGTTACTAGCCCCTTGCTCCAGGCATTTTAGGTGCCTCTTACGACACGCATGGCTTACGGAGGAAGAATTCTGTTCCACTTCCCCATGGAGATAAGAGGAAATAAGAACAAGAACTAGTAAGAAAATAGAAGAAAACCCAGAGGGGTGTGTATATATATGCTTGTACATGAATGTGTAGTGTGACCTAAGTGTAAGTAGAAGTAGCAAGATGTACCTGAAATCTTGCATGTTTATGAGACAGAAAAAAGACACCAGCAATCCTACCATCATGTAAAACATTTACAGGCTTTCGTTTTACACTCACTTGGCAGGACGGTAGTACCTCCCTGGGCGGTTGCTGTCTACCAACCTACTACCTAGGTATTATTATTATTATTATTATAATGATTATGCACTATTATTATTATTATTGTTATTTTTATGCACTATCATTATTACTATTATTTGAGTACAATTTCAGTACCTAATATTAGTGTCAGAACACAGATTGGCTATGAAATCACAAGAACTACTATAAATTGTGATTATGAGAACATAAAAATTATATAAAATAATAAAAAAAGTGAAAAAAAAAAAAAAGTATATCGGCAACGATTCTGCAAGCGGCAGGACTCCTGTTGCTGTCAGGTGAGCATCCAGTGCCAACTTCTCCGCCTCATCTCGGTAACTACTAACCCAAATTCTTTTTCTTTTATCCTATAACACTTAAAAAAATGTGCTCTTTATTTCTATAAAAAAAAAAAAAAAAATTTCAAAATATTCAGGGCACTGGGCGTGCGAACGTAAATATACGTGTGGACTGTTTAAGGGTTAAAACTGATTCAGGAACAGATGCCATTATTGACATACTGTATAGAAAGCCCCTTGTTGTATAGAACTTGATAAATGAATGTGGTAACATAACAGTGAATTATTTATTAAAATGGCTTCTGTGGAGAAGCAAAAACAGATTATAGCTCAGAATATTCATTACCAGGAACAATTTCAAGCCTGTCCTAAGCCTTCCTCAGTTTTCTCAATGGATTTGTACATTTCACATGGGTTGACCTTGGTGTCCAAAAAATCTTGAATTCTGGCAATAAAACCAAAAATTGCATCCCTGTACCATACTCACTCATAAAGCTGAAAGAAAACAATTCTGCAAGGGTAGGTGATACTTTAGTTTCCAGGAGAAACAGGAAAATGTCTTCCGAGTCATACATAATGGCTTGCTAAATGGAACTTTCTACCATTCAACTGAGGCCTTCAATGACACACTGATAAAATCGGTAAAAAATTATGTACAGTACAGTAGAAGCCCCATATCCAGAGATTCGGTTTCCGCAGTTTCAATTATCCACAGTTTACCATGGCCCAACACTAACCCTTAATTTTTGTTTAATAATAACCCCAAAATGAAAAAGTAGTGATGCTAGTGGTTCTTCAAAGCATAAGAGAAGCCAGGAAGTGCTTCCCATCAGTGAAAAAGTGCTAATTCTTGACTTATTGTGTGTAATTTATCAATTAAACTTTATCACAGGTACGTACATAAACGAAAACAACTTATATACGTACATAGGGTTCACTACTATCCTCGGTTTTGAGTATCCACAGTAGGTCTTGGAAAGTATCCCCCACAGATATGAGGAAGACTACTGTATATCATAAAATAAAGATACTGTACCTATTTGAAAAAGAACCTGACCATTATTAAGAAACTCTTCATCCCTTGAATAAAAAAATTAAGAAAGTGTTTATGATAATTTTTCACAACTTGAAAAATAAATGAGAAACATGGAAGCTGAGAGTACAATATAAAGAGGAAGTGAGTATTTGGCTGAACATATGGAGTTAGTGGTTACAAATGAGTATCCAGAATTGTGTGCAGATGCAAAGGCCAGGATACAAGAACATGAAAACATAAGAAAGGAGCACTGCAGCAGGTCTACTGGTCCATGCTAGGCAAGTCCAGGTCCCACCCGCTCAAGAAGGAAGAAGCACTGCTGCAGGCCTATTGACCCCAGTTAGTCAGGTCCAACTCACACCCACTCATGTACAGTGGAACCTCTGGTCACGAACGCTTCCGAACACAAACGAATCGATTCACGACCAAAAAATTTGCCAAATTTTTGCATCTGGTCACAAACACATAATCAGGTGCCGAACAAACACAGCCGTGCCAATTTTCACATTCCGCTCACTTTTATTCACACACGCCAATTTTCCCCACTTCCTGTTGTTACACCTAACAAAGACCCTCCCCTTGTAGTCGGTCTCAGTCAGACGTGCATTCATTCACTGTGAACTCGTGTTGTATTTTGTGTGTTTTTTAATTCATTTTGTTTTCTTGGCTGTTTACAGTATGTTTTTTCTCTGTTATTTAAGTTTTTTTCTATATTAAACTGTGCATTATTTTGTATAATTAAGGATTTTCAAAACTTTGATTATTTTTTCTGTGCTTAAAACTCTTAAAAAAAAAACTGTTTACAGCGAAGAGTTCGTAGGGGTCTATAACGGACTCGTGCAATGTTAGTTTTCTCTGCTGTTCAAGAATTTTACATTTAGTTTACTATGTATTACACTATGCATTCTATGGTATAATTAACTATTTTTGTGTTTAAAAATCTTAAAAAAACAATATTTACATACAGTTCATACTGGTATGGAATGGATTAATCATATTTACATACAATCCAATGGGGAAATTAGGTTCGGGTCACAACCAAATCAAGTCGCGACCAGAGTTTTGGAATGAATTATGGTCATGACCAGAGGTTCCACTGTATTTGTCTAACCTATTTTTAAAACTACACAACATTCTAGCTTCAATGATATTACTCAAGAGTTTGTTTCACTCATCCACAACTCTATTACCAAACCAGTGCTTTCCTATATCCTTTCTAAATCTAAATTTTTCCAACTAGAACCCATTGCTGCGAGTTATGTCTTGGTATGAGAAGAAGGCTTATATTCTTCACAGTAAGGTACAAGACTGATTATACATGAAATATTTACCTGAAAATGGAACCAAAGTTGTGCCATACTTGTAGCCAGGAATAACTTCATCAGACATTACTGCAGTCTGTGCATCATCATTGCGATGATACGATGTTTCGCTGATTATCAATGCTGACTCATCTTGAGCATGCCTTTTCTTCCATGTGGGTACAGTCACATGCTTTACCTGAATATGAAGAATAATGACTGTCTCCCTGCCTTTCTACTTTAGTTCAATAGTCTATTAATAACTATTAACCTTAGTTCTGCCTACCTCTACTAAGATTATTATTGCTATATTTATGAGAAAGACTAAAACCATAGGAGTCATACAATGCCTGATGAATGGGAGAGAATCAGGTTTGATTCATGAGGAGGGTAGCTAAATCCTTGACTCAAAAGCCCATCACCAGCATCAAGGCACCCATGCAGCTACATCCAACATCCTGGTTAATCCGGCCAAATGACTTAGTCTGGGACCAGGTTGCAAGGGCCATGCTCTTCTTTCCCTCCTTCCCACCGAAATTATTTTCAAATAACCTTCAGGTTCCGGGTAACCCCCTTGAAGGGTTTGAACTAAAGTTATTATTTATCTAAGACAATACAGGGGGCCTATAAATTATGAATGGGTTGCTTTTTCAGTTTTTCAGAATACAAACTAGTTGTCAGTAAATTTTTAAACTATTAATTAGCCTATGGAAAATGATAATACAAAGAATGGATATGTATAACATGTTCATAACTGCAGATCAGCATTAAAAAAAAGACAATAACATTCTCAATATATCCTTTGGACTTGGTTTGTCAAGGTAAATCATAGTCACTCAGGCAGGCATAACTCAGGGAGGACTATCATATACAGTTCTTCTTCTTCTTTCAACATGTCGGCCGCCTCCCACCGAAGCAGGGTGGCCCAAAAGAAAAAACGAAAGTTTCTCCTTTTACATTTAGTAATATATACAGGAGAAGGGGTTACTAGCCCCTTGCACCCGGCATTTTTGTCGCCCCTACGACACGCATGGCTTACGGAGGAAGAATTCTGTTCCACTTCCCATGGAGATAAGAGGAAATAAGAACAAGAACTAGTAAGAAAATAGAAGAAAACCCAGAGGGGTGTGTGTATATACATATGCTTGTACATGAATGTGTAGTGTGACCTAAGTGTAAGTAGAAGTAACAAGACATACCTGAAATCTTGCATGTTTATGAGACAGAAAAAAGACACCAGCAATCCTACCATCATGTAAAACAAATACAGGCTTTCGTTTTACACTCACTTGGCAGGACGGTAGTACCTCCCTGGGCGGTTGCTGTCTACCAACCTACTACCTAGAATCATATACAGTTCTTTCTTCTTTCAACACGTCGGCCGCTTCTCACCGAGGCAGGGTGGCCCAAAAGGAAAAACGAAAGTTTCTCCTTTTACATTTAGTAATATATACAGGAGAAGGGGTTACCAGCCCCTTGCTCCCAGCATGTTAGTCGCCTCTTACGACACGCATGGCTTACGGAGGAAGAATTCTGTTCCACTTCCCCATGGAGATAAGAGGAAATAAGAACAAGAACTAGCAAGAAAATAGAAGAAAACCCAGAGGGGTGTGTATATATGCTTGTACATGAATGTGTAGTGTGACCTAAGTGTAAGTAGAAGTAACAAGACATACCTGAAATCTTGCATGTTTATGAGACAGAAAAAAGACACCAGCAATCCTACCATCATGTAAAACAAATACAGGCTTTCGTTTTACACTCACTTGGCAGGACGGTAGTACCTCCCTGGGCGGTTGCTGTCTACCAACCTACTACCTAGAATCATATACAGTTATCTGTATTAATTTAGTCATGTGATGTGAGATGGATCAAACAAAATTTGCCATTTATCATATTTATGAATTTACTTAATTTAAAGTAAAGACCTTTTTTCCACCACTGATAATTTTCCTCAACAAACTGAACAAAAAATAAAAGATATATGCAGTCTTTATAATCCTCTTAGGAGCAAGTAATTATTGTATAATGATATGCTACCTACTGCAAGTGAGACTGAAAGGTAAAGCTAAATAAGAAGGGAACAGGAGACCAGCATACAAGAGGGAAATCCACAAAGGCATGAGAGGATTACATTATTGGGCAAGACACTCTATACTAGAGGGATTTTGATATGCTTCTCATATGGTAGAAATTGCCACATTCTAAGACCTCTTTACTCTTACAACTTTTGTTGTAACTTCTATACTTCTTTGTTATAACTGTTTGAATGTAAGTCTGAATAGTCTATTACTATTTATGAGTAATTGTGAACCACGCTCTGATAGGCCTAGAATGACACTGCTTCACATCACAATTCTTCACTATACTTGAGAAGGAGCAAGGGCTTTTTGACTGGTTACTCTTGGGTGATGAGGAGTTCCCCCAGTGGACAGAGGCCATGTCAAAAATTTTATGAGCCCTTGCAAGACAAAAAAAAAAAAGGCTAAAAAGATAAAACTATAAAGACTAACAGGAATACAGTAGAACACTGAGTGGACAAACCACTCAAGAAATGGATTTTTTCCACCCATAAATGCTGGGAAGTATTGAGATTTGTCCTTAATGAAATAAAACTGATAAGCCCCATGGAGAAAGCTCATATATAAACCACAG
>WNWK01002089.1:47595-229947 GCA_009830355.1 Cherax destructor
GAGAAAAGATATTAACCTTGATTCTGCCTGTTACAGCAATCTGAAAATCTGGACCAATTTCTAAAAGGGTGTTCCATGCAGCACTATTGGCAGAAGATTTTTGGAAGAATATGAGCTGTGCAATTGCTTCATCAAAGCTGCAGATGATTCCATCAACCTGTCAATATAAAAATTGCACTAGATCAATACTTTCTGAAGCATTAAAATATTGTATGGTAGAATGCAAATACAGTGGACCCCTGGATTTCGTCAATAATTCTTTCCAGAAGGCTGTTCGAGTGTCGTTACCGAACGAATTTGTTCCCATAAGAACGAATGTAAATTAGATTAGTCCGTTTCAGACCCCCAAAAATACACTTACAAAAGCACTTACAAAAATACACTTACATAATTGTTCGAGTTGGGAGCAGTACGAAATCCGGGGGTCCACTGTAATTTATATGCTTGGATATCAATAAATCTATAATTCCATTGATATATACAGCAACAGTTTTAATTTAGAAAATTACGAAGATTTGTTATAAAACATAGAGCAAACAAGTCGATTTCTCATGAAAATTAAAATGAGCACATTTTTCTTGAAAATTAAAAAGTATATTCTAAGAATGAAAATTATTCACATTAAAAATGTTGCTCATTCTAGTACCAGATCAATAAACAGGTCACACACAACAATCTACCAGTATCTGATGTGATAACCATATTGCATGTAAGGTCAGGGAGCATAGTAGGAAAGCAAGGTTATCTAATACAGTCATACCTCGGTTAACGATGGAGTCAGATAACGATAAATTCGGTTAGCGATACATTTTTACGTCAAAATATTGACTCCGTTTATGATGATTGATTCGGTTTACGATATTCGTCCCGGATGCGTCCGCGTGGCGCCCAGCTGTGCGGGCACTCCAGGAAGCGTCAGTGTGCTATTGTTTACAAGCGAGAGCGACCACCACCCACTCCACCCACGCATTCATACTAGTATATTGTCATTATTCCACTGTTTTTAGTGCTTGCAACTGCTAAATAAGCTACCATGGGTCCAAAGAAAGCTCCTAGTGCCAAGCCTGTGGTAAAGAGGCTCAGAAATACAGTAGAACTGAAGAAGGAGATAATATAAAAATATGAAAGTGGAGTGCGTATCATTGAGCTGGCCAGGCTGTATGGTAAAGCCTATTCTACCATCACTTCCATTGTGGCCAAGGGAAATACACGTAAAATCAAGGAAGCTGTTGTTGTGAAAGGTGCATATGTGATCACAAAACAGAGATCACAAGTGCTGGAAGATGTGGAAAATTTGTTGTTGGTGTGGATCAACGAGAAACAGTTAGCAGGAGATAGTGTTTCGCAGGCAATATGTGAAAAAGCAAGGCAGTTGCATGATGATCTCGTTAAGAAAATGCCTGCAACGAGTGCTGAAGTGAGCGAATTTAAAGCCAGCAGAGGCTGATTTAAAAAATTTAAGAATCGAAGTGGCATACATAGTGTTGTGAGGCATGATGAGGCAGCCAGTTCTGACAAAAGTGCGGCTGAAAAATATGTGCCTGAATTCCAGGGGTACATAGAGGCTGAAGAATTCCTCCCCCAACAAGTGTTTAATTGTGATGAAACAGGCCTGTTTTGGAAGAAAATGCCCAACAGGACCTTCATTACTCAGAAGGAAAAGGCACAGCCAGGACACAAGCCTATGAAAGACAGGCTAACTCTGATGCTTTGTGCTAATGCCAGTGGTGATTGCAAAGTGAAGCCTTTACTGGTGTATCATTCTAAAAATCCCCGAGTGTTTGGCAGATGCGGTATCACCAAGTCTAACTTGTGTGTGATGTGGAAGTCTAACAAAAAGGCATGGGTCACAAAGGACATTTTCTTAGAGAGGTTCAATGGCGTGTTTGGCCCCAGTGTGAAGAAATATCTCCAGGAAAATAATTTGCCATTTAAGTGCCTCCTGATAATGGACAATGCTCCTTGTCATCCTCCAAACTTGGTAGAGAAAATTGTGGAGGACTTTAAATTCATCAAAGTGAAGTTCTTGCCCCCTAATACCACTCCTCTCCTCCAGCCCATGGACCAGCAGGTCATTTGCAACTTTAAAAAACTCTACACCAAAGCAATGTTTCAAAAGTGCTTTGATGTGACCACAGACATGAATATAACCCTAAGAGACTTTTGGAAAAATCATTTCCATATCCTGCATTGTGTACACCTTATAGGTAAGGCTTGGGAGGGAGTGACTACCAGGACTTTGAACTCTGCCTGGAGAAAATTGTGGCCAGACTGTGTCCTAGAGAGGAATTTTGAAGGTTTTGGGGCTGAGCCTCAGAACCCTGAGCCTGAGCCTATTGTGGAAGAAATTGTGGAACTGGGCAAGTCCATGGGGTTGGAGGTGAGTGGTGAGGATGTGGAACAGTTGGTGGAGGAGCACAATGAAGAACTAACCACTGAAGATTTGCAAGAGCTTCAACAGCAACTGCAACAAGAGACCACAGGTCAGGACAATGGTTCAGAGGAGGAGGAGGTGGAACAGAGATGGAAGAAGGTGCCTTATTCAGTGATTAAGGAGATTTGTGGAATGTGGAGCAGGGTGCAAGGCTTTATGGATGAATATCACCCTAACCATGCTGTTGCAGGCCGTGCTGGCAACCTGTACAATGACACAGTGGTGTCTCATTTCAGGGATGTGTTAAAGAATCGCCAGACACAGAGCTCCCTGGACAGATTTTTGGTTAGAGAGGGGTCCAGTGACTCTCAACCTGGTCCTAGTGGCATTAAAAGAAAAAGGCCAGTAACCCCAGAAAAGAACTTGCCACCTGCAGTGTTAATGGAAGGGGATTCCCCTTCCAAACACTAGTATACTATACTCCATCCTTTCCCCTCCTCCCGTCCTCCACACATCAACAACTCTTCAATAAATGTAAGTGACATGTTATTGTACTATATTTACATGTATTTCTTTAATGTTCATTAAATTGTGTATTATTTAATGTCAAAAAGTTCTAAAAAATATTTTATTTTACTACTTTTGGAAGTCTGGAATGGATTAATTTTATATCCATTTGGTGGATGAATTTGGTAGGGTGTGTAAAAGAAGAAAATTGAAAGTGAATATAGGAAAGAGTAATTTGATGAGGATAACAAAAAGATTAGATGACGAAAGATTGGCTATCAGATTGGAGGGAGAGAGTATGGAGGAGGTGAATGTATTCAGATATTTGGGAGTGGACATGTCAGCCGATGGGTCTATGAAGGATGAGGTGAATCATAGAATTGATGAGGGAAAAAGGGTGAGTGGAGCACTTCGGAGTCTGTGGAGACAAAGAACCTTGTCCATGGAAGTAAAGAGGGGAATGTATGAGAGTATAGTTATACCAACACTTTTATATGGGTGTGAAGCATGGGTGATGAATGTTGCAATGAGGAGAAGGATGGAGGCAGTGGAGATGTCATGTCTGAGGTCAATGTGTGGTGTGAATATAATGCAGAGAATTCGGAGTTTGGAAATTAGGAGGAGGTGCGGGATTACCAAAACTATTATCCAGTCCAGAGAGCTGAGGAGGGGTTGTTGAGGTGGTTCGGACATGTAGAGAGAATGGAACGAGACAGAATGACTTCGAGAGTGTATAAATCTGTAGTGGAGGGAAAGCGGGGTAGGGGTCGGCCTAGGAAAGGTTGGAGGGAGGGGGTAAAGGAAGTTTTGTGTGCGAGGGGCTTGGACTTCCCGCAAGCATGTGTGAGCGTATTTGATAGGAGTGAATGGAGACAAATGGTTTTTAATACTTGACGTGCTGTTGGAGTGTGAGCAAAGTAACATTTATGAAGGGATTCAGGGAAACCGGCAGGCCGGACCTGAGTCCTGGAGATGGGAAGTACAGTGTCTGCACTCTGAAGGAGGGGTGTTAATGTTGCAGTTTTATAACTGTAGTGTAAAGCATCCCTCTGGCAAGACAGTGATGGAGTGAATGATGATGAAAGTTTTTCTTTTTCGGGCCACCCTGCCTTGGTGGGAATCGGCCGATGTGTTAATAAAAAAAAAATATTTCTTATGGGGAAAATTGATTCGGATAACGATTGATTCGGTTACAGATACGCCCTCTCTGATGGATTAATATCGTTAACCGAGGTATGACTATATGTACTATGCTGCTGTTGTTGTTGAATACTGCTTAAATTATCTAAAATACCATTGTATATTTTTCCCTTTGGAAATGGATATATACAGCATTTTCTGGTAAGTTAGGCATGAAAGAAACTATATTCAGAGTTTATGAAAATTTAAAGAAATTAAGAAAAATAATAAATTGCCTATGATTTTAGATGACAGTAAATTTAATTACAGTGGTACCTCTACTTACGAGCAGCTCCCAACTCGATCAATTATGTAAGTGTATTTTTGTAGGTGCTTTTGCAAGTATATTTTTTGGGGTCTGAAATGGATTAACCTAATTTTCATTATTTCTTATGGGAAAAAATTCCTTCGGTATCGGCACTTTAACAGCAGACTGGAACGAATTTTGCTCGTAAGTAGAGGTACCACTGTACATACTCTGAAAGATATCCTCTTCAAAATCAGTTATAATAAAAAAATAAATAACACTGATATGTATATATAATATTTAATAAGTTACTGAAAAACAATATGGAAAACTTTATAAATGTCAGGAGGTAGGGAAAGTTATATACAAGCTTCCATAGTACAAGCACACCCTGCTTTACAGCGCTTTGCTAATACAGCGGCGTTCAGTTATACCCATTCTTCCTTTATTCAGACTTCCTACAGTAAATATATTCACCATCCACTATAAGCTAAGGATGAAAATATTTTAAGGTATGTAAACTGTGTACCGTATATGCATTTTTTAGGCCTATACGATAGTGTAAACATGCTATCAGGCTTTTATATGTATTTGAAAGTGAAAAAAGGCTATGATTCAATTTACAATGATTTTTGCTTTACAGCAGTAGCCTGGAACCTAACCTGCTGTATAAGTAGGGCCCTCCTGTATATGTGTAATTATATTTTACATAAGCAAAATCATATAAGGCACAATTTTGTCAAAAGAGTACAAACCTCTGCCACAAGCCTGGTGACAAGAGTCTCGCCAGCTAGTTGAACTGGTGTCTTGGGTTTGCCATTCCAGTTCTGAGTTACAGGTATTTTGCCATTGTATGTACTCTTCACTCCACTACATGGTCCTGGTTTGTGCTCATCTTCATCCTCATCCTCATCATCATCAATTATATCTGGCCCACTAGAGGCAAAAGTAAGTCACTCATGTTACCTCATCAAACAAATAATTCACATGTACACAAATTTTGTAAGCACTATGGCAATGTAAATATGACACTTGTGTATCACTGTCACATGGTATTTGGTAATATTTTGCTCGGGGAAACTTTGTCAGTTCAATACAATGTAGGAGAGCTTATTCATAAATACAGGAGAATAAGAGTCCAGAAATGTGGCATGTTCAATATTTCAAGGTTGGCCAGCCTGGTGCTACCCCATGCAAGACACTGCAGTCAGGTGACCTAACAGATACATCACTGACACATTCTCCCCCCCTGGAGGGGGAAGTGGAACAGAATTCTTCCTCCGTAAGCCATGTGTGTCATAGGAGGCAACTAAAATGCTGGGAGCAAGGGGCTAGTAATCCCTTCTCCTGTATAAATTACTAAATTTAAAAAGAAAAACTTTCATTTTTTTGGTGGAATATGGCCAGTTTGTTGAAAAAAAAATGTATACTGATAATCACTCATGCCTTGTACTGCACTGACAAGTGGTTAAACTTCCAGCAGCAAAGTGTTTCCTAATAATGTTCTACTGCTGAACAAGTGTATTATTACAATCTGTTTGTATAGGTACACTGTAACAGGTTGTTGTAACTATTATATGACAAGTCTGTAAGTTTACAAGTTGTTACCAACAAAAGTACTCCCATCTATGTAAGCACTATAAATAAAGGGGCAATGTGATAGCAACATTATGGGATTTTTATGTTCAAATAGGGATATAAAAGAAAAAAAGAATAAAGATTTATGAAAATCTAATTAAGGATAAGTGGTATAGAAAGAGCTCTTAACATAATTTTACTTAGAGGAGGGAAAGGGAGACATCACTAATTTGGACAAATTTATACGGAGAACATCCTGAATTAGATGAAGGCCCAATTCCAAAATTATTCATATAATCTCTTGACAGAGATTCCTATTAAAATTTCACCCATTTAAGGAATTCATTCTTCAAGCAGTTTGTAGCAATTGCTCTCAAATACCCTCTACTGTCCATTCAGATAAATAAAGATTGGAATTTGATCTAAAAATATTTCTATTAACATTTTTTTAATTCAAGGAAGGGAGGGGGATACTGAAATATAAGACCATTAGACAAGCTGCTAGCAAGCTTGTCTCCAAGATATGATACTATGTACCCCAAAGGGCCCTCCTTACCTTATATCACTCTCTAATACAGTAGACTCTCGCTTATCAGCCGTAATCCGTTCCAGAAGCTTGGCCTAATAGCGAAATGGCCGAAAAGCGAAATATTTCGAATAAGAATTAATGTAAATACAATTAATCCGTTCCACACAAAAATATCAACAATATCAACTAATATCAACTCTATGCGGCTTATTTATCTATCACAATTCATCTAATATGACAATAAACAATATAAATAACATAGAAACCTCATATACACTCTAAAATGAATAAAATATGTCATTACGTATGTGGCTAGTGGTGGCGGTGGCAGAAGTTTGTTTGGAGACAGGACAAGATAGTCCTTCAATAAGACACTAATATCAACACTACGGCTTATTTATCTATCACAATTCATCTAATATGACATAATAAACAATATTAATAACATAGAAACATGACATATACTCTAGAATGAATAAAATATGTCATTACGAATGTCACAAGTGGTGTTGTGTTGTTTGTTGTTGGGTGTATAAGGGCCACTGAAAGATAAGCCTTACATAGTGGTGGTGAAGGCGGCAGCAGAGGCGGCGGTGTTGTCAGTCGCCCTATATACCTCAAACAACAATGGAGGAATTAAGTTTCATGTCATCATTTTTCTATCGCTTAATCGCTTAACTTACTTGCTACACTGTTAATGCTACACTTTATCGCTGGTTGGCGCTATAGCCTTTATCGACCACTACCAGATGTAGACCAAACGAAATGTAAACTTTGCCAGTTGGACTATTGTCACACCCTGCGTCATTATGTACTGGAGTGTGATAAAATTAATGAATTCAGAGACAACTCGCTCAGAAATGTTCAAGATATGCCAAAGTATTTTATCCACAGTGGTATATTACAGACCATTCTGGAAAAATACCCTGACTTTGCTCCCTGTAAATAAAGCATTAGTTAGTGTGTGTGCGTGCGTGCGTGCGTGCGTGTGCGTGCGTTTGTGTGTGCGTGCGTTTGTGCATGTGTGCGCGCGTGCGTGACCCAACAATTAATATTTGTACCAATAACTCATTACAGTTGTGACCGGGTGTGGACGTGTGAATTGCTCATTACTTTATTATTTGTTCATGATTGTAACCATGTATAAACGTAAGTAAGTAAATTTACTTACTTACATGATTCATTACCTCTGAAACTTGTGAGTTCATTACCTTTGTAACTTGTTCAGCTATCAAAACTTAAGGGCCCAGTCTCTGGACCCATTATGTACCTCTGTAATCTGTAAATACCTTTGTAACTTGTCATGATTGTGACCAGATCTACCTGAGTTCATTAACTTTGTAACTTGCTCAGCTATCAAAACTTTGGGCCCCAGTCCCTGGACCCATTATGTACCTCTGTAATCTTTTGACTACTGCCCATAGGATGGGTATGGGGTGCATAATAAAGATATTAAACTAAGCCTTTATCGACTCCTGCTGCTTTAGTATCGTACATATCGTAGAATCACTGAAGAAAGCACATTTTCCCCTCTCAGCCCTTTACCAAAGGGCTGGCACTCTGAACTTTCTTTGGCCCCATGGTGGCTTATTTCAGTCACAATCAATAAACAAGCACCAAAATGAACGGATGAATGGATGAACATGCAGAGTATTCCTTACTCAACGAGAGAGACACGCAGACTCAGTGTGATATGCGTGAGGAAGTGGCGTTGCCAGCAGATTGATGCGTCCCATATGGCTGATAAGCAAAAAAACGGCCGATAACTGGAAGCTGAAAAACCGGCCTATAAGCGAGTTGGCCGATAACAGGAACGGCCAATAAGCCGTTACCTCTTCAAAAAAATGAAATTACTTAATATACACACTTATTATTGTGCCTACTACATACACAGAACATTAAACTCCAATATCAACCCTCAGCTCAAATTTCTCTTAGACAGCTTCAACAGAATACACAGGCATAACACGTGGCAAAAAACACTTTTTGACATCCCTCGTATCCGTCTCACACTTTGCAAAAATGCAATGCACATAAAGGGCCCTAAGATCTGGAACTCTTTGCCTGAAACAGCAAGAGGTCCTCTGCCCTCAAATCAGTTTAGTACCATACTCAAAAATCATCTCATCTCTCAATAACAAACATACCCATATCATGCTAAACCCCAACCAAATTCCAAGTACAGTGGTACCCCGGTTTACGATGGTCCCCAAACTCACCCTTTTATGTAAGTTTATTTTTTTAAATGCTTTTGTAAGTGTAATTTTGGGGGTCTAAAAGGACTAGTCTATTTTACAACATTTCTTAAGGAGATAAATTCGTTTGGTAATGGCACTTGAACAGCATTCTGGAATGAAAAAATATCGTAAACCGGGGTACCACTGTACATACATAACTCCCCAAAATACTTTATTATCTCTTAACTATTAAGCCATTATTACAAACTTAGTAATGTATTTTTGTATCACTAATTGTACTACCTCATATTTATAATAGGGTAAATGAACTTAATTACAAACTAAAAAATGTATGATTGATTTTATCACAAATTGATTGTATCATAAATTGTACTACCTCACACATTAATAATAGATTTAAATATAGAATATTTGTATTCTACCACTGTAAAAGAACTTATTTACGAACTTAAAAATTTATGATTGTACAGTCAACCCCCAGTGTTTGTGAGCGTCGGAGTTCGTGAAAATCAGTGTCCGTGAAGTTTTTTCGTGAAAAATTTGGCTCAGTGTTCACGAATCCGCTCGGAGTTCATGATTCGTCCCGGACACGCGTACGTGTGGCCTGAGCAGCCCCGGGCACTCCATTCAGAGTCAGTGTGCTATTGTTTACCGGTGAGTGACCGCCACCCACTCATTCATACCAGATATATTGTCATTATTCCAGTGTTTTTAGTGCTTGCAACTGCTAAATAAGCCAATGGGCCCCAAGAAAGCTCCTAGTGCCAGCCCTGTGGTAAAGAATGTCAGAAATACGGTAGAATTGAAGGAGATCATTGCAAAATATGAAAGTGGAGTTCGTGTGGCTGAGCTGGCCAGGCTCTATGGCAAAGCCCATTCAACCATCACTTCCATTGTGGCCAAGAGAAAGGAACTTAAGGACGCTGTTGTTCCGAAAGGTGCAAGTATGGTCACAAAACAGAGATCTCAAGTGCTGGAAGAAGTGGAGAGGTTATTGTTGGTGTGGATCAACGAGAAACAATTAGCAGGAGATAGTGTTACGCAGGCGATAATATCTGAAAAAGCAAGGCAGTTGCATGATGATCTCGTTAAGAAAATGCCTGCAATGAGTGCTGAAGTGAATGAATTTAAAGCCAGCAAAGGCTGGTTTGACAGATTTAAGAAGCATAGTGGCATACATATGTCATGTCAGTAATATGTATACACTTGTGTAGTGCATTAGAATTCATCCTAGCTTTATATAGCTGGTCCCTTTGCGTGTGACGTCAGAGGCCTGCGCATGTGTGTGCTCAGACACAGGCGTCGGCCTCACTCCGGCCTTGGACTTCGACGAGTACAGAAGTGGCACTGGTATCTCTCCTCACAGACTCCGTTAATATACCAATAACCACCCAATTGTGACGAAACAGGCCTGTTTTGGAAGAAAATGCCAAACACGACCTTCATTACACAGGAGAAAAAGGCACTCCCAGGACACAAGCCTATGAAAGACAGGCTAACTCTGATGTTGTGTGCTAATGCTAGCGGGGATTTTAAAGTGAAGCCTTTAGTGGTGTATCACTCTGAAAATCCCTGAGCATTTAAGAGATGCAGT
This sequence comes from Cherax destructor, assembly GCA_009830355.1. Taxonomy (NCBI): domain Eukaryota; kingdom Metazoa; phylum Arthropoda; class Malacostraca; order Decapoda; family Parastacidae; genus Cherax; species Cherax destructor. The sequence goes on from WNWK01002089.1 coordinate 57,802, forward strand.
GTTGCCAAGTCTAATTTGTGTGTGATGTGGAAGTCTAACAATAAGGCATGGGTCACTAGGGAAATTTTCTTTGACTGGTTTTATGAAATGTTTGGCCCCAGTGTGAAGAAATATCTCGAGGAAAATAATTTGCCACTTAAGTGCCTCCTGATAATGGACAATGCTCCTTGTCATCCTCGAGACTTGGCAGAGCAAATTGTGCAGGACTTTAAGTTCATCAAAGTGAAGTTCTTGCCCCCTAATACCACTCCTCTCCTCCAGCCCATGGACCAGCAGGTCATTTCCAACTTTAAAAAACTCTACACCAAAGCAATGTTTCAAAAGTGCTTTGATGTGACCATAGACATTAATATGACCCTAAAAGACTTTTGGAAAGATCATTTCCATATCCTGCATTGTGTAAACCTTATAGGTAAGGCTTGGGAGGGAGTGACTACCAGGACTTTGAACTCTGCCTGGAGAAAATTGTGGCCAGACTGTGTCCAAGAGAGGGATTTTGAAGGTTTTGGGGATGAGCCTCAGAACCCTGAGCCTGAGCCTGTTGTGGAAGAAATTGTGGAACTGGGCAAGTCCATGGGGTTGGATGTTTGTACCGAGGATGTGGAACAGTTCGTGGAGGAGGACAATGAAGAGATAACCACTGAAGATCTGCAAGAGCTTCAACAGCAACAGCAACAACAGACCACAGTTCAGGAAAATGGTTCAGAGGAGGAGGAGGAGGAACAGAGATGGAGGAAGGTGCCTTCTTCAAGGATTAGGGAGATCTGTGCCAAATGGGCTGATGTGCAAGGCTTTATGGATGATTATCACCCTAACCAAGCTGTTGCAGGCCGTGTTGGCCACATGTACAATGACAATGTGGTGTCCCATTTCAGGGATGTTTTAAAGAAATGCCAGACACAGAGCTCCCTGGACAGATTTTTTGTGAGAGAAAGTTCCAGTGACTCTCAACCTAGTCCAAGTGGCATTAAAAGAAAAAGGCCAGTAACCCCAGAAAAGAACTTGGCACCTGCAGTGTTAATGGAAGGGGATTTCCCTTCCAAACACTAGCATACTACTCCATCCTCTTCCCTCCTCCCATCTTCCACACATCAACGACTCTTCAATAAATGTAAGTGACATGTTATTGTACTATTATTTCTTTATTTCTCATTGTTTTGTGTGTAATTTAATGTCTATTTGTTGTAAAAAAAATATTTTATTTTAATACTTTTGGGTGTCTGAAAGGGATTAATTTTATTTCCATTATTTCTTATGGGGAAAATAGATTCGAAGTTCGTGATATTCGGTGTCCATGATGCCCTCTGGAACGGATTAATCACGAAAACCGGGGGCTCACTGTATCATAAATTGTACTACCTCATACTAATAATAGAGTGAAATATTTACTATCTGTAATCTACTGTCAATAAGTATTAGGTTAAGTCTGCCCGAAATGCCTCGGCATGATAGTGGCTTTCTTTGCTCCAATCATATTATGATATGTAAACACATATTGTAACCTTTGCAAAGAAATAAATATTTTATTTTATTTTTATTTTATTCACTGATAAACAGTGAAGCGTACCTATATAAGCACAACACACAAATATACTGCTCACATATATACAGCCTCTCCTCACTTAGCGACGTACTCGTTTACCGATGCCTCGGACTTACGACAGTCTCTCTCACTAGTATTTATACCTAAACAATATACATTAGAGCTGATTTCCTCTATTCTGTTATACAGTACACTACTGTATAAACATTTAAAAATTTACCAGAAATGTTATAAATGGTGCAAAGGTGACATTAAAACAATATCAAAGACGGTTGACACAAAATCACTACCAATATAGTATGCTTCTCACTTAGCAACGAATTCGTTTAACAACATGGTCTCAGGAATGGAACTCCGTCGTTAAGTGAGGAGAGGCCATATTTAAAATGAGGCAGCCAAGGAAGATCAAAGCAACTACACTATATAAGCAGTCTTAATCTAAAATCCAGAAAATAATGAAAATAAAATGTTCACTTACATAACATTTAGCTCAATGCTCTGATTCTTGAGTCCAGCAATAATCTTAGAGGTTTGGTCATCACTGAATTCCCCACTGAAGTCTGTTAACAGGACTATCTTCTTGCTAGTGAACCGTCCTCCACTGAAAGAGGAACATGCTTAATTTTACTATTCTGACTTTCGGTATTAAAATTTAAATTACTACTATACCTTGTTAAACAATTCACTTATTATTATAGTCACAAATAAGTGCTAAACCTGTAGGGGTCATACAGTGCCTAGGGAATGAGAGGTAATCAGTGAGAGGTAATCAGGTTAGATTTGAGGAAGAAGGTAGCTCCAATTCCTCAGATCAAGGCATCTTCCTTGAAGAGTGAATCACTTAAGCAGTTGTCACTTGCACTTAAAAACAACACTACAGTGACAAATGCCTCAGCAAGTACTGTATACAGAAGTTAAAGAAGTACAAATGTACACCAATGGTCACAGTAAATGTAAGAAACTCTTAGGAAGTATAACCTTTGATATCTACTTGTGGCTTTCTCTGTAATCCTGTGATCCCTCTAAAAAGCCAGTCACATTTAAGAGCAGAAATAAATGATAGTTTCAAATCATTCCATATAAAACCTTAAAAGGCAAACTACAGGAAACAATACATATCTATAAGAAAGGTAGTGTGGTGCTGTAGTGTGAAAAAACCCTGGGAAAAATACTACACTCTACTGTACTGCCAACAAGAGAGGACACCTCACCATTTATAGTAAACACTCTTACAATGAAACTTCACTTTGGGCAATTTGATTCCTAAACAAACTCAGAAAATGCAACCAAAAGGTTTATAGCACAGGAAAAAATCTCAATATTATGCACTATTTTGCACTGAAAAATCAGCTAATGTGTGAAATATTTGTACTAAAAATACATTAGAAAGCAAGATTTGCATCAGGTATCAATACAGATATTGTGCATGTCTATGCTTATTTGTAATGTAAAGAATCCCAATGTGCTAAAAAAGTAAGGCAAAAACCAGTCTGCCAATTATCAGGTGGTCTGACAAGACAGCATGGATAACTGAGGCCCTGTTTGTTAAATGGTTCAAGTCTTTATTTTATTTCAATAGTTAAGATGCAGGCCTGGTCACAGACCGGGCCGCGGGGGCGTTGACCCCCGGAACCCTCTCCAGGTATGCACCTGGCCAGAAAGATCCTTACATTCAAGGATCCCTTCATTATTGATAACTTCACAGCCATCCTATGATCTTACAGTTTCTGGACCCAAATAAGAATGGTTTACTGGAAGGGTTTACTGTCTTTCTTCACCCCTTTTTAATGAATGGCAATTAGCCAACTAACTAGAAATACAAAGCCAACATAGCAGTCATTTTATTGTATGATGTTCTACCCTAAACTGAGCTTTATCAAGACCTGATAAAACCCTGTTTAAGGTGAAACATCTAACAAAGGGGCTCACTTTGATGTGTATGTTTCTGCACTAAACAGGTGCATAATTATGAATGTACTATACACATAGGTGAAGATTCTAACAGCAAATATGTAATCAAAAGAAATTAATTAATATTATTACAAAAATTTAGTTAATTATCATACTCACTCTGGATCATGTAAAAGATCCATACCAACCACCAAGGCATCTAGCCAGTCTCCTGTAGAATTTCCATAAGGAAGATTTTCAACTTCATTTACCAGCTCCCAGTCCACTGTGCGTAGCTCCCGCAAAACTGTTGAGGGGACATTTGGCCCCATAACATACATTAATTTACAAATAACCCATAATAAATGGTAGGTTATTAATCTACAATGTGAATACAGTAATGAGCAAATACTTTACAATCAGCTCTCTCATAAAGCTCCTCCAGCATGCTTTTTTGTAAATGTCATTGAAAAAATGCACCCAAAGCTGAACAAAACATGAAAAGGCCTTTGAAATCTAAATGCTCTTTTTCAATCTTATTTGCAAAAACTCTGCACTAGTATATAGAATAGCTTTATAAGAGCTTACTTATGATATTTTAATAAATTTTAATATACAAATTCAAGGTTATAAAATAAATCCTGGCATATAGGACTTTCTACGTGGAACAGGAGTACTTAGAAGCCAATACTGTACTGTACTGTACTAACAGCCATTTATATTATGGGGATAATCATATAAACATCTTGCCAGAAAACTATTCAGCCATGTAGCATCTCGTTCACAACATAAACTCTGGATTAGTTATTAACCCTTAAACTGTCCACACGTAGATCTACGTTCACTCGCGCACTGCTCCGAATATTTTGAAAAAAAAAAAATCGTTTTTTTTTTTTTTAATGAAGAGCGCATTTTTATAAACAGGATAGGCTAAAAAAAAAATTTTAGGGCCAGTACTTACCGAGATATAAGCCCGACAAGTTGGTGCTGGATGCTCACCTGACGGCAACAACAAGTCCTGCCGCTTGCAGAAGTAATGCCGATATACTTTTTTTTCTAGTTTTTATTTTATTTTATACAATTTTTATGTTCTGGTAATTACAATTTATAATAGTTCTTGTGATTTCATAGCCAATCTTTGTTCTAACACTAATATTAGGTACTGAAATAGTACTCAAATAGTCACAATGACACCAACAGGTGAACAATTTCACCTGCCTTGGTCATTTACTATTGTCTATAAATATATACAAAGTATTTATAGGTCCCAGCAATGTTTTAGACATATATGAAACTCCTTGAAGAATGGTGTTATGACAATTGTCAGATAACTACTGATAAGACAGTGACATTGATGAATGAATGTGTGCAAGGAACCCTTGCTTTGTTTTCACTGTCTGTATCTGTCTATCTATCTATATATCTATCTGTCTATCTATCTATCTGTCTATCTATCTGTCTGTCTATCTGTCTATCTGTTTGTCTATCTATCTGTCTATCTATGTCTATCTATCTGTCTATCTATGTTTCTATCTATCTGTCTAGCTCGGCTTATCTGTCTTTGTTTGCCTGCCTATGTGTGCCTGGAGTATAATATGAAACTCCTTGACTAATGGTGTTATGACAAGTGTCAGATAACACTGACAGCCCAATGACATTGATGAATGAATGTGCGCAGGGAACCCTCGCTTTGTTTTCACTGTATCTGTCTATCTATCTGTCCATCTGTCTATCTGTCTGTGTCTCTGTCTAGCTCTGCTTATCTGTCTTTCTGTCTGCCTGTGTGTGCCTGGAATATATGAAACTCCTTGAAGAATGGTGTTATGACAAGTGTCAGATAACACTGACAGCCCAATGACATTGATGAATGGGAGCAGGGAACCCTCTCCTTGTTTACACTGTCTATCTGTCTGTCTGTCTAGCTCTGCTTATCTGTCTTTCCGTCTGCCTGTGTGTGTATCTTTCCGTCTGCCTGTGTGTGTGTGTGTGTGTTTCCGTCTGCTTGTCTCAGTCTGAGTGCGGCTCCTAAGCCAACAGGTATTATACGCGATGCAGAAGTGACAATGTGACAATGCGTATTACTTGCCAGTCATGCGTATTATGTCTTATATATACAAGCATTGTATAGGACTTTGCCTGGAATTTTTGGGTTATCCTAGGTAATTTACACTATGTATAATAACTGTACTTATGTGTACATGTGAGAGAGATATTACAGATATAGTATATAGATAGACAGATATAGACAGATACAGAGATATAGGACAGATAGATATAGACAGATATAGACAGAGATATAGACAGATATAGACAGATATAGACAGAGATATAGACAGATATAGACACAGAGACAGCCAGAGACAGCCAAAGCCAGCCTGCCGAATATATAAGAACATAAAAAAGAAGGAACACTGCTGAAGGCCTACTGGCCCATGCAAGGCAGGTCCATGTCACCCCCCAGCTTAGACCAATGACCCACCTAGTCAGGTCACATCCTCTGAAGGAAGGAGCACAGCATCAGACCTAGTAGCACAAGCTAGTCAGGTCCAACTCACACCCACCCACAGCCACTCATGTATTTATCGAACCTATTTTTACTTTCCTCTTATAAGGGGAGTGTTAATGCGACATGACATCAGTGAATCCATGGTGTTTGCCACATTATTTGCTCCAGCTGGCACTCAATTGAACTAGTGCTCCCACAAGGTACTAAGTGGTCCCAGATTTTTTTAATACTGCGCACACTGAGGGCACAGACCCATTCTCTCATGTCTAGGCGACTCAGGCCAATTGCACTAAATTTGAAGGAATGAAAAATAAAACGTTGATCTACGTTCGGAGCAGTACGCGTACAAACGTATATCTACGTTTGGACAGTTTAAGGGTTAATTAATGTAGTTTGATCTGAGTAGTGAGAAAAACACTAGTAGCAAGGGAAACCTTTATAATAAGGTTTCATCCAGGAGAGAACTTCAAGAACTCCAGTCCTGGACAAAATGTCATATTAAAGGTTTTCCTGCAAACATGGTGCCTTTCTCACTATCTCACTGTTCATCCATTCTGCTTTCCTTGAATTTGGTCTCATTGCTAATAAAGCTTTTATCTTTACATCACAATAAAAAGTTACACAAATATAAAATATGAACATACAAATGGTGTAATCACACACACTGTTTGTTTGTTTGGGTAGATGCATGCATATTTACACAAACTTGCAGTCTAATGTTAATTTAGATAAGTACAAGCAATCTAATATGTGCAATAACCTTTATGAGCTTCCTTATACGTATTATATTACATTCAAAGCGAAGTGCTAAACCTATAAGGGTCATACAGTGGCTAGAGAATGTGAGGTAATTAGGCATGGTCCAAGGAAAGGAAAGGTAGCTCCAATTCTACAGATCAAGAGCCTTTCACCAGCATTAAGGCACCCCTTTCCTCGAAATGTCCTCTGTCATTTCAAGAAATTAGCCATTTCAATGTCAGTCACGTAAATCTATGTGGTTTGGGTCAGTGTTACTCACGTAGATAAAATTTGCTGTAAGCAGCATATTTTGGCCTAGACATAAGAGAATGGGTCTGTTCAACAGGTTTGCTCAGCATGAAAAAAAAATCCATCCTAGAGGAAAGGTTGCTTTAGTGGCTGAAATGTTTGCTTGGACTATTTTTAAATTGCTATTTGTTAAAAATATTGTACGTGCTATAGTAAAAGTGGCCAAATTACTGATTTCTGAGTGATTAATAGGACAGTTCAAATGGGTAATAGTCTCTTGCTATCAATGGATATTACCATATTGTGCCTTTTAATTATTCAGTTCCATTTTATTATGGTTTACTGCAGTGTTTTAAGCAGAAAGCAAAATAACAATAATGTGAAGATACCGGTTGAAAGAATACTGATGCTAATGCCTCACCTGTGATGTGCTGATATTGGTCAGAACTTGCTAAGTTGTTGTTTGTGCCATTACTACCAAACAGTACTATGCCAACCAGGTCTCGACACTTCTCAGCAAACATCTGTAGATTTTTAGTTTGTTATAAACCACAAACTAAATATAATAAAAATCTATAACATTAAAGAAAATTAAAAATACTGCATAATAAAATCAAGGCAAAAGTTTTTAATTTTATATGTAATGTACTGTATGTTCATTAAATCTATGCCATCTCAAACCCTTCATCTATAATAAAAAAATTACTACAATGGCTATTTTTCCATAGGTAGGAGACCCAGAGGAGGACACATTCACCTACATTCACTTAATAGCTGTCTTGCAATAAGTATACTTGAATATCACAATTCCAATAACCTTCCAAACCACAACATCCCCACCAATCCTTCTGGGTGCAGTAACTGTATTTCATCCATCTAGTATTCATGTCTTGCTATCTGGTTTCCCTACCTTCATCAGTGTTACATTGCTCATGCTCAAACAGAACATCAAACCTCAAAAAAATCACTCACCTTACTCACTCTAAAGTTAAACATGCACTTACTTACTGAATATAAAAGTAATTACCTTTCGTTGTAAAATATTTATTAAGCATTTCTTGGACTGGGAGAAGAATGTTGCATCAACACCTGCTCGAACGCCAGGGCCAACATCCATTACCACTACAATGCCCTCCTATAAATCATTAAAATTTTAATTATTTTGAATTGTTATGTACAATTTAAAATACAGTATATACGGTAGTTTAATCTCTTACTCAAGAAAATTTGCAAGAGTGTAAAATTAACCATATTACTGAAAATCATTGCTGCAGTATTTAAATTTCATAAATGCACTGTATAGCATGATGCAGTATTACTTGGTACATACACTATTGTACAAATATGGAATACTGGAAGACTTCAAAAACTTATGGAGTTCTGGGTTAATCTCTGTTGGTAAGGTTTTCGTATTTCCAGTGACACCTCATGATCAGAATAAAATATATTTATACATGTATAGCATTTATTTCAATGAAATCCTTCTAGATTACAGCATGTCTTTTGGCTCAAATATGAATAATTTCCAGGTACATGTACTGTATTCAAGACTGCAAGATGTGATGCAGTATGTCCAATTTGGCACTCATTGTGTATTTCAAACAATTTGGGTGATTACTAAATTGCAAGGTTTTTCTTTGTTGCTAATACTAGCCTCTTCAAAGTCAAATGCATTGCAAGTTATTACACAATATACAATAATTAGAAAGCCCATAGGATTACCAGCATTTTGGGAAAACTTAGACTAATATTAAGACTATAGTTTTTTTTTTTTTTAGTGGGTCTAGTACAAGATACTACAGTGGTACCTCTACTTACGAGCAGCTCCCAACTCGAACAATTATGTAAGTGTATTTTTGTAGGTGCTTTTGTAAGTGTATTTTTGGGGGTCTGAAATAGATTAACCTAATTTTCATTATTTCTTATGGAAAAAAATTCCTTGAGTATCAGCACTTGAATAGCCGTCTGGAACGAATTAAGCTCGGAAGTAGAGGTACCACTGTATTAACAAAGTTAAGACAACAGTTAAAATACAAGTTCAAGACAATGTAAAAGGATGAGTTGTGCTAGTTTATGAAATTACAATACAATGTAATTAAATTATCTTAATGAGTTATCCTAGTTTCAGTTCTAAATAATTTGCTACAGTATATAGTACACCCATTTTAAATTATGCATAAGGCCTAAATAAGCTTATGTTCCTAGCAGACTGCTGTGGGTGGCATCCCAGGGAAGAGGACCAATAGACCCTAATTGGAATAAGGCACAATGACCTTGCATTATTTTGTTACTTCAGGTTAATAATTGGAACAAAATCTCCTTTTCTTCAAAATATGATAATTACTACAGAAATCCTCTCTCATTTGTTTTATTTACTTCAAACTTGCTTGCCCAGGGCTCAAATGGTAGCAGCCTCAGCTCACAACTGAAAGACAAGGATTCAGTCCCAAAATGAGTGGAAACGTTGGGCATGATTTTTTACACCTTTTGCCCAAAATGCTGTGCATGCCAATGGCCTTCAATTTACAATAAACTCTTTGTTTGTTTGTTGTCCAAGTTCACCTAGTTTATTATTTTTTTTTTTTTATTAACACATCGGCCGATTCCCACCAAGGCAGGGTGGCCCGAAAAAGAAAAACTTTCATCATCATTCACTCCATCACTGTCTTGCAACATTAACACCCCTCCTTCAGAGTGCAGACACTGTAATTCCCATCTCCAGGACTCAAGTCCGGCCTGCCGGTTTCCCTGAATCCCTTCATAAATGTTACTTTGCTCACACTCCAACAGCACGTCAAGTATTAAAAACCATTTGTCTCCATTCACTCCTCTCAAATACGCTCACACATGCTTGCTGGAAGTCCAAGCCCCTCGCACACAAAACTTCCTTTACCCCCTCCCTCCAACCTTTCCTAGGCCGACCCCTACCCCGCCTTCCCTCCACTACAGATTTATACACTCTCGAAGTTATTCTGTCTCGTTCCATTCTCTCTACATGTCCAAACCACCTTAACAACCCCTCCTCAGCTCTCTGGATAATAGTTTTGGTAATCCCGCACCTCCTCCTAATTTCCAAACTCCGAATTCTCTGCATTATATTCACACCACACATTGACCTCAGACATGACATCTCCACTGTCTCCAGCCTTCTCCTCGTTGCAACATTCATCACCCATGCTTCACACCCATATAAGAGTGTTGGTATAACTATACTCTCATACATTCCCTTCTTTACTTCTATGGACAAAGTTCTTTGTCTCCAAAGACTCCGAAGTGCTCCACTCACCCTTTTTCCCTCATCAATTCTATGATTCACCTCATCCTTCATAGACCCATCTGCTGACATGTCCACTCCCAAATATCTGAATACATTCACCTCCTCCATACTCTCTCCCTCCAATCTGATATCCAATTTTTCGTCACCTAATCTTTTTGTTATCCTCATCACGTTACTCTTTCCTATATTTACTTTCAATTTTCTTCTTTTACACACCCTACCAAATTCATCCACCAACCTTTGTAGTGTGACCTAAAGTGTAAGTAGAAGTAGCTACATATACCTGTTAACCAGCGTGTTTATGAGACAGAAAAAAGACACCAGCAATCCTACCATCATGTAAAACAGTTTCAGGTTTCTGTTTCACAGTCACCTGGCAGGACGGTAGTACCTCCCTGGGTGGTTGCTGTCTACCAACCTACTACCTACAACTACCTAGTTTATTATTATTATTATTATTATTATTATTACAGGTTGGCCATTACTAATCCGGCATCATTGGGACCTGTAGTGTGCCGGATTAGTGAGTTTGCCGGATTACAGAGTGGTTAGGTTAGAATACACTTAATTAACCTATCAATAGACTCTTTCTGCTACATCTTCCTCATTTTCATCACTGCTTCTCCTCCACTGGCTTGCTGCTGTGGATTTACAACCATCTGCACAATTTCTTCTGAGTCAGTATAATGATGAAATTTGAGTCAGAAGAGTGGTCCCTCGGTTTTCGTGCATCTCCAAACTCGAACATTTATGTAAGTGTATTTTCGTAAGTGCTGTTGCAAGTGTATTTTTGGGGGTCTGAAATAGACTAACCTAAGTGACATTATTTCTTAAGGAAGTAAATTCGTTCGGTAATGGCACTTGAGCAGCATTCTGGAACGAATTTTTGGCGAAAACCGAGGGACCACTGTATGTATAATGATTTGAGCCGAAATTAGTGCCGGATTACTGATGGAACCGGATAACAGATTGCCGGATTAGTGATCGCTGACCTGTACTACATTCATGGGGAAACGCTAAACTCATAGGGAAATATAGTGCCTGTGAGAATAGGAGACATTCAAGTTTGATCCAGGGAAGAGGAGAGCATCCAATTCCAGCCCCTTCACCAATATCAAGAAGCCTCCCTTGAGCTGCCCTGTTCAACTAGCACTAAGTAGGTACCTGGGTGTTAGATGACTATCAATATCAAATATAGCTGCTCATTTCTTTATTATTATGTACATTATTTAATATTACATTACATTTTGCATGAAGGTAATTACAACTACTTTTTGAAAATTAGACACTGACTTTTTTGGGTTATCCTAGGTTCTCTACACATATGCTGCTATGTACATGTATGATAATCTATGTAACTGTATTTGTGTATACCTGAATAAACTTACTTACTATGCAACATCTGGGTATCTTTACTGTAGACGTTTCGCCATCCAGTGGCTTTATCAATACAAATTCAAGGACATAACTGTAAGATGAGAAATATATACAAAAGATGAGGTAATCAGTCCCTCAGCCTTGGAATTGATTTGAAGAGCATGACTACGATGCTCTCCACACCAATTCCAAGGCTGAAGGACTGATTACCTCATCTTTTGTATATATTTCTCATCTTACAGTTATGTCCTTGAATTTGTATTGATAAAGCCACTGGATGGCAAAACGTCTACAATAAAGATACCCAGATGTTGCACATGTCTAATTTTCATCTTGTCGGTACTGTATACCATTCATGCACAACTACTTTTTGGTAACAAAACTTAACGTAATGTAACCTATCCTAGCCTAATTCGTAGCCTGGTTGGCAAAGTTCTCACTTCACACAATGAGGGTCCGAGTTCGATTTCCGGCAAGGGCAGAAACATTGGGTGTGTTTCCTTACACCTGTTGTCCATGTTCATCCATCAGTAAAATGGGTACCTGGGTGTTAGTCGACTGGTTTGGGTTGCATTCTGGGACAAAACTGACCAAATTTGCCCAAAATGCTTTGCATAATAAGCGGCAAGTACATATGTCATTGATGTCAGCTAGGCCTGTATACCTTGTACATGTACAGTGGACCCTCGGTTTTCGTTCACCTCCAAACTCGAACAATTATGTAAATGTATTTTTGTAAGAGCTTTTGTAAGTGTATTTTTGGGGGCCTGAAATGACTAATCTAATTTACATTTGTCCTTATGGGAACAAATTCGTTCGGCAATGGCACTCAAACAGCATTCTGAAATTAATTTTCAACGAAAACCGAGGGTCCACTGTACTTGTAGAAATAAAGATATTATTATTACTATTATTATTAACTTAAACTTACTTCTTTTTTCTAGGATAGGTTAGGTTATGACATACATTTTTTTACCATTTGCACAATAACACAATCTCTCTACTGTAAAACCAACTTAATACTGTACAGTTGAGACTATAAGTAATAGCTTAAATATACCAAGGGGCAGTAGTCTACTATTACTAGTCAATGGTCCAAGTCAGACTGAAACACTGTCATATGTTTCTTTCTCCTATGTGAGGGTTATTTGTGTACTGTTCCAGTCATGGTACTGTGCCTTTTTGTTCACTATTATCTTATCTTACTATGTCCCCAGTGTACCACTCACTTAATGCAGAATTTACATAACTATTATTTGGGCTGAAATGCAAGAATCTAATCTCAATATTGACTTCTGACCATTTTGGGGTTGCAAGGAAGGTGCCTTGATGTAGGTGAAGAACTCTTGATTCAAAGAACTGGACCGACCCCTCCCCTCCCCTTCCTTGGATCAACTCTGTCCCATTCACCAAAACACATGACTATTATAGGTTCAGCACTCTCCAATGAAATAAATAAAGGGGGAACATCCTGAGGGAGAGGATTATAGAACCATAATGGAAATATGAAACAGCAAGTAAGAGAGAGGTGAAGGTTTATAAACTAAAACAGGAGGCAGTAAGGGTAAGATATAAACAACTATTGGAGGATAGATGGGCTAGTGAGAGTAGAATAGGCAATGGCGTCGAAGATGTGTGGGGTAGGTTTAAGAATGTAGTGTTAAGTGTGTTCAGCAGAAGTTTGTGGTTACAGGAAAGTGGGAGCGGGAGGGAAGAAGAGCGATTGGTGGAATGATGTAAAGAGAGTAGTAAGGGAGAAAAGGTTAGCATATGAGAGGTTTTTACAAAGCAGAAGTGATGCAAGGAGGGAAGATTACGTACTAGTATATGAAGAGAAAAAGAGAGGTTAAGAGAGTGGTGAAGCAATGTAAAAAGAGAGCAAATGAGAGAGTGGGTGAGATGTTATCAACAAATTTTGTTGAAGATAAGAAAAAGTTTTGGAGTGAGATTAATAAGTTGAAGCCTAGGGAACGAATGGATTTGTCAGTTAAAAATATGAGAGAAGAGTTATTAAATGGAGAGTAAGAGGTATCGGGTAGATGGAGGGAATATTTTGAGGAATTGCTAAATGTTGATGAAGATAGAGAAGCTGTGATTTCGTGTATAGGGCAAGGAGGAATAACATCTTGCAGGAGTGAGGAAGAACCTGCTGTGAGTGTGGGGGAAGTTCGTGAGGCAGTGGATAGAATGAAAAGGGGTAAGGCAGCTGGAATTGATGGGATAAAGATAGAAATGTTAAAAGCAGGTGGGAATATAGTTTTGGAGTGGTTGGTGCTATTATTTAATAAATGTATGGAAGAGGGTAAGGTACCTAAGGATTGGCAGGGAGTGTGCATAGTTCCTTTGTATAAAGGCAAAGAGAACAAAAGAGAGTGCAAAAATTATAGGGGAATAAGTCTGTTGAGTATACCTGGTAAAGTGTATGGTAGATAGCAGATGAACAAGGAGGCTTTAGAAAAGGTAGGGGATGTGTAGACCAAGTGTTTACAGTGAAGCATATAGGTGAACAGTATTTAGATAAGGGTAAAGAGGTTTCGGTGGAATTTATGGATTTGGAAAAGGCATATGACAGGGTGGATAGGAGGGCAATGTGGCAGATGTTGTAGGTGTATGGAATAGGAGGTAGGTTATTGAAACCAGTGAAGAGTTTTTATGAGGATAGTGAAGATCAGGTTAGAGTATGTAGGAGATAGGGAGATTATTTCCCAGTAAAAGTAGGATGTGTGATGTCACAGTGGTTGTTCAATATATTTATAGATGGGGTTGTAAGAGAAGTGAATGCGTGGATGTTGGCAAGAGGTGTGGGGTTAAAAGATAAAAAATCAAATACAAAGTGGGAGTTGTCACAGTGGCTCTTTGCTGATGACACTGTGCTTTTGGGAGATTCTGAAGAGAAGTTGCAGAGGTTGGAGGATGAGTTTGGTAGGGTATGTAAAAGAAGAAAATTAAAAGTGAATACATACAGTGGACCCCTGGTTATCGGCCATAATTCGTTCCAGAATGCTGTTCGAGTGCCGTTACCGAACGAATTTGTTCCCATAAGGAATAATGTAAATTAGATTAATCCGTTTAGACCCCAAAAAATATACTTACAAAAGCACTTACAAAAATACACTTACATAATTGTTTGAGTTGGGAGCAATACGAAATCCGGGGTCCACTGTATAGGAAAGAGTAAGGTGATCAGGATAACAAAAAAATTAGATGATGAAAGATTGGATATCAGATTGGAGGGAGAGAGTATGCAGGAGGTGAATGTATTCAGATATTTAGGAGTGGACGTGTCAGCAGATGGGTCTATGAAGGATAAGGTGAATCACCGAATTGATGAGGGGAAAAGGGTGAGTGGTGCACTTAGGAGTCTGTGGAGATAAAGAACCTTGTCCATGGAAGCAGAGGGGTATGTATGAGAGTATAGTTATACCAACACTCTTATATGGGTGTGAAGCATGGGTGGCAAATGTTGCAGCAAGAAGGCTGGAGGCAGTGGAGATGTCATGTCTGAGGGCGATGTGTGGTGTGAATATAATGCAGAGAATTCGGAGTTTGGAAATTAGGAGGAGGTGCAGGATTACCAACCAAAACTATTATCCAGAGGGCTGAAGAGGGGTTGTTGAAGTGGTTCGGACATGTAGAGAGGATGGAACAAAATAGAATGACTTCGAGTGTGTATAACTCTGTAGTGGAGGGAAGGCGGAGTAGGGGTCGGCCTAGTATAGGTTGAAGGCAGGGGGTAAAGGAGGTTTTGTGTGCGAGGGGCTTGGACTTCCAGCAAGCATGCATGAGCGTATTTGATAGGAGTGAATGGAGACAAATGGTTTTTAGGACTTGACGTGGTGTTGAAGTGTGAGCAAGGTAACATTTATGAAGGGATTCAGGGAAACCGGCAGGCTGGACTTGAGTCCTGGAGATAAGAAGTACACTGGAACCCCGAGTTTCGGCCGCCCTGAGTATCGGCCACTTCGAGTTTCGACCTCTTTTTTTGGCTAAATTTTGTCCCGAGTTTCGGCCGTTGCCCCATGTTTCAGCCGGCGTACCAGACCAGTCAGCCTACCCACACAGGCGTCGTGAGCCAGTCTAGTGTTGTTTATCCTTGAGTGAACATTACCCTGCGTGCTCATCCAAACATTTCACAATAAATTCATTGTGTTTAGTGCTTCTTCATTAATTGTGACTGTAAAATAAGCCACCATGGGCCCAAAGAAACTTCCTAGTGGTAAAGAAATTGAGGAACACCATAGAAGTAAAGAAGGAGATAGAAGTAAAGAAGGAGTAGCATATGTGTGGGGGAGCTTGGCAGGATGTACAGCAAAAACAAATCAACTATCACTTCTATCCTGGCGAAGAGAAAAGAACTCGAGGAAGCTGATGTTGCGAAAGGTGTTGACATGTTAACCAAAAATAGATCACAAACAGTCGAAGAGGTTGAGAAGTTGTTGGTGGTGTGGATCAACAATAAACAGATAGCGGGTGATAGTGTTTCGGAGTCGATCATTTGTGAAAAGGCAAGGCAGTTGCATGCCGATCTTGTAAAGAAAATGCCTGGAACCAGTGCTGATTTTAGTGATTTTAAGGCCAGCAGAGGTTGGTTTGACAGATTTAAGAAGCGTAGTGGCATACACAGTGTTGTAAAGCATGGTGAGGCAGCCAGTTCAGACAAACAGGCGGCTGAAAAATTTGTGCAGGAATTTAAGGGGTATGTAGAGACTGAAAAATTCAAACCCCAACAAGTGTTCAATTATGACAAAACAGGCCTGCTTTGGAAGAAAATGCCGAAGAGGACCTACATTACTCAGAAGGAAAAGGCACTGCCAGGACACAAACCTATGAAAGACAGGCTAACTCTTTTGTTCCGTAGTAATGCTAGTGGGAATTTCAAAGTGAAGCCTTTACTGGTGTATCACTCTGAAAATACCAGTGTGTTCAAGAAAAACAATGTCATCAAGAATAAATTGTTTTTCTTGTGGAAAGCTAATAAGGCATGGGTCGGTCACGAGGCAAATTTTCAAAGAGTGGATCCATGAAGTGTTTGGCCCCAGTGTGAAAAAATACCTCCTGGAAAATAAATTGGAACTCAAGTGCCTCCTGGTAATGGACAATGCTCCTGCTGATCCTCCAAACTTGGTAGACCTCTTGTCTAGGGACTTCAGTTTTATAACAGTGAAGTTCTTGCCTCCAAACACCACTCCTCTGCTCCAGCCCATGGACCAGCAGGTCATTTCTAACTTCAAAAAACTCTACACAAAAGCAGTGTTTGAAAGCTGCTTTGAAGTGACCTCAGACACTCAGCTGACCCTAAGAGAGTTCTGGAAGAATCACTTCAATATCTACAACTGCATAAGCCTTATAGGTAAGGCTTGGCAGGGAGTGACTTCCATGACTTTGAACTCTGCTTAGAGAAATCTGTGGCCAGAATGTGTTGTTCAGAGGGATTTTGAAGGGTTTGAGGCTGACCCTGACCCTGCCGACCTTCTGCCTGTTGTGGACTGTATTGTGGCATTGGGCAAGTCCATAGGGTTGGAGGTGAGTGGCGAGGATGTGAAAGAGTTGGTGGAGGACCACAGGAAAGAGCTAACCACTAACGAGCTGCAAGAGCTTCATCTGGAACAGCATCAGACCACAGTTGAGGAACTTGCTTCACAGGAGGAGGAGGAGGAAGAGGGAGTGAATGATGTGCCTTCTTCAGTGCTTAAGGACATGTGTGCAAAGTGGAATGAGTTGCAAAGTTTTGTGGAGAAATACCACCCTGAGCAAGCTGAAACAACCCATCTCTGCAACATGTTCAGTGACAAAACAATGTCCCATTTTAGGAACAAAGCACTCTGGACAGTTATTTTGTGCAACAGTGGTCCAGTGACTCTCAAGCTGGTCCTAGTGGCATTAAAAGACAAAGAAGGGAAGTAACCCCCAGATAAGGACTTGTTACCTAAAGTCTTTATGGAAGGAGATTCCCCTTCCAAACAATAAGTGCTCCCTCACTCCTCCATATCTTCCAGATGCCAGCAACAGTCTTCAATAAAGGTAAGTAAATGTTATTTTAAATGTTTATTTAAATATTTATTAATCTATTGTATTACTAATTTATTACTGCATGTATTTATCTGTGTTGTGTGTATGTAAAACTACAGTTATTCTTTAAAAAATGTATTTTTTGTGATTTTTGTGGGTCTGGAACGGATTAATTGTATTTATGTACAGTATTTCTTATGGGAAATATTGCTTCGACTTTCGGCCGTTCCGAGTTTAGGCCTAGCTCATGGAACGGATTATGGCCAAAACTCAGGGTTCCACTGTACAGTGTCTGCACTCTGAACGAGGGGTGTTAATGTTGCAGTTTTATAACTGTAGTGTAAGCGCACCTCTGGCAAGACAGTGATGAAGTGAATGATGATGAAAGGTTTTCTTTATCGGGCCACCCTGCCTTGGTGGGAAACGGCCAATGTGTTAATAATTAATAATAATAAAAAAATGGAAATATAATAAACAGTATAATTATGAAAATGCTATACAATACCGACAAACAGATGAGTAAAGAACGTGCAACAGTTTGGTATCTTTATTATTAATAAAGCCAACAGTCTGGAATCTTTATTATTGATAAAGCCAACAGTTTGGTACCTTTTTTACTGATAAATTATTATTATAATCAAAACTAAGCATTAAACCCACAAGGGTCATACAGCTATTACTGATAAGACAAGTGTGGCATCATTATTACTGATAAAGCCAGTCTAATAATGGCATGACTTTACTCAATTATCTTGGGTTAATAATCCTCCAGATTCAAATTTTTCTTCCATACATCTTTACTACATCCATGGAGGAGCGCTTAACTCTTAAGGGTCATGCAATACCTGGGAAAATGGGAGGCATTCAGCTTCAATAGAGGGAAGGATAAGCCTAATTCCCTGGATCAAGAGCCTCTCACCGAATCCCCAATTAATTATTACTATAAGCATAACCAAGTGCTAAACCTGTAAGGATCAGGACCCTCAATGGATATACATACGTCACTCTAAGAATAATAAGTTTATTTTGACATGATACATGGTTGTACAGAGGAATAAAATAGTTGGGTGTACATGCCAAAACCCTCTTTGTATGCAGAGCATTTCGGGCAAACTTAAAAATTAACTTAAGATTAGGAAGGCAATAATAGTTCATATGGTCATTAGATAAGTTACAGTGAGTACAAGAAAACTCAATATTCTATTAGGTAATGCTACATGGCTTTGATAAGTCTAGTAGAGAATAATTACAGTAGTTTATAAAGATTACAGTATTACAATAGAACAATTTAAAACAATTTACAATATGGTGTATTACAATTTAGTACTATTTAAAACAATGAAATTTAGACATCCTATTTTTGTAGTGAGTAAGTGGTTGAGAAATCCTCAGCACAATATGAGTAGCTTTTGAGTAACTGGTAGGTATTAGGTACGGTTTGTCTGGTTAATTTAGTGCGATGAGATGATTTCTTAGTAGGGCCTTAAACTGATTTGCAGACAGGGGTCCTTTAGTGTGTTCTGGCAATGAATTCCAGATCTTCGGGCCCTTTACGTGCATAGCATTTTTGCATAGGGAGAGATGGACACGAGGGATATCAAAAAGTGATTTGTGTCTCGTATTATGGCTGTGTGTTCTGTTATAGTTATCAAGGAGTAGTTTGTAAAGAGGGTTTATATTTGAGTATGGTGTTCTGTGTATGTAGTAGGCACAATAATAAGTGTGGATGTTTTGTATATTAAGCAAGTTAAGGCTCTTGAAAAGTGGTAGTGTTGTCTAATGCAGGAGTTAGTAATCATTCGCACTGCAGCTCTTTGTTGGGTTATTAAAAGCTTAAGGTGACTTGCAGTGGTTGAGCCCCATGCACAAATACCATAGGTGAGGTAAGGGTAAATGAGAGAGTGGTACAGAGCTAGAAGAGCTGATTGGGGTACATAGTACCATATCTTTGAAAGGATGCCTACTGTTTTGGAGACTTGGAAATTTGTTGTATGTGTGTCTGAAATTTGAGACTGCAGTCAAGGTGGAGACCTAGAAATTTGTCCTCTGTCTGTCTAGAAATGGGTGAACCATTTATCAATATGTTTAGCTGTACATTTGAAGCTCTGTTTCCAAATAGCATGCAGTAGGTTTTGTCTATATTGAGAGTAAGTTTGTTGGTAGTCATCCAAGTAGGTATTTTTAGCAGTTCGGCATTTACAGTGTCTGTTAGTATGGTTGGGTTTGGGTGAGAGAAGACACAAGTAGTGACATCTGCAAAAAAAAATGGGTTTAAGGAGATTAGATGCGTTTGGTAGGTCATTGATGTAAATGGGAAAGAGAAGTGGACCAAGGACACTCCCCTGTGGGACCCCAACAAGAACAGTTTGTGTAGTGGTGCTGGCTCCATTTGTGTATACATAGTACTGGGTTCTATTGCTAAGATTTTAGGTAATCAAGAGTGTGTCCTCTGACGCCGTAATGTTCGAGTTTTAGGTGCAAAAGTTCATGGTCAACTGTATCAAAAGCTTTTCGTAAGTCTATGAAAAGTCCCAGGGAAAATTCATTTTTTTCGAGTGCAGAATATATTAGTTCAAGCATATGTATAATAGCATCATTAGTACTTTTTCGGTCAGAACCCAAACTGACTGGGATTGAGTTTATTGTGGGATATGTAGGAGTAGACTTGTTTGTGAATTATTTTTTTTCGAAGATTTTAGATAGTAGGGGCAAGTTTGATATAGGAATAGTTGTTCAATTCAGTTGGATCACCTCCTTATTGATTCTTTTTGGGGTTACCTAGGTAATTTACACATGTATGATAATTGTACTCATGTGTACCTGTGCCTAAATAAAGTTACTTACTGATCAACGAACCATACTGACTAAATTCTTACCCCTGGTTGAAAACGAGGTGGCATTGTTGATCAGCAGCAGTGGTATCACGGATACTACAACAGTGGTATCACTGGTACTACAGCAGTGGACTACACAGCTACAGTGGTAAGAGGATAGATTATATTCACACAAATTAAGCCACAGTAAGAATACTCCTTTCTTGTTTGGGTTTATAAGGGCCACTGACAGCTTACACAGTATCACGCTCGGCTTCCCAATGTACGGAGAATATATGTTGCCTAAAGTTGGGCGATGAAATAAAAAAGTAACAAGAGTTGCTTTGTAAATAACAAAAAAGGCACAATACCGTGACTGGAACAATACACACACCACCCGCACATATAAAAGGCTCCTCCCTTTTATATGTGCGGGTGGTGTGTGTGTTGCTTTGTAAATAGAAATAAAAACTAGAAGCTCCCAATTAGACGAGGTGGACCACCTAATGCAAATGTTGAAACTTATATCTCATAAATGTATAAACCAGTTATAATTAATGCAACCTTATCTAACTTTGTTTCTATAGCATTATCAAATAGAATAAGCCATTCTCTTGTACTCCTTGTAACTCATTTAATGACCATATAAACGCATATAAACTGTTATTGCAATACAAATAATTGATTTGATTTGTTTGATCTGATTTAATAAATTGCATTACTACAAATAATAAATTGATTATGTTGTTCTATTATAAAACTATAATGCTTCAAAATTGTAAAACTATTATCCTTCAAAATTGTTATGTTCAAATTTCATTGCTTAAATACTCAATTATACTTATATTGTACATTGTTTACTATAATTTGTACCATTTAGTCTGTTATAGCATAATTAATTTTAAGTTAATTTTAAGTTTGCCCATAATGCTCTGCATACAAGGAGCTTTTGGCATGTACACATTATTATAACTCCTTGTAAAACTTTGTATCATGTCACAATAAAATTATTATTATTATTATTATTATTATTATTATTATTATTATTATTATTATTATTATTATTATTATTATTATTATTATTATTATTATTATTATTATTATTATTATTATTATTATTATTATTATTATTATTATTATTACCACCACCACCTTGACAAGCCCCAGTAGAGCGAGATGCCCAAACTTAACCTGAGTTTACTAACCGGCTTCCCGCCAAAACTGTTAAAGAATTATACAACGAAAAAATGGAGCTGGTTATAATTAAGCCGATAAATAAGTATATTGAGGTAGACACAAATACAGTTACATAGATTATTGTACATAGCAGCATATGTGTAAAGAACCTAGGATAACCCAAAAACGATAGACAAAGTGACTTATTTATAGTATAATACCATATTATTATACTATAAAGATAATATTTTATTATTATAGTATTATAAAGAAGATATACTAAGAATAAGGTAAAATGAGTTATTTATATTTGCACGTGTGTTAGCTAAAAAATAAAAAAAATCATTTTCCTCCCTTCCTGTCGCTACATTCATTAATAATAATAATAACAATAATAATAATAATAATAATAATAATAATAATAATAATACTATATTTACTACATGTACAAGGTATACAGGCCTAGCTGACATCAATGACATATACTACTATATATAAGCCCCTTGTTATGCAGAGCATTTCGGGCAAATTAGGTCCTTGTCCCAGGATGCGACCCACACCAATCGACTAACTCCTAGGTACCCATTTAACTGATGGGTGAACAAAGACAACCGGTGTAAAGAAACACGCCCAATGTTTCTACCCGCGCTGGGAATCGAACGCAGACCCTCGCCGTGTGAAGGGAGCTTTAGCCACCAGGCCACGCTAAACCCACAGGGGTCATACAGTAGGCTTTACATATTAGTATTATTATAATCAAATAGAAGCGCTAAACCACAGGGGTTATACAGCGCTGCCTAGGCTTTACATAAACAGCAGCTGCATCTTCATTATTACATTCATGAAGAAGCACTAAACCCACAGGGGTTATATTGTGCCGGGAGCAGAGGCATTCAGATTTGATCCAAGGAAGGGGAAGGCATGTCCAATTCCTTGGACCAAGAGTATCTCACAGGCAACAAGAAACCTCTTTGAGGGTAGTAGTATGCTTTACTGTTCCACTTGGCTGTACTGTACGGTTCGTACTTCTAACGGCTGCGCCATAGCTGTTCACGTGATTACCATGTGACTTGTGTTAGCCAATGATAGGCCTGCCTTTTGAATGCCTCAGTGCCGGGCGGCCCTTGTAGTCAGTACCATCCGAGTAGGCCTAGCAGGCGGACACAGGCATAGGCTCTCAGCTCCCATATATCCAACGCCTCATTAAACGCTACCAAAAACCAAGCTCATCGTCTGTTAATATTACCAAATCTATGAAAAGAACCCCACAACAGTACCACCTAGCTTTATATCAGTTACACTGTACCAGCTGGTTGTACCACCAGCTTTATATTGGTTTCACTGTACCACAGTTACACTTGCAGCTTTGTGGAAGCAGAAACACACTGAGCACATCAAATCCTTTTTTTATACGTATACAGTTTTACTCATCAGTTTTAATAAGTCTAAAGCAAAAAGCTTTATCGTTATTTTCATGGGGAAGTGCTAAACCCATAAGGGTCATACAGCACCTGTTAAATGGAAGGTAAACAGGTTTGATCCAATGTACAGAACTCCAGTTTCCTAAATCAAGAGCCCTTCACTAGCAAGGACTAAAAATCACTTCCATCATTTATTGAACAATCTCAGCAGTCCTGAATGTCATACTTTATTTTGTTCACGGGGAAGCCTGAACCCACGTGTCATATAGTACCTGGAGCATGGGAGGCATTCAGGTTCAAACCAAGGAAGTGGAGAATAAATCTTGTTTCCTGGATCAAGATTCCCTCACCAGCATCAAGACACCTTCCCTGAGGGGCTTGCACACCATGACCTTCCTACCTCTAACCTCTTTATACATAGTGGAAGTGACACGTCATCAGTTAAGATTATACAAATTTTAGTGGTCTTGACAAGTGTACAATATATCTGTGATTTGGATTTTGGAAGCTGTCTTAACCAATTTTAATAGTAATATATTATACTTCTTGTAGGTTCGCACTAATATGGGTGTGAAGCATGGGTTGTGAATGTTGCTGCAAGGAGGCTGGAGGCAGTGGATATGTCTTGTCTAAGGGCAGTGTGTGGTGTAAATATTATGCAGAGAATTCATACTGCAGAAATTAGGAGCTGGTGTGGAGTTAGAGCACTGACAAGGGATTGATGAGGTAGTTTCGTCATTTAGAGAGGATGGAGCAAAATAGGATGGCTTGGAGGGTGTATAAATCTGTAGTAGAGGAAAGAAGGGGTAGGGGTCGTCCTAGGAAAGGATGGAGGGAAGGGGTAAGAGGTTTTGTGTGCAAGTGTCTAAGACATGCAGCAGGCAGCATGTGTGAGTGTGCTAGATAGGAGTGAAGACGAATGGTTTTTGGGACCTGATGAGCTGTTAAGAGTCTGAGCAGGGTAATCTTTTATGACAGGATTCAGGGAAACCGGTTAGCCGGACTCGAGTCCTGGAGGTGGGAAGTACAATGCCTGCACTTTGAAGGAGGGGTTTGGGATATTTGTTGTTTGGAGTGACATCTGAACTGTCATATGTGCGTGCCTCTTCAAAGACAGTGATTATGTGTGAATGATGGTGAAAGTGTTTCTTTCTTTTTTGGGTCACCCTGCCTCAGTGGGAGATGGCCAGCGTGTTGAAAAAAAAAATTGGACCTGTACATTTTTATAAATGGCTAGTGTATATTACTATATTCACAAGGCATTAAACCCACAAGGGTCATATAGCATCTGGAAAATGGGAGGTAATCAGGTATGATCCATAGAAAGAGGGTAAATCCAATTACCTGTAGTAAAAACTCTTTGCCAGTATCATATATGTTACACATACATTAACAGATTTGCACCAACATGACCTCTTCATTGAGGTGATAGATAAACTTTTCAAACTGGAAACCACAATTAAGAAAAAAATATTCCACCCTGAATGTTTATTTACAATAAAATATACATAAGAAATATTTGTACATATGAAAAATTGCATTTAATATTTTAAATTTAACTAAATATATTATGTAGTAATAATTGCACTCATATTTATCAACAGTATTTTATAAACTACTCCTTTGTGATAACAATGATTTCATTACAAATATAAAATTTGCACAAACTGTACAGAAAAATTATCAAAAGTCAGACAAAACAAGCAATATATTTAGAAACCTCCACCAGACCTCAATATTGTGTAAGGAATACTGGGGACTGAACCACCATCCTTCTAAAGGCAAGTTCGAAGTTATACCAACTCAGCCACAGAATGCACAAAAGATTTTTGTGTGGTTAGTCCAAAGTGGTTGCTTTATTAGGTTTAAAGCCTATCAACTACACAATGGTTACTAAGGCAAGCCAAATATACACCCCGTCAAGAATATTTTGATTGCTAAAATAGAAAGTACAGTAAACTCTTAGTGTATGTGCCCTGAGATATAAACATTTCTTGACATATATACCTTTGATAAGTTCCACCTGTTGTTCAGCCCACTTTTATACAGAAATTCCAATGCCATATAAGCCATGTGGATACAGCACCAGATTAACGCCCAGATCAAATGCTGTATTCAAAAGGCCCATGTGGTGTCAAGAATTCTGTATAAAAATGAGATGAGGAAGTTGGAGCTAACTACACAGAATTCTTTTGTACACTTGATGACTAAATCAGTACAGTTCTTGACTTACAACTGCAAGGATGGTGGTTTAATCCCCACAAATTGCAATAACTTAGGACTTGTTTATTGGAGTATCCAAGTACTGAGGACCAAAATGTTTTCTTAAAACATGATCTATGTTATTGCAGCTGGTGTCTTTTTTTTCCCACAATTATAAGTATCATATACTTCTGTATTAGTTTTGCTCCCCAGTATTTCTTGCACAATTTGCTTTCATGATATGGTGAGATGCTCATTTCAGATCTCCATACACAATACAATATCTGTGTTTTTATTTTATGTAAACCCTTTTCTTTTGTCATAAAATCTGTAGCTCTTGATTTTGAATTTGTAACTAACTAAAGAAAGGAAAATGAATTTTCTCCTTCATATCAACTTACTTTGTGGTAAAGGCTTTTGCTCCAAGAAACGAGTACTTTCAAAATTCTTTGTGTAAACCATATACTAGCAAGCACACTAATACTTGTAACAATAAATCCAACAGCTTCAAATATGAAATGTGGAGCAAAAATTTTCCAGACCATCAAGTGTCGTCGCAGGATGAAAGCAGCCAAGGCCGAGAAAAACAACTGTAAAACAGAATTAAGAAAGCTATACCATTCTCATTTTTATGGAGACTTAAACTTTAATCCAAAACATCCATCATGTGAGGAATAAAAAGGCACAATACAGTGACAGGAACAATACATAAATAACCTACACAGAGGAGAATGAAACTTACAATGACATTAACTAGTCACTAGTGTGACTAGTTAATGGTCCAAATCGGACCAAAACATTATCAAAAGTTTCATTCTCCTATAAGCAGGTTATTTGTGTATTAATACAGTAGGGCCCCACTTATACGGCAGGTTAGGTTCCAGGCTACTGCAGGAAAGCAGACATCACCAGAAAGCAGAACACCATTTTTTCCACTTATAAATGCATATAAATGCCGGACAACAAGTTTACACTAACTTATATTAAGTTAGTAATAGAACTAGGCATTAAAAATAACAATAAAAAGTAAAATACATACACAGTACATTCATTACTTACCTTAAAATATTTGTTGTCTTAATGTAGGGCGAGAGGTGAGTAGTGTACTTATCTGTAGGAAGTCAGGTGTAGGTAGCCCCTGCTCCTTGTCCCAAACTTAATATACTATATTTAAAGTAGCCCAGAGAGATAAAATACACATACAGTACACTCATTATTTACCTTAAAATATGTGTAGTCTTAATGTAGGATGAGAGGTGAGTAGCATTTATTTGTAGGAAGTCAGGTGTAGGTAGCCGGTAGATGTAGCTGCCTGGGCTACACCTACCTACATAGCTATACGACATTTAATGCAGCCCAGAGCCATATTATTACCATTGACATACCTTGTTCACTGAGTTTAATCGTTTCTAACAACTACCTTTAGATGCCATCATAAACATGCCGAGAATTGTAAACAAAAGCGTTATGTGTTAAAGAGAGTGACTGGGCCAACGCAGATTCATATACGTTTTCTCTGGTGCTGGATCAGAGAAAACGTAATGTTTTCCCTCTGCCCGACTACCACCCTTCCATAGCATATAAACATAGCATGTTTATATGCTATGTAACGTGTTTCTTATATAATTTTGAAGAAAATATCATAGATGGATTAATGAAAATGTTTATATTAACATAAAATAAGACATTTAATGTGCCCAAGAGTGATTATTATTACGTACAGTGGTCCCCCGTCTAACGAACACCCCGGAAATCGTACAATTATGTAAGTATAATATTGTAAGTGCTTGTGGAAGTGTATTTTTGGGGGTCTGAAATAGACTAACCTACGTGACATTATTTCTTAAGGAAGTAAATTCGTTCGGTAATGGCACTTGAGCAGGCTTCTGGAATTAATTTTGCTCGTTAGGCGGGGGACCACTGTATTAGTATTATTACTGTGGCATTAAGACTAGAGGGACACTCTTAGTGATTTTAATGTGTACCTGCATGCCAGCACAGTATGTAAGTATATTTAGGTACAGGTACACATAAGTATAATTATCAGAGTACAGGTCCGCCATCACAAATCCGGCAATCAGTCATCCGATTCCATCAGTTATTCGACACTAATTTCGGATAGCATAATTTCAAATTTCCAGGGTCACCACACCAACCTGCTGCTACTGTTTGGTGGCGCTACTTGCTGCATAAGTCATTCCAATTTCTTTTTCTCCATTTATTGTTATAACCTGCTTAATTTTAGCCCTAGCCGTGATTCCAACGAATAAAAGAAATGCTTCTCATTGTGTAAAGCACATACACAGTACAGTGGTCCCTCGGTTTTCGTGCATCTCCAAACTCGAACATTTATATAAGTGTATTTTCGTAAGTGCTGTTGCAAGTGTATTTTTGGGGGTCTGAAATAGACTAACCTACGTGACATTATTTCTTAAGGAAGTAAATTCGTTCGGTAATGGCACTTGAGCAGCATTCTGGAACCGAGGGACCACTGTACAATGTCCATAAAATATAAGGTGCTTTGAAGCCACTACTGTCAGTTGCCATGAGCTCAGTCTCGTGATGCAGGGGAATATGCTTTATTATTATGCTAATATCAACACTATAGGTAGTAGGTTGGTAGACAGCAACCGCCCAGGGAGGTACTACCGTCCTGCCAAGTGAGTGTAAAACGAAAGCCTGTAATTGTTTTACATGATGGTAGGATTGCTGGTGTCTTTTTTCTGTCTCATAAACATGCAAGATTTCAGGTACATTTTGGTACTTCTACTTACACTTAGATCACACTACACATTCATGTACAAGCATATATATACACACCCCTCTGGGTTTTCTTCTAATTTCGTTTTTCCTTTTGGGCCACCCTGCCTCAGTGGGAAACGGCCGACGTGTTGCAAGAAGAAAGAAGATCAACACTACAGCTTATTTACCTATCACAATTGATCTAATATGACATAATAATAAATATAAATAACCTAAAAACATGGCAAGTACTCCAGAATGAATAATATTTGGCATAATACCGAGCGGTTCAACGGAGGTATGAAGAGGATATGGGATAAAAGTACCATCCTCCTATCCCTGTCTTGGGGCTTATATTAGAGAAAATGGAGTGTAGCACAGTGCTGTGATATACACTCGTAATGCACCATAAAATTGAAACAAAAAAGCTATTTTCTATACATAGATTATCATATGTAAGTATAATAGTGTAAGTGCTTGTGGAAGTGTATTTTTGGGGGTCTGAAATAGACTAACCTACGTGACATTATTCCTTAACTTGACTGTTTCGGACGTATATTTCGTCTTAGAGCAATGTTTCGGACGATTTATACGCCTAAATTCTAGCGGCTCAAATCAAGCAGAGAAGCTGGTAGGCCCACATGTGAGAGAATGGGTCTGTGGGTCAGTGAAATGGGCAGTATAAAAATCCTGCAGCAAGCAGTACATAATGAGAAAAAAAACTCCGACCGTTTTTTTAATTAACGCCGTCTTTGGGGGTTTATTTTGTATAGTATTTATGGTTGTATTCTCTTTTTCATGGTCTCATTTGATAGAATGGGAAACATATTACAGGAATAGAGATGATTTTGATTAGTTTCATGATGTAAAGATCTTGAAATTGAGCTCAAAGTAGCGGAAATGTTCGATTTTTGCCAATGTTCAAAAGTAAACAAATCACACCATGCGTCCAATACACATCAACTGGTGAGTCTAATATTCTTTCACAAGTGCACAGATATTATTTATACAGTTTTACAATAATGCAATAGTCTGCATAACAATAAATCTTCTATTTTTGTATGAATAAAAATCAAAATAGAAAACAAGAGTAATGTAAGAGGGCCTAAAGACATGACTAATGAACAGATAACATCTTATTTTAGTGCTAGGGATGTCTGCATTGTTTATTCTGGACCCTATTTTGAAATTGACATCTTTTTATTTTGCATGAAATTGGAAATTGCCATTTTCTGACCACTTTATTGGGTAGTTGAAATCGGTAAATTGGTGATTTCTTGTACTCAATCGATAGAACAAATGGAGTTCTAAAGAAATAGCTATGAGTTTGGTTGACTGTCCCAATTTAATTGGCCTAAAATAGGGCTCAAAGTCGGCGAAATCGCCGATGCGTATATATCACTGACATCGCTAACTTTGCGAGAGCGTAATTCCGTAAGTTTTTAACCAAATTTCATACTTTTGGTGTCATTACAATCGGGAAAAGATTCTCTATCATTTCATAAGAAAAAATAATTTATTTTTTTTTCCAAAATTTTCCGACATAGAATGACAGTTTCAGAATGGGGCCTCCGACAGTCAAAGGGTTAAGGGAGTAAATTCATTCGGTAATGGCACTTGAGCAGGCTTCTGGAATGAAGTTTTTACGTTACTCGGGGGTCCACTGTACTTGGCTTGGGCTTGCCATATATGATTTTTGTTAAATTTTTTTTTTTATTCTCAGTTGTTTGTTGGGCTATCTTATTGAAACTTGGGCAATGTATGATGGAAAGATGCTTCTTAACGTACACCAAAAATGAAAGAAATCGGACCATAAATAACGGAGTTCACTTCTCAGCCTTTAGCTGCCCCTTAGTGGAATATTTTTGTATGGTTTTTATGGTTGTATTCTCGTTTTTTTGGTCTCATTTGATAGAATGGAAGATACATTACAGAAATAGATATGAATTTGATTGGTTTCACAACGAAAAGTACCTTGAAATTGAGCTCAAAGTAGCAGAAATGTTCGATTTTTGCCAATGTTCAATGAACTTTCTTGTGTAAGTCAAGTTGGTTAACTTTATTAAGTGTATTCAACCGCTCTGTAATCCAGCAAACTCAATAATCCGGCACACTACAGGTCCCAATGATGCCGGATTTGTGATGGCAGACCTGTACATATAAAATATGCAATAACCTTAAAACACTTGAAATTTTGGAAAGTTTCCAAACATAATAGAGAGATGTGCTCACGGAGAATGTAAACAAACTGGGTGGGGAGCACCATATTAGGAAGACCACTCACCGTATAGAGAGTTTTGGTCAGAATTTGAAATCGCCGTATTAGCAGAATGCCGTAAGGCGAAATGCCGTAAAGCGGGGCTCTACTGTACTGTACATGTTTTAACAGGTATATGTTTTACAGTGGAACTTCAGTTTTCGTCTTTAATTCATTCCAGAAAGTCTGACAAAAATCGAATTCAACAAAAACCGAAGCAATATTTCCCATGAGAAATAATGTAAATCCAAAAGTATTAACCCAAAAGTATTAACAAAAAATACATTTTATAGAGAATAACTATAGTTTTACATACATTTTAGTTGCCTCTTACGACACACATGGCTTATGGAGGAAGAATTTTGTTCTACTTCCTCATGGAGATAAGAGGAAATAAACAAGAAGAACTACTAAGAAAATAGAAGAAAGCCAAGAGGGGTGTGTATATATATGCTTGTGCATGCATGTGTAGTGTGACCTAAGTGTAAGTAGAAGCAGCAAGATGTATCTGAAATATTGCATGTTTCTTCTTCTTTCAACAAATCGGCCGTTTCCCACCAAGGCGGGGTGGCCCAAAGAGAAAAACAAAAGTTTCTCTTTTTAACTTTAGTAATGTATACAGGAGAAGGGGTTACTAGCCCCTTGCTCCTATATTGCATGTTTATGAGACAGAAAAAAAACACCAGCAATCCAACCATCATGTAAAAAATTACAGGCTTCCATTTTACACTCACTTGGCAGGACGGTAGTGCCTCCCTGGGCAGTTGCTGTCTACCAACCTACTACCTAGGAATTCTTCAAGTATATTATAAAAAAATTAAAGCAAAGTGACTTACTGGCACATATAATCTGAGCAGATTGTTCTTCTATGTTAAACAAATTCAAGATCAATGTAATTATGGTTGGCATAGAAATATTTGAATTATTATCATAGGATCATGCAGTGCCTGGGAAATGGGAGGTAATCAGGTTTGATCCAAGAAAGAAGAGGGTACAGTGGTCCCTCAGTTTTCGGTCATCTCCAAACTCGAACATTTATGTAAGTGTATTTTCGTAAGTGCTTTTGCAAGTGTATTTTTGTGGGTCTGAAATAGACTAACCTACGTAACATTATTTCTTAAGGAAGTAAATTCGTTTGGTAATGGCACTTGAGCAGCATTCTGGAAAGAATTTTCGGCAAAAACCGAGGGTCCACTGTAGCTCCATTTCCTTAGATCAACAACCCTCTGTCAACATCAAGACCTTCCCCATCCCTCCCTGATGGGTAGAAATGTTAGAAAATGCTGTATGGGCCACCTTGATTATAAAACTGAAATAATATTCATATCAAAGTTCCTTAGAAAAATATTCAATTATTCATAATTAACATTATGGCCTGTATAAATATCACACGTTCTAGTGCAGAAACTCCCATACAAGAGAGAGTTTCTGAACACAAGAAAATGATGTCCCTTCTAGCCTTCCAGGCTGAAGGGTAGAAAAAAAAAATTAATTGTATTGGCTTATCCAATGCTCTGCCATGCCACTTATTCCATGAAGTCAAATTTGAAATTCTTATTCATCTCTTCTCCTCTTCCTTTTAACACACAGTAACTAATTGAGCAAACTGTACTGTCACACAATACACAGCAAGTTATGTCAATATCTAGAAGTGCTTACCTTAACACCATGCAGAAGGGTGTATGAAAGACCCACATATACAAGGGCATCTTCAGCTTTGTCTGGTTCATCCACCAAAAGAAATTCCCCACGTCTTATGTCCTCACTTTCTAATCTATTGAGTGAAGGAATCACAAATTATTGAAGCTTATATTCACTTGAGCACTATTGGAATGTGATAATTTTTCTAAATATCAGGGCACTACATCTCCATTTCAAGGAAATTTCTTAATACTACTACTTTTCCTTACCTCCATTGTTCACTCAGTCTATTCTACCAGCAATACATTCTCTCCATGAGTGCACTCCAAAAGTACTGTAATAATTTTGCAAAGCCTAAACAAATTCCTTACAATAATGAAATGCCTAAATGTTACAAATAATTTAAAAATGTCTTTACACTATTCATTAAAAAATTGAACTTAATGAAAAATGCAAAAAAATCTTTAAATACATATACTGTATAATTTTTTATCAAACACACTATAAAGTCACTATTAAAAATGATGACACTTAAATTCAACAAAAAACGTGCATGAATATTAGAAATTAAGACTACAATTACCTGTTTCCTCGCAGCTTAGGAAATATTACTCCAATAGCTAGTGGTGCCAATACAACCAGCGGTAGAGCGAAGCCAAACAATATTTGCGAAGAAAAGGTGTTTAACCCAACTAGGAATGCAGGTATGATATTGCTACCACTCCAGTCACCTTGGAAGCCAACAAATGCTGCAGACCAATGCAGGGAAGGAAATGTTGAATGATGTCCAGTGCTGTAGAAGCCATGAATACTCAGCATAAACCACACACATGTAGCAGACCATGAAGGCTTTATAACGTCACCTGTATCCAAAATGTATATTAGCCATTTACAACATTATAAAACATATTGCATATCATTTTGATGAAAAAAATGGAGTGCATTGAACTACATTATGAAGATCATTGATAATTTCTTCAGTAAAAAATTTTACTGGTTGTGTACAATGTTTTAAACAATACTTTTTAACAAATGTCCTGATAAACAATTGATATACATACAGTAGTTTTGAAAATGTTTACGTTAGCTCATTTCATAAAAATCTACCCAAATACATTAACTAATTTACTATTAAACAGTGGATCCTTCCTTTAATTGTAAGAGGTGCATGAAAGTAAATTATTATACAGTACATTCATGGGGGATGGCTAAACCCATAGGGATCACACAGTGCCTAGGGGAATGGGGAAGCATTCAGGTTCAATCCCTTGGATCAACAGCCCTTCACTGGCATCAAGAAACCTCCTTTGAGAGGTATGCAAATAAAAAAAAAATCCTGCTGAAGGCCAAATAAGAATAACAGACTTGTAAAATTATTTGGTTTGTTAATCAAGAATGCAAAGTTATTTGATTGTTTTTTACTAAATTTCAAGAATAGATAATAGAAAAAACACCAACATTTAAGCATTCTTTTAAATTATAAAACTTACTTAAACTGTGTGCAGTGTGCCATGAAGAAATAGCTTGAATAAGAAGGCATGCTATGGCAGTAACAAGCAGTAGCACCACCGCAGGAGTAACACCATCTCCAGCCACCATAACTATTATAATCAGTATTACTGTCAACACTGTCACTAGAGGAGCAGACACAGCTGTAGCTAACCCATACACTATGGGAATATTAGAGCTTCTCTTGTTTCCTACATTGTATTTTTCCACTAATGTTTTGCAAAGTTGTGGTATTAGAGCTCTGGGATTATCCATCACTGACTGAATACTTGTTTTAGTTTTCGATGGTGGTACTTCATAAATTAATAAAGGTTCAATGTACAAAAGTGCTATGTACATCAGAGTAAGGGCATAATTTATTCGTGGAGGAAACACCACATAGTCACTGATGTTAGAGTTGTGGAGTGCAGGTGCAGCTTGTAGAGCCCAGTGAGCTGCTACAAAGACCACACAAACAACTGGAACAGAATTGAACAACATGACTCCTAGCCTAGAGCCATTCATATTGCCACACATTAAGAGCCATCGGCGAGGTAACCACACAAGTAATATTAAGGCAAACAAGCTAGTAAAATACCGCCAGTTACACAATTCTTGTGGCAGTCCTGTCATTGGTATGTGGATTTGGTTTGGAATACACCATGTCTGCTCCTCCCGGCACTTCCAGAACCATGAGCTTAATCTTACTGACAAAAATACTGCTAACATGAGGAAGACACACAAAACTGAATTAGAATTAAGCACCAATTTGATATTCTTCGCAGAGAACATACTAACACCCTTTTTTTTGTGCTTTTGGAGAGGTGGCATAAGTTGAATGATTAAAGAAGACAACAAAATAAATGCCACCACATAATTTTCCACGATAACATAACTATTAGAAAAACTTCCAAAACAATAAAGCAGTACCAACAAAAGTGAAATAGAGTCACTTATACTAAATTTACAATGAGCGGTAGTAAATGCATCTCTGTGAAAATACATCCAAAATGTTACTATCATACTAGCAATACAGCCAAGTGCTGCAATATTATAAGGAATGAGCACAAAGAGACCATTGACCACAACTGTAAGATATAATAACTTCTTCACAATAGGTATCTTCCTTTTTAGTATAAACTTACAACGGGTAATAAATGATGTTAGTATCAAAACAATAAACATAAGCAAGAGGCCACTACTTATTTCTGACACACTGAACTTTGCCCACACTTCTTCACACATCATTCTGGCAAGGGTTAGGTACTCTGAGTAAACTTTCTTCTGTTCTCTTAGTGATAACTGTTCAAAATCTAATAACATTTGGCTCTGCAATACCTCTATTCTTTGCCATAAATCATGTGGAAATTCATTTCCTAAACTTTTATAATCATCCAGATATCTTTTAACTTGCTTTACATTAAGAGACAGAGCAACCAATTTCTGCTGTTCAGCTTCTTCTCTACTTAATCCATCAGTATGTAGAATGTTCTCCATTATTTTCCCCAAATTCGAATAGGGTATAGGCACTCCAAGTGCAAGTGCGAGAGAGGGAACAAGGTCCACTTGAGACACTGGTAATGTACGTCCATGTTCAGATTCAGAGGACATCATACTTAGTGCAGGACTATACAAGAAGAGTGCAGCTTCAGTTTCATCAGTAGAGTCTCCACCATGGTCTCCAGTTTTGGTCATTCCATGATCACCAAAAATTATAAGAACAGTGTCATTTTGAGTACTATCAGCCACTTTCCTGTAAAGATGAAAAAAACAATAATTTTTTACTTGTCCAAGACATATTGTACAAAATATTATACACAGGTTCTGGGAAAAAATAAGAAAAGGGACATTAGTATTATTTCTTCTTTCAACAAACCAGCCGTATCCCACTGAGGCAGGGTGGCCCAAAAAGAAAAACGAAAGTTTCTCTCTTAAAGTTTAGTAGTGTATACAGGAGAAGGGGTTACTAGCCCCTTGCTCCCGGCATTTTAGTCGCCTCTTATGAGACGCATGGCTTACGGAGGAAGAATTTTGTTCCACTTCCCCATGGAGAATTAGTATTATTTATTATTTATAAATCTGTATATCCTCGGTGGGAAGCGGCCCATTTGTTGAAAGAAGATGAAATCTGTATATCCTTGAGATCACAGAAAAGTTCTGAAATAACAGAATAACTTATGAACAAAAAAATATCATTAGGTCAAACTATGAAAATTTTTTTTTTTTTTTTTATTAACACATCGGCCGATTCCCACCAAGGCAGGGTGGCCGAAAAAGGAAAACTTTCATCATCATTCACTCCATCACTGTCTTGCCAGAAGGGTGCTTTACACTACAGTTATAAAACTGCAACATTAACACCCCTCCTTCAGAGTGCCGGCACTGTACTTCCCATCTCCAGAACTCAAGTCCGGCCTGCCGGTTTCCCTGAATCCCTTCATAAATGTTACTTTGCTCACACTCCAACAGCACGTCAAGTATTAAAAACCATATGCCTCCATTCACTCCTATCAAATACGCTCACACATGCTTGCTGGAAGTCCAAGCCCCTCGCACACAAAACTTCCTTTACCCCCTCCCTCCAACCTTTCCTAGGCCGACCCCTACCCCGCCTTCCCTCCACTACAGATTTATACACTCTCGAAGTCACTCTGTCTCGTTCCATTCTCTCTACATGTCCAAACCACCTCAACAACCCCTCCTCAGCTCTCTGGACAATCGTTTTGGTAATCCCGCACCTCCTCCTAATTTCCAAACTCCGAATTCTCTGCATTATATTCACACCACACATTGACCTCAGACATGACATCTCCACTGCCTCCAGCCTTCTCCTCGTTGCAACATTCATCACCCATGCTTCACACCCATATAAGAGCGTTGGTATAACTATGCTCTCATACATTCCCCTCTTTATTTCCATGGACAAGGTTCTTTGTCTCCACAGACTCCGAAGTGCTCCACTCACCCTTTTCCCCTCATCAATTCTATGATTCACCTCATCCTTCATAGACCCATCCGCCGACATGTCCACTCCCAAATATCTGAATACATTCACCTCCTCCATACTCTCTCCCTCCAATCTGATATCCAATCTTTCGTCACCTATTCTTTTTGTTATCCTCATCACCTTACTCTTTCCTATATTCACTTTCAATTTTCTTCTTTTACACACCCTACCAAATTCATCCACCAACCTCTGCAGCTTCTCTTCAGAATCTCCCAAAAGCACAGTGTCATCAGCAAAAAGCAACTGTGACAACTCCCACTTTGTATTTGCTTCTTTATCTTTTAGCCCAACACCTCTTGCCAAGACCCTCGCATTCACTTCTCTTACAACCCCATCTATAAATATATTGAACAACCACGGTGACATCACACATCCTTGTCTAAGGCCCACTTTTACTGGGAAATAGTCCCTTCCCTCCTACACACTCTAACCTGAGCCTCACTATCCTCATAAAAACTCTTCACTGCTTTCAGTAACCTTCCTCCTATTCCATACACCTGCAACATCTGCCACATTGCCCCCTATCTACCCTATCATACGCCTTTTCCAAATCCATAAATGCCACAAAAACATCTTTACCCTTATCCAAATACTGTTCACCTATATGTTTCACTGTAAACACTTGGTCTACACACCCCCTACCTTTCCTAAAGCCCCTTGTTCATCTGCTATCCTGCTTTCTGTTTTACTCTTAATTCTTTCAATAATAACTCTACCATACACTTTACCAGGTACACTCAACAGACTTATTCCCCTATAATTTTTGCACTCTCTTTTGTCCCCTTTGCCTTTATACAAAGGAACAATACACGCTCTCTGCCAATCCCTAGGTACCTTACCCTCTTCCATACATTTATTAAATAATAGCACCAACCACTCCAAAATTATATCCCCACCTGCTTTTAACATTTCTATCTTTATCCCATCAATCCCAGCTGCCTTACCCCTTTCATTCTACCCACTGCCTCACGAACTTCCCCTACACCCACAACTGGCTCTTCCACACTCCTACAAGATGTTATTCCTCCTTGCCCTACACACGAAATCACAGCTTCCCTGTCTTCATCAACATTTAACAAATCCTCAAAATATTCTCTCCATCTTCCCGATACCTCTAACTCTCCATTTAATAACTCTCCTCTCCTATTTTTAACTGTCAAATCCATTTGTTCTCTAGGCTTCCTCAACTTATTAATCTCATTCCAAAACTTTTTCTTATTTTCAACAAAATTTGCTGATAACATCTCACCCACTCTCTCATCTGCTCTCTTTTACATTGCTTCACCACTCTTTTAACCTCTCTTTTTCTCTCCATATACTCTTCCCTCCTTGCATCACTTCTACTTTGTAAAAACCTCTCATATGCTAACTTTTTCTTCCTTACTACTCTCTTTACATCATCATTCCACCAATCGCTCCTCTTCCCTCCTGCACCACTCGCCTGTAACCACAAACTTCTGCTGAACACTCTAACACTACATTTTTAAATCTACCCCATACATTTTCGACCCCATTGCCTACACTCTCACTAGCCCATCTATCCTCCAATAGTTGTTTATATCTTACCCTAACTGCCTCCTCTTTTAGTTTATAAACCTTCACCTCTCTTTTACTTACTGATTCTATTTTCCTTGTATCCCATCTACCTTTTACTCCCACTGTAGCTATAACTAAAAAGTGATCTGATATATCTGTAGCCCCTCTATAAACATGTACATCCTGAAGTCTACTCAATAGTCTTTTATCTACCAATACATAGTCCAACAAACTACTGTCATTACGCCCTACATCATATCTTGTATACTTATTTATCCTCTTTTTCTTAAAATATGTATTACCTATAACTAAACCCCTTTCTATACAAAGTTCAATCAAAGGGCTCCCATTATCATTTACACCTGGCACCCCAAACTTACCTACTACACCCTCTCTGCATGTTTCTCCCACTTTAGCATTTAGGTCCCCTACCACAATTACTCTCTCATTTGGTTCAAAAGTTCCTATACATTCGCTTAACATCTCCCAAAAATCTCTCTCTCTCCTCTACACTCCTCTCTTCTCCAGGTGCATACACGCTTATTATGACCCACTTTTCGCATCCGACCCTTATTTTAATCCACATAATCCTTGAATTTACACATTTATATTCCCTCTTTTCCTTCCATAACTGATCCTTCAACATATGAAAATGTAGTAACCTTTTCACTCTACTTTGATGGGAAACAACCAATGTCAACAAAATATATGTATGCATATAATGGGCATGTGTAGTTACGTATTTCTAATACCCAATTCATAGCTGGAGAAGCAGAGCTGGGCATTTGGTCTCCTGTCCTCAGTTTTATCTACTGAGCATTACCGATTTTTTAAAATTTCCAATGGTTGAAACATTCACCATCACTTCTCGATAGCTGTCTTGCCAGAAGGGTGCTGACATCACAGTTCAGATAGTGCTTTGAACTGCAACATCCTCACTCTCCTTTACAGTGCATGGACTGGACTTCTTCCCTCCAGGACTCTAAGTTTGACTAAGCAGTTTCCTTAAATCCCTTCATAAATGTTATCTTGTTTGCAGGTTTACTTCATTAATTTTTTTTAACATGTCAGCTGTTTCCCACCAAGGCAGGGTGAAACAAAAAGAAAGAAAAATTTTATTTTTATTTATTTATTAACACATCGGCCGATTCCCACCAAGGCAGGGTGGCCCGAAAAAGAAAAACTTTCGTCATCATTCACTCCATCACTGTCTTGCCAGAGAGGTGCTTTACACTACAGTTATAAAACTGCAACATTAACACCCCTCCTTCAGAGTGCAGACACTGTACTTCCCATCTCCAGGACTCAAGTCCTGCCGGTTTCCCTGAATCCCTTCATAAATGTTACTTTGCTCACACTCCAACAGCATGTCAAGTATTAAAAAATGTATTAGATTATATTAACACATTGGCTGTTTCACCCCAAAGCAGAGTGAAACCCAAAATTGAAAACACATTGACCATCTCTCATTTTTAATAGTCATTATAGGGTTTGTGAGAAAGGGGAAGATTATTTTCTAATAAAAGTAGGCCTTAGCCAGGGGTATGTTGCCACTATGGTTAATTAGCATATTTATAAATGGGGTTGTAAAAGAAGTGAATGCTAAAGTGTTGCATTAAGAGGAAATAAATCTGATACAGAGAGGGAGTTGTCACAATTGTTCTTTGCTGATGACAGTTCTTTTGGGAGATTCTGAAGAGAAGTTGCAAAAACTTTTGGAGGACTTTGGAAGGAAAAGTAAAAGAAGGAAATTAAAAGTTAGCATAGCAATGAAAAGCAATGAAAGATTAGATATCAGATTGGAGGGAAGGAGTATGGAGGAAAAACTCATGTGTAAAAGCAAAGATGATTGTGAACACCGGATGAAAAGGAATGAGACCCAATAAGTCATCTGTGAGAATAACCAGAGGAGGAATAAGTGCATGGAAACTTACCTAATATCACCACCAATAAAATACCACAAAAATCAGGAAGCTTTAATGCCTCCACCACCACCACCTTCCTCTCCTATATATATTTATCCACTGTCTCCATATAATTTATGTATTGCCTTGACAAAGCTTCTGGTGGACAAAACATTGCTTTAATGAGTGTCTTAATAAGTTGCATATGTATCCATTTACCTGACTACTGTCAGTATAATTATCAATACTTACACAATAGAGTTCTTGTTCAAGATAAGAATGAAGAAAAGCAATCTGTACTCACTAATGCAGGCTGGGAAATTTTCAAAGGTTGAGTTGGACAAGTATTGTATAGTACATTATCAACCAAACAAAATTCTGAGACAGTAAGATGTATAGCAGAAATTATTGCATTACAATTATTTTTTTTTTAAATTTGCCAAAAACAGCCAGACAATCATTTATTTAAAAATATCTGACTAATTTGGATTAGTACACAGCAAGATGCAATGAAGTTATAAAATAACTTAACATACCAGACCTTAAAATAGTAACTATATTGTTATTTACAATTCTGCATTAATACAGTAAATTTCTTAGAAGTGCAGAGCAAATAAACATAACAGTAATAATACTGATGAAAAAATGTGAATTATAATGAAAGGAGTTATGACAAGAGAATGTAAGCTAAGATACTAACTTTACTATATCATTCATCTGTTTCAGTTTGGCTGCCATTTCTGGGTGACTTGGACCATAACGATGACCACAATGATCAACTCCAAGAAAGTGACCAATTATAACATCCCAATCCTCTCTTGCCATTTCTTGCTCCAGATGACTCAGTACACCATTGTCAACAGTGTGCAGATCCATCACATTAAAAGAAGGATAAAGAAATGAACGATTAAACCTGGAAAAGAAAATATTCACATAAGCATTACTTTGCTGATAAAATCACCTCTATACATTAATAAACATCCATGTTTATATACATCTCCATGGGAAAGTGAAACAGAATTCTTCCTCCGTAAGCCATGCGTGTCGTAGGAGGCGACTAAAATGCAGGGAGCATGGGGCTAGTAACCCCTTCTCCTGTATACATTACTAAAGTTAAAAAGAGAAACTTTTGTTTTTCTTTTTTGGGCCACCCTGCCTCGGTGGGATACGGCCGGTTTGTTGAAAGAAGAAGTTTATATTCATGTACAGTCATACTTCGGTTAACGATATTAATCCGTCAGAGAGGGCGTATCTGTAACCGAATCAATCGTTATCCGAATCAATTTTCCCCATAAGAAATAATGGAAATAAAATTAATCCGTTCCAGACTTCCAAAAGTAGTAAAATAAAATATTTTTTAGAACTTTTTGACATTAAATAATACACAATTTAATGAACATTAAAGAAATACATGTAAATATAGTACAATAACATGTCACTTACATTTATTGAAGAGTAGTTGATGTGTGGAGGACGGGAGGAGGGGAAAGGATGGAGTATAGTATGCTAGTGTTTGGAAGGGGAATCCCCTTCCATTAACACTGCAGGTGACAAGTTCTTTTATGGGGTTACTGGCCTTTTTCTTTGAATGCTACACTCCCTGCATGAATGCTACACTCCCTGCATGAATGCTACACTCCCTGCGTGAATGCTACACTCCCTGCATGAATGCTACACTCCCTGCATGAAGGCTACACTCCCTGCATGAAGGCTACACTCCCTGCATGAATGCTACACTCCCTGCATGAATGCTACACTCCCTGCATGAATGCTACACTCCCTGCATGAAGGCTACACTCCCTGCATGAAGGCTACACTCCCTGCATGAATGCTACACTCCCTGCATGAAGGTTACACTCCCTGCATGAAGGCTACACTCCCTGCATGAATGCTACACTCCCTGCATGAATGCTACACTCCCTGCATCCCTGCTTCACTCCCTGCATGAATGCTACACTCCCTGTATCCCTGCTTCACTCCCTGGATCCCTTCTTCACTCCCTGCAACACTCTTTACCACAGGCTTGGCACTAGGAGCTTCCTTGGGGCCCATGGTGGCTCATTTAGCAGTTGCAAGCACTAAAAACAGTGGAATAATGACAATATACTGGTATGAATGCGTGGGTGGCGTGGGTAGTGGTCGCTCTCGCTTGTAAACAATAGCACACTGACGCTCTCTGGAGTGCCCGCACAGCTGGGCGCCACGCGGACACGTCCAGGACGAATATCGTAAACCGAACAATCATCGTAAACCGAGTCAATATTTTGACGTAAAAATGTATTGCTAACCGAATTTATTGTTATCCGACGCCATCGTTAACCGAGGTATGACTGTATTTTATTAACCCTCTTGCACTTGTCCTTGAAAAAGAAACATACTCTACTAAATGCAGTATTGTATAAACTAGAAGACAATGATATATGGGAGCATATGCATTCTAGAAGGGGAATATACACAGCTCTCAGACATGACCATTCAGTACATGTTTCATAATAGTTATTCTGTCATATGGCAGGGAAAAT
The DNA here is from genome assembly GCA_009830355.1 of Cherax destructor. Classification (NCBI taxonomy): domain Eukaryota; kingdom Metazoa; phylum Arthropoda; class Malacostraca; order Decapoda; family Parastacidae; genus Cherax; species Cherax destructor. Next base: position 100,100 of record WNWK01002089.1, read on the forward strand.
GAATATCAAAAATTTATTAAGTGAGAGCAATTTGTAAACATTATCAAACATGAGTAAAAAAAAAGTAAAAACAAATATCCCTCTGTAGATCTATTATGATTTTTTTTTACTCACTGCTCCAACTTCCCTACAAAAGTACTGTACATAAATGAGAGAAATTCACATCATTAATACTGTACTTTGCATTCCTTACCTGCCTGGGAATAACCCTTCCCAGGTGTCATCTCCGAGAACAGTTATACGCTTCTCACAACTGACCAGCTGGTCCACTATGTTGTCTTCTGTTATTTCTTCACTGTTATAAACAATAAAATTATTACTGTCAGGTATTTCTCAGTATAATTTGCATACTGACAAAATAAGCAGGGCTACATTGAGTGAATAAATAGCAACAATGAAACAATGTACAAGTGGTTTAGACTGGAATAATTTGTAGTGGTACACTGATTTTACTTTAGATTAAAGTTTAAAGCATGAGAAAACCTGTTAGAATATAAACTTCGCTGTGTTCTTTTTGTGTGGTAATGACAATGAAGTTGATTTTTATAAAAAAAATTACTGCAAAAATGTTTTGCATGGAAAATCAGATCAATTAAATAAAGATTAGAAATTCTTAATAAATTAACTATTAACACAGCCATTTCTTTAAAAAATTCTCAGTCCCTATAAGTGTGTAATTAATTTTATTACTTATTACTTTTTTCAGTGATCAATATACAGTGGACCCTCGCTATTTGAACACTCCAAAACTCACCCTCATTCCAGAATGCTGTTCAAGAGCTGTTACCAAACGAATTTATTCCCATAAGGAATGATGTAATTAGATTAGTCCATTTCAGACCCCCAAAAATATACTTATAAAAGCACTTACAATAATAAACTTACATAAAAGGGTGAGTTTTGGAGTGTTTGAATAGCGAGGGTCCACTGTATGTCTATTCATTACCATTCAATGCAGTATTTTGCCTATCTTATATTATTTAATTCTATATCTCAAAAACTGTGATATTGTGTGAATGATGATAAGAGTGCTGAATGATGGTAAAAGTGTTCCTTTCTTTTTTGGGTCACCCTGCCTTGGTGGGAGATGGCCGCCGCATTGAAAAAAAAAAATATCTTAAAAATATTTCAGATCACTGCAATGTGCAAATTATTATGTAGTATGCTGTATTTACAAATCAAATCAAATTTTAGTCTTAAAAATTAAATTACAATCAAACGTGTGATTCATAAGCGTGAAGTAATGGTGTAGTAGTAACAGTTTAACAATACCTATATATTATGTTCAGCATTTCCAGCAAATCTTAAAGTAAGCTAACACAGGAATTTTATCAAAAGTATTCAGGGTTTATAAAACATATCAACTGATAGTAAAGTCAAAAATAGCAATTCTAAAATAGCAATTCAAAAATACCAATTCACCAAATAAAACTTGTAAAACTTGTTCAATAACAAGTTATGCATTGCAGAATGTTGAATACAGTACAAGGATATACTGTATAGTAATAATTATTTTTGATCAATTATTATGAATAGCAATAGCATATGGTGGGGCATTGTTAGAGGGAGTGCGCTGTTCATGATACAACTAGCTGTGGAGTGTGAAGTGCTATCTAAGAACTGTCACAATATTTCATAACAGGGGACAGAAAAATTAGTTTCCCATTATGATCCATGATTATATTATTGAGTGAGCTTTGGTGGGTGTACGGAGCTCACCTAGCACATACAGAATATACACCCCTGATAAATAAGTAAAATGCTAAGATTAAGGTGCTAAATTTTCAACAATGACAAGAAATGCAAGATGTAAGTAATGCAAGAAAATAAGAGGCCATGTAGTAATTAAGAACACATTGAAGGAATTATTATTATACCTTGCAAAATTGTGGCTAGCATCAATAAAAGTAGGCAGGCTCCCTGTAGTAAGACCCTTGAGACGCTGAAGTGTCGTCGTTGGAGCATCAGCAATGAATGGGGCAAGATGGGCCTGTTTTGGATTAGCCTCGAGAAGATCCTTGAACACTGGCATTTTATTTTGATAAGGTAAGGCATCATTATCCTTCAAAGAATGATTGTAGGCAGCAAAATCATATCTTAATGCATCAATTAGCAGTATAATGGCTCTTCTAAATGTAGAAGGCATCCAACATTCTCCTTTTACACCCTTTACACTCCTTGTTACTTCCTTATTCCTAGTTTCAATAGTGACTTCTTTAAAATCTTCACAATGTGAGTTTGAAAGAATAACTTGTCTAGTAAGGAGAAAACCGTGGCTAAAAATCAGTAAGCCAACTATAAAAAGCTCACTTAAACACAAAATTAAGATGAAAACTTGTGAACTTCCAAAGCATGCCATGTTCATTACTCAGTAGATCTGCAAAGAAGAAATATTCATTAGTTAAAATAAATAATAATAAGAGCCTCTAAAACATGAATGATATAAAAGAACAGAAGCAAACCTAAACATTATAGACCTTATAAGCAATTGAAAACATAAAAAGCTCATAATAATGATATAGAAACCAAAAAACAAGGCAATATCCAGAAAATGGAGCATCTCTAATGACATCAGTCATTCATATAGAAATAAATTTCTCTTAAACTATGACTCAAGACTAAGTGATGGACAATTAGGAACGTGCAGGTGAGTATATTTATTAAACAACAAGAGGGGATAAGTGAGGTGAAGGAAGAAGCACCAAGAAAAAGGGAACATTAATATTTACCTTATATTTTCACCTAGTAAATTTATTCATTTTACATAGAGTATGTATTACATTTATCAGATTTTCTATTTACTATTTATTGTACTATTTATTGTTAAAGCCAATATTACATGAAATTTGTTTGATTAAAGAGGTGCATATGCATGGGTGGGTGGCTCAAATAAGGAATGAAGTATTCAGACTCTTAATGAATTCAGAGACAACTCACTCAGAAATGTTCAAGAAATGTCAAACATATTTTATCCACAGTGGTATATCACAAACCATTCTGAAAAAATATCCTGACTTTGCTCACTGCAAATAAAGCATTACCACTTAATTTTGTACAGTATGTGTGACACCTAATTTTTTTATAATAATAATTATTTCTACAAGTACATGTACAACATATACAGGCCTAGGTGACATCAATGACACTACTATATAGAAAGCTCCTTGGTATGCAGAGGATTTCAGGCAAATTAGGTCAATTTTGTCCCCAGGATGTGACTCACACCAGTCAACTTAGCACAGGGACAGGTGTCTTGAGGAAACACGTTCTAATGTCTCCACCCGTACCAGGGATAGAACCACGGACTTCAATGTGCGAGCTGCGTGTGCTAGCAATCGAGCTACTGGACACCTCAATTCATGTCTGCATAAGTTTAGTTTAATATCTTTATTATGCACCCCATACCCATCCTGCGGGCGGTAGTCAAAAGATTACAGAGGTACATAATTGGTCCAGGGACTGGACTCCAAAGTTTTGATAGCTGAACAAGTTACAGCAGTAATGAACTAGATCTGGTCACAATTATGACCAAGTTACAAAGGTAATGAGCTCCAGGTAGAGCTGGTCACACTCATGACAAGTTACAAAGGTAATGAACTAGATCTGGTCACAATTATGACCAAGTTACAAAGGTAATGAGCTCCAGGTAGAGCTGGTTACAATCATGACAGTTACAAAGGTAATGAATCATAAACATGTCCATACATGGTTACAATCATGAACAAATTACAGAGTAATGAGCAGTTAGCAACATCTGCCCCAACAACAGATGTTGCTAGGTGCCTGTCCCTCTTCGGCAGGACAGCCAGACAGCCACTGCAAACAGCAGCAGGTTGCGCCAGGATCTGCTGCTTGCAGGAGCAAAATCGACCCTCCCTAAGAGGTCCAAGAGGCCAGCGACTCCGCTAGCAGCCCGAGGGAGAGCTGCCCTGTTGACGTGTCAACGTCCTGGTGGATGCCAGTTTGATTGCAGATCCCAGGCCCTCTCTGTCTACTGGGAGGGGCTGTTGGTTGTTCCCACCTGGAGCCCTCCGGGTGCCCAAACATCCACCGTGCACACGGATGTTGAAGCTTGAGGAACTGAGTGCACACTGCCTGTGGCACACCTGACAGCTGCCTCGTAGTCGAACTCCACAGCGCTGTCTCTGCAGTGGAAGTTCCCGTGAGCCCGGCACATCCTGTGCCATCGCTGACATCTGGGCTGGGAGGGGAAAAGTACCCTCTACAGTTGGGGTGGTGCTGGGAGTTGGGTGGGTGAGGCGCAGGGGTGAGGGGTTATGAGAGGGTCACTGTTTACCACACACGGGGCAGCCCGGTGAGGGGAACTTCCCTACACACTGATTGTGCACTGTTGTTTACACTGTCCTGCCTACAACAAACACAACATTTATTTGTTTCCCATGCACATCTTGAAAGATATGGGCATGTGATTCTTCAAAACCAGTGTTCCCTTCAGCTTCACCCACACACACCCCCCCCCCCCGGCGACGTGGGGGGGGGAGGAGGAGGCACTGTCTGTTCCCGCCTGACTTGGGACACTCTCAGCCTCAACCCTCACAAACTGCACAAAACTTCCACTGTTTACACTGAAACGATGCACTGGGATGTCCTCTTGCTGCTCTGAAATCTTCCCAGACCATTCACACAGAGTCCTGTTCAGTCGTGACCTGGTCAGCCTCTTTGATCAGGAGTTATCCTTGAAAATCCCGGAGCTAGCCCCCCCCCCAAACGCCCTGCTGCGTCGGCTGGGAGCAGCTTTCTGATGTCTGCATAAATGACTCATTATGTGACCAGCTATAAACATATAAATAGTTCATTACCACTGTAGCTTGTTCAGCTATCAAAACTTTGTGGCTCAGTCCCTGGACCCATTATGTGCCTCTGTAATCTTTTGACTACCACCCACAGGATGGGTATACAATTCATAATGAAGATACAGTAGACCCCCGCCTAACGAGCAACCAGGCAAATCGTACAATTATGTAAGTATAATATTGTAAGTGCTTGTGGAAGTGTATTTTTGGGGGTCTGAAATAGACTAACCTACATGACATTATTTCTTAAGGAAGTAAATTCGTTCGGTAATGGCACTTGAGCAGGCTTCTGGAATGAATTTTGCTCGTTAGGCAGGGGTCCACTGTATTAAACTAAAATTAAACTACTTGATTGAAATTACACTTTATTCTTGAGTATCAAAGCATAGCACAAGATGCTCACGATGTTTTTTGATAATACAGAAAATGAAATCTTGAGTTTATACAATACTCAGAATAAAGGTGATAATATTTAATATGTATAGCAATACTGAGTAGTATTGTTCAATGACTAAAGAGCTAGGTTGGTGTGACACAAGGAAAGCTCTATCTTATAATACAGTACAAATACATATGTTAATGTGTTATAACACTGCATGTTCTACCACATTAACATGTTCAGATATAAGAACAGTAGGCACTTGTTTATGTAGCATTCTATCAAATGGAGTAATGATTAATCATCATCAAAAACCATTCATCAAAATACTACTTTGAATAATCATGAGAAACGCATTACCTGGGTCTTTGATAAAAAATAAATGCATACAAATTATTTATTAAAATAAAGCTAAATTCACAGTACAGTGGTACCTCGAGTTACGATGGTCCCCAAAATCGCCCTTTTATGTAAGTTTATTTTTTTAAATGCTTTTGTAAGTACAGTGGTACCTCGACTTACGATGGTCCCCAAACTCACCCTTTTATGTAAGTTTATTTTTTTAAATGCTTTTGTAAGTGTAATTTTGGGGGTCTAAAAGGACTAGTCTATTTTACAACATTTCTTAAGGAGATAAATTCGTTTGGTAATGGCACTTGAACAGCATTCTGGAATGAAAAAATATCGTAAGTCGAGGTACCACTGTATATTTTTGGGGGTGTAAAAGGACTAGTCTATTTTACATTATTCCTTATGGGGATAAATTCGTTTGGTAATGGCACTTGAACAGCATTCTCGAACGAAAAAATATCGTAACTCGAGGTACCACTGTATTTCAATAAAAACGATCATCAGTTTTAAAGAAAGTCATAATTTGCCGGCCAAAATAAAACTTATGCAACATATTTCTCTCCCAGAGGAAAATCTGTCTATGGAATTCTGTACTGTAAAATAATTCCTTAGTGACAGTTGTCCTAGTAACCCTTAAATTTGCTTAGCATCAAAGTATACAATAGGAACAATTTAATTCAACAACAATCTGTTCTCCACTCATGTGATAACAAGTTTGTTATCAGAAAACTGCACTGCTTGAGCCACAAAAAAAATATCCACATTACACAGAGTCAATTTACAATGGCAGCATAACCCTGCAAGAGGACTCTCTCAGGTTAATGTGGGGGCAAGTGTGTGGAAAAGAGGTGGCAGCTACAATGGATCAACTTGTGATGGTAGATTTATACGAAGCAGAAAAATGATGTGGGACAGCCACCAACAATCTTCCTTAATGAGGCAATCTGCAGGCCCATTCAGTCCTACACTGTACAGTATAGTAGAGAAATGTTTACTCACACTTTATTATTCTTACTACATACTACAGTACATATATGGGGAAGCAGTAAACCCAGGAATACTGAAATCTGTACCTAGAAGGGGTGCTGAAACATGTCCCCAAGAGGGGTACTAAAACCTGCACCCAAAAGTGAGGGGTGTTAAACGTATACCCAGGGAGATGGTGATGAATTGTGTACCCAAATAGGGGTGCTGAAAAGTCTACCTAGGAAGGGTGCTAAAACATGTACCCAAAGGGGTGTAGAAACGTGTACCCAGGGAATGGGTGCTGAAACGTGTACCCAGACAATAGGTGCTGAAATGTATACCCAGGGAAGGATTGCTGAAATGTGTACCAAGGGAAGGGGCACTAACACTTGTAACTTTAGGGTGCAGAAACGTCTACTATGAGAGGGAAGCTGAAACATCTACTCTGAGAGGGGTGTTTGAACGTGAACACAGGAGGGAGATGCTGAAACATATTCCCAAGAGGGAAGAGACGAAGCTAAAATGAGTGAACATACGGTTAAAAAAAAAAATCAATCACGAATTTTTTCAGCGACCTGTATTTTCCACAACCGCTGAACAGCATCCATTTCGTCTGAAGCTTCAGTATTCATAACCAGAAAACAAGAGAGACCAAGGGTGACAAATTACCAGTAACAAAACAATTACCAGGTGCGAAAAGCACCATGTTCCACTGCCCCGGCGACTTAGTCTTGGTGTTGTTGTTGTTGGGTATAAGGCCTGTGACGGCTCCGGTCCCCGACCCCGGTCCCTGTCCAGGACCGGCCCCGGTCCCGGTCCCGGTCCCAGTCCCGGTCACTCCCTCTCCATTCATTTGTTTCATCATCATAATATAATAATAATATCTTTATTTATACAAATAGTACAAGGTATACAGACCATAGCTGACATCAATTAAATACTACTACTATATAGAAAGCCCCTTGTTATGCTGAGCATTTTGGGCAAATTAGGTCAGTTTTGTCCCAGGATGCGACCCACACCAGTCGATTAACACTCAAATACCCATTTTACTTATGGGTGAACACTGGACACCCATCAGTTTTCAAATTATATTATATTATATATATTATTATTATATTATATTATATCCAGGCTCAATTCAGGGAACTAGATCACAGATCCAATTCCCTAGATCAAGAACCCCTCACCAGCATCAAGGAACCTCCCTTGAGGGGTGAATGACGAGAAAAATCAGAGTAGTCCCCTAGCCCGGCTTGAGACAATGGTATCTCTTTTCAAGCCACAACATAATTTTTCACTCCAATATTTAGCGATAACGCTGACTACTTAGAATTATTTAAATTAAAACAAGGTAAAAAATTCATAAATAATAAGTCAAACTAATATTCTACATCCCTGGGGAAGATGCTTAAAGGCTGATATAGAGTCCATCTTTAACCTTGTTTTAAGGCCCTTTATTATTATTACAATCAAAACTAAGCGATAAACCCATTTTAAGGCCCCAACTATGCAGATCTGATGGCAGCCAAAAGCGTCCAGATGGTATCACCCTTCAAGCCTGGACAGACGGCAAGCAGGTGGTGTGGGACTACACATGTGCATCTACCTTGGCTGACACCTATCTCCAATACACCAGGGAGGAAGGAGGGGCAGCTGCCACCTTCAGGAAGTCCCAGAAGTCGAGAAAATATGGAGAACTTTCCCATCATTATATGTTTGTTCCCATAGGTTCAGAGACCCTTGGCTCATGGGAAAAGAGTGCATCTAAGTTCCTCAAGGAGCTGGGCAAAAGACTCAACAGGGTAACTAGGGATCCCAGGGCAGCTAGTTTTCTGTTCCAGCGACTCAGCGCTGCTGTTCAGAGGGGTAATGCATGCTGTATTCTGGGCACGCGCCCCAGCTCGGAGGAGCTGGATGAGATTTTCGCATTATAATCAGTGACAAACACGTAACAATATGTACTAGACATGTATCTCTCACACCTCGTGTACTGTATATGCCATCTTTATATCAACAATGTATCTCTTAAATCTTTTGTACCATATTATGTAATAAAATATACCTATTGGTAAAAAAAAATTAAAAGATGGGGTGGTAGGGGAAGTGGAATATTCAAATGGCTTCAGGAAAAAATCCAAATATTCTTCCTTGAAGCCTTTTTATCCACATCATATATCCGGCAGGCCGGACTTGAGTTCTGGAGATGGGAAGTACAGTGCCGGCACTCTGAAGGAGGGGTGTTAATGTTGCAGTTTTATAACTGTAGTGTAAAGCACCCTTCTGGCAAGACAGTGATGGAGTGAATGATGATGAAAGTTTTTCTTTTTCGGGCCACCCTGCCTTGGTGGGAATCGGCCGATGTGTTAAAAAAAAAAAAAAAAAAATATATATATATATATATATATATATATATATATATATATATTAGCACAGATGATAAACTAATAAATATGCACCATTGGGCGCCTAACATTCAATGGGCTTTGTAGTAAGAATTGCAAATTACCATTTTCAAAATGACTGATCCTTATAAGAACATAAGAAAGAAGGAACACTGCAACAGGCCTACTGGCCCATGCGAGGCAAATCCAATGCCCTAACATATTAGGTCAGGTCACATTCACTGTTTGTGACTCGATGAAGCCCACTGCGTGGGCGAAACGTGTCAATAAAGGATCACATTATACTGCTTATGTGTTTATTTTTCAATTCACTTAAGGAAGGAGCACGGCATCTGACCTAGTAGCACAAGCTAGTCAGGTCCAACTCACACCCACTCATGTATTTATGTAACCTATTTTTAAAACTACACAACGTCTTAGCGTCTATGACGGCACTCGGGAGTTTGTTCCACTCATCCACACCTCTATTACCAAACCAGTACTTTCCTATATCCTTCCTGAATCTGAATTTTCCCAACTTAAAGCCATTGCTGCGAGTCCTGTCAATACTAGATATTTTTAGCACGCTATTTACATCCCCTTTATTCATTCCTTTTTTCCATTTATACACCTCAATCATATCCCCCCTGATTCTATGCCTTTCTAGATTATTATTATTATTATAATCAAATAGAAGCGCTAAACCACAGGGGTTATACAGCATGCCTTTCTAGAGAGTGCAGATTCAGGGCCCTCAGTCTATCCTCATAGGGAAGATTTCTGATACATGGGATCAACTTTGTCATCCTCCTTTGTATGTTTTCCAGTGCATTTATATCCATTCTGTAATACGGTGACCAGAACTGTGCAGCATAATCTAAATGAGGCCTAACCAAAGAGGACTTCTATTATTATTTATACTTCTTGATATGAAGCCAAGGATTCTGTTAGCTTTATTGCGAACCCTTATGCACTGTTGTCTTGGTTTCAGATTGCTAACCAAAACTCCGAAATCCTTTTCGCAATCAGCAAAATTATGATCTACATTATTTAGTTTATATGTGGCATGGTTATTTTCCTGTTCAACATCTAGAACTTTGCATGTGTCTATATTGAACTGCATCTGCCACTTCTCCGACCACTTCATCAGTCTATTCAAATCATCCTGGAGTGCTCTAATGTCTTCATTAGAATGAATTGGACGGCCTATTTGGGGTCATCAGCAAATTTGCTTGTCGCTATTTATTCCCTCATCTATATCGTTTATGTAAATTGTGAACAACAAGGGGCCCAACACTGACCCCTGTGGAACACCGCTTGTGATGTGCCCCCACTCTGATTTCTCCCCATTTATGCAAACTCTCTGCTGCCTATTTGTCAATCATGCCTCTACCTAGGAAAAAAATTCTCCTATTCCGTATGCCTTGTTTCCTCAATAGGCTCTGATGTGGAACTCTATCGAAAGTCATACTGAAGTCCATATACACAATATCATATTCAATACCATGATCTACCTCCTCAAATACCCGTGAAAAAAATTAGTAAATTCGTAAGACAGGAACGCCCCTTTGTAAAACCGTGCTGAGATTCATTAATCAATTTATGCCTTTCAAGATGGCTACGAATCGCCTAGGCAATTATTGATTCCATAAATTTTCGCACTATGTAGGTAAATTATTATAATCAAAAGAAGCTATGGAGGTAAAGCTTATTGGTCTATAGTTCGAAGCTAAGGAACTCTCACCTGCCTTGTAAATAGGTATTACATTTGCCATTTTCCACTTGTCTGGCACTATGCCAGTTTGTAGTGATTATTATTATTATAATCAAATAGAAGCGCTAAACCACAGGGGTTATACAGCGAGTTTGTAGTGATATACTAAAAAGATTAGCCAATGGTATGCTAAGTTCCTCTTTACATTCCTTTAAAACCCTTGCAAACAGTTCATTAGGGCCTGGGGATTATTATTATTATTATAATCAAATAGAAGCGCTAAACCAAGGGCCTGGGGATATGTTAGGTTTTAATTTCTCTATTTGTCTGAGGGCCATGTCACTAGTTTCCCCAATCGTGCATAGTTTATTATTGTCTTGTTCTACATAATTTATTATTTCTGGAATTTCACTAGTATCTTCCCGAGTAAAAACTGAGAGGAAGTAAGTGTTGAAAAGTTAACACATTTCCTTATCACTGTCAGTGATCTGACCGGAGTTACTCTTAAGTGGGCCTATCTTGTCCCTAATCTTACTTCTGTATACCTGAAAGAACCCTTTTAGGTTAGTCTTCGAATCCCTTGCAACTTTAGCTTTTCTTATTCCTTTTTTTATTTCTCGTTAATTGAATATACTGTTTCTTAACTGACCATCCCCTCTTTTGATACGCCTATATATGCCTCTCTTTTGACAAATGAGATGTTTTAATCTATTGTTTATCCATTTGGGATCATTTTTGTTAGATCTAATATCCTTACTTGGAACAAAAATTGTCTGGGCAACCAACACCACCTGCCTGACCCATAGTCAGCTCATCCCAATTTAGCCCACCCAGGTAATTTCTCAGCCCCATGAAATCGGCCAAGCGAAGTCTGGGACATACTTGATTGCAGTTATCTGGGTAATTCCATATATTGAAAATAAGTGATTTGTGATCGCTTTCCCCACGCTCATCATTAATCTCAAGATTATTAATTAGTGATTCTTTGTTGGCAAGAACCAAATCAAGCAGATTGTTTCCTCTACATAGTTGGTTCTGTCACAAACTGTTTTAAAAATAAATTTTACTGCACTCCCTATCAAGACTTGGGGGGCCTATAAATCACACCCAAAATTAATTTTGCATGACCCTCGAGAAACTGTAGCCAAACAGAATGTTATATATCTTATCTAACACAACAATTTAAATTATCTCTGACTTACATCGCCACTCCACCACCCTTCCTGCTGAGCCTATCAGTGTGGAATAGTTTATAACACTGTTGCATTCAGAAGGCCCGGTGGTCTGGTGGCTTGAGCTCTCGCTTCAAACACGGAGGGCCCGGGTTCGATTCCCGGCGGGTGGAAACATTTCGACGTGTTTCCTTACACCTGTTGTCATGTTCACCTAGCAGCAAATAGGTACCTGGGTTTAGTCGACTGGTGTGGGTCGCATCCTGGGGGACAAGATTAAGGACCCCAATGGAAATAAGACAGTCCTCGATGACGCACCGACTTTCTTGGGTTATCCTAGGTGGCTAACCCTCCCGGGTTAAAAATCCGAAGAAATCTTATCTTAACCAGGTCTCCGTTATAGAAATATCTATATTACATGCACTTGCAAGTAATCTTAGCTCATCTATCTTATTTCTTAAGACTCCTATTTGTATAGTAAACCTTAAGGAAGCTAGTCACTCGTTGCCCTCTACTATCTCTTTGTTTATTGATCAATTCCTTTGCCTTTACTGGCCCGGTGGTCTGGTGGCTAGAGCTCTCGCTTCACACATGGAGGGCCCGGGTTCGATTCCCGGAGGGTGGAAACATTTCGACGTGTTTCCTTACACCTGTTGTCATGTTTACCTAGCAGCGAATAGGTACCCGGGTTGTTAGTCGACTGGTGTGGGTCGCATCCTGGGGGACAAGATTAAGGACCCCAATGGAAATAAGACAGACAGTCCTCGATGACGCACTGACTTTCTTGGGTTATCCTGGGTGGCTAACCCTCCAGGGTTAAAAATCCGAAGAAATCTTATCTTATTAACTTTATTTTGAATATTGTCTTTCAAACATATCCCTGAGGTATCCTGGTAATATCTGCTGTTTTCAACCCTAGTACTGCAGCCTGATTGTTTCCCACAAACACCCATACCTCTATAATCTATCAGTTTAAAGTCCTAGACAAGTCGCCAATGACCCTGTCAGTCGAATTGGCTAATGCAACCACTCCAGCCCCAGAGAGATGAGCCCCATCCCTTGCATACATATCACGTTTGCCATAGAATTTGTCCGTTATCAATGAATGGGATTGCAAGTTCCTTGCAGTACCTGTCTAGCCAGCAATTTATACAAATTGCCCTAGACATCCATTCATTGCCCACTCCCCTTCTAGGCAAGATGCTACATATGACTGGGATCCCTCCCTTAGACCTGACTACATCTATGGCTGACCTGTACTTATTCAGTAGCTCCTGTCCTTCCCGATGCCATTTCCACCAGCACTAAGACAGATAATGGGCTTGTTCCCATTACCTGACATAATATTATCCGACCTGCTGACTATGTCACCAACACCAGCTCCTTCGAGGCACACACAATCAGAATATTCTTACCTTGATTAGCAGGGAAGTCAGTGGTACCTTTAACCTCACTAACCACTGAAGTACAATGGTCCTGGAGAACAGAGAATCGATTTCCTACCTTCACATATTTTCTATTAACCTACCTTCCTTCCTAAATTGTGAACCACTTGCCACTTAAAGCGGCTGACACTCTCCACCTCACTGCTGGTAACCTTTTCCTCCTCACCAGCTCCAACCATCTCACACTCACTCCCAAACCCATCTAAGCGAAGCTTCAGCCTCCTATTTTCCTCCTAAAGAAGTAGAACCTCCTCCTTCAATACCTTAACCCGAGATTCTAAAACACTACAGCAAGCCATGGTGCTTGGTAACACCCCACGCTAATTCCCAGACAGCTTAGGACAGGATGACCTCACGTGACCACTGACCGCAGCGTACAGTTCATTCCCGAAAGTCATACAGTGCGGGTGTCAATTTTTTTTTTTTAAGTGTTAGGGTTGGGCCTCGCGCACACACTGCAATACTTGTGCTACAAACTCTTACCATTTGTTGAACTAGGAAAGGAAAGCTATTCCTTTTGAAGTGCTAATGGTGTGGAGGAAGCCAACAGATCATGGAAACAATTGTTACTTCTGCATGATGCCTCCAGTCAGGAAACGTATATCTGGAGGGTGTTCCGGGGGTCAGCGCCCCCCGTGGCCCAGTTCATGACTAGGCCTTGCAATGGATCAAGGCTTGATCAATCAGGCTGTTACTGCTGGCCACACGCAAACCTATGTACAAACCAAATTATAATTAAAGCTAACGCTAAACCCACCAGGGTTATACAGCTGTATGATCCACAGCCCAGCTCGTTAGGTACTGACTTTAGGTATCTGTCCAGTTCTCTCTAGATGACAGCCAGGGGTCTATTGGTAATCCTGCTTATGTATGCTGGGAGACAGTTGAACAGTCTTGGGGCTCCTGACACTTAATGTTATTGTACACATGGCACCCCTGCTTTTCACTGGGAGGACGTTGCACCTCCTGCTGAGTATTTTGCTTTCATAGGGAGCGATTTTCGTGTGCAGACTTGGGACTAGTGTTCTAAGATTTTCCAAGTATATATTATGATGCATCTTTCTCACCTGCGTTCCAAGAGTACAGGTCAAGGGACTTCAAACATTCTCAGTAATTAAGGTGCCCTATCGTACTTTATAATTTCTCCTGCCTTGAAAGGGGCCATTAGTGTACAGCCTACCAGGCCTGTGGCCTGGTAGGAAATGCTCTTGCTTCACATGCTGAGTGTCCATGGTTTGATCCCCAGCAAGGATGGAAACACGGCGTATTTCCTTACACCTGTCGTCCCGTTCACCTTGCAAGCAAGTAGGTACCTGGGTGTTAGTCAACTGGTGTGGGTTGCATCCTGGGGGACAAGATTGACGACCCCAATGGAAATAAAATAAGTCCTTCAAAGATGCACTGCCTTTCTTGAGTTATCCTGGGTGGTTAACCCTCCAGGGTTTAAAAATCTCTTATCTTAGCCTAGAGAGAACAACCAATTTGAAGAGAATTAATTGACATGGCATCCCTAATTTTGAAGGTTCTCATTATCCATCCTATCAGTTTCCATTTACAATAAAGAAGAGCTAAACCCACTAGGGTTATACAGCTATCATTTTCCTAGCAGATTATTATTATAATCAAATAGGAGCGCTAAACCACAAGGGTTATACAGCGCTGCTTCCTAGCAGATGTGGTCAACACATTGTGATCTTTGAAATTGAGATTCTGACATCACTCCTAAGTCCTTCACATCTGTTTTTCGCTCTATTGTGTGTAGGGAATTTATTTTCTACCCCAATTCAGTTTTTAATTTCTTAAAGAGTTTTCCATTGCGCTGAAATCAATATTGTTTTCTGATGCCCATTTAAACACTTGGTTAATGTCCACTTGGAGATTTGCAGCATCTTCAATGGATGATAGTCATGCAAACTCTGGTATCGTCAGCAAAGAGGTCATGGTGTTGTGGCTTACATCTATGTCAGATATGAGGATGAGGAAAAGGAAGGGAGCAAATACTGTACCTTGTGGAATAGTTTTTTCTACTGCGTTTGCAAGAAAAAATGGATTGCACAGTATCCAAATATGCCCTCTGCTCTATGTCTGGTATGTACTTCAAGAGCCCCCAAACACATTCTCCCTCAAGTCAGACATGGAAGATGAAGAAACCTACTAAACTTGAGTGTCTTCTACTTCACAAGACCCTGAATATAGTCATAAGTTGACATCTTCTAGGCCACATACATAATTATAACCAAAACTAAGCACTAAGCCCACAAGGGTCATACAGTAACCCGCATATAACTCGCAACGAATTCAATAACCTTCTCAGAGACTTCAATTGCTAGAGTAAGGCCGCAGTGTTGGGTTCCAGATTGCAGCAGTGGAACTTCCGAGCTGAAAATGTTTAAAGATAATCATCCGAAGCCCAGATGTGTTCAAAATTTGTAGAACCGTATGGTTAATGAAAAAAAAAAAAAAAAAAAACCAGACATACATAAAGAGCCAATGTGGCTCCTACAAAAATTATGAGAATAAACAAGCCTTCCTAGGTGTGCATCAAGTTGTTAATGCAGTCGCAACATTTGGGTGCTCTTCTTCAATGTCCGAGTCTGCACTGATTAGCCAACACATCAAGGCATGTCGTCTGATCTTGAAACAGACATTAAGTTTTTTCCTGCGTCTGAATCTTACTGCAAGACTTCTTTAAATATCAACTCATTTCTGTACATTTTCACAAAAGCAGCACAGACTACAACTGTTAGTTCAGCCATGGCAGACCACACTGATGTAGGATGTACAAAGTATGATTGACGTATGGTACAAGGATACTGGTATGTGCCTTAGCCTAAATATCATCATCAATTAAGTGCTAATAATAACTATAATTAATAATTAAACACTAATATCAGATCAAGTGCTAAACCCGAAAGAATCATACTAGTACACTGAAGGGAGGGATGTGAGAGGGTGGGGGGAGGGGTTATTATAAGAAGGGGAGCACTAAACCCATAAGTTATACAGCGCCCATGAAATAGGAGGCATTCAGGTTTGATCCAATTCAGGAAAGAAGTGGTCCAATTCCTTATATCAAAAGCCCCAGCTTTAACAAACCTCTATTGAGGGAAAGTTAGGGGTTAGTGGAAGCAGGATGTAATAAGTTAATTTGTTAAAAAGTTAGCATCTGCATCAAAGATATACCCTAATTGAAATATAATTTTTTTTATATGCAATACTTTCTTTTTGTAAATACAAACCTGTTCAAACTATTTGTTAGGCTAATAGGGCTTAAATTATATTCATGGGGTGAGCACTAAATCCGTTGGAATCATACAGTGCTTGGGGGACTGTAAGAGACAGACTAGATTCAGAGAATCTTGAGGTCCAATCTTCCCCTCAATAGCATCAAGGAACCTCCCCTCAGGAGAATGGGTTTAAAGCATATCAACTACACCATTCAAGAATACTTAAATCCCTAAAATGGAAACTAAACTCTTAGCATATATGCATACTTCATGGTGCATATATTCTCTGGAGTTTAAGTAATTTTAATTGTGACCAATTTGCTCTGGGGAGACTTATTACAGTTCTCATGCAGCCCTGTCTAGTCCTTTTTCCTCGTCCCTTTACCTTAACTTGTTAATCAGGGGAAGTACTACTCATACAGGTCATACAGCAGTGCAAGGTCAGTGTGTGAAAGTAGCAACATACGAAAGGTAGGAAAGAGTGATTAGGGGTGTGCAAAGGAAGGAGTTAGTGGAGGTAGAGGCTAGTGAAAGAGTAAAACTGAAATCCAAGTTGGTGTAGTGGGCAAGTCTTTGTTTAAAAGTCAAAGTGTGTCTGCATCAAATGTGACATTTCATCAACGAATCCTTTATGTCCTCCGATAGAGGAAATGGCACTAAGATATGCTGACTGACAATGCGACCCAAAAGTCCTCACATAAGTGTGCATACGTAACTGAGAATGCAATCTCCAAAACCCGACACTGGAGGGAAGATGACCAGAAACCTAAATATGATTTGACAAGAAAATTTGGGACCACTTAGTACCTTGTGGGAGCACCAGTTCAATTGAGCACCAGCTACAGCAAATAGCATGGCAAACAACAGGGATTCACTGATGTCATGTTGTATTAACACTCCCTTTTAAGAGGAAAGTGATGTTGATCCAAAGTTTAGTGGCCGTGAGATGGATGTGGCCACAAGTGATCGAGGCAATATCAAAAACCTCGATAATAAAAGCCAATATCCCAAACCCCTCCTTTAAAGTGCAGGCATTGTACTTCCCACCTGCTCACACTCAAACAGCTTGTCAGGTCCCAAAAACCATTTGTCTCCATTAGCTCCTATCTAACAAGCTCACACATGCCTGCTGCATGTCCAGGCCCCTTACACACAAAACCTCTTTTACCCCCTAACTCCATCCTTTCCTAGGATGACCCCTATCCCTCCTCCCCTCCACTACAGATTTATACACCCTCCAAGTCATTCTATTTTGTTCCATACTCTCTAAATGACCAAACCGCTGCAATAACCCCTCTTAGCCCTCTGAATAATACTTTTTTTTAACTCCACATCCCCTCCTAATTTCCACACTACGAATTATCTGCATATTTTTTTTATGGAAAAGTAGCAAGGAGCAAGTGATAAATTTAAGTGGCAAATAAGACACCAAAACCTGCCAAGGTTCAAACAAATACATTACAGTAACAGCTAATTCACCCAACTATACTGGGTACAATATTTAAAGTGACAGAGCTATGATGCACTGAACATTCTCAAGATTACACATGCTTACTGACCTACTAATGGTTAATGCAATCACTACCTTGTAACTTAGTCATAAAACACAGATTTAACATTTACAATTATTTTTTTACTATTTCCTTTATCTAATAATAAAATTTTGCATTAGGTAACAATAGGGTATAAAAACACTTGCAAATTGTTTATACATTTATTGACACAATTCACAATATCTCACCTTACTAGAGTGAAGAGATGAGATAACTGATGGAATGTGACCGGACAACCAACGAACTTCCTTTAAACAGCATCACAACTCTGTTTGAAGAGGTTATCGCACCTAAACTAAGATGAACAGGAAAGATGTTTCATCACCCTAGCATTAACATCACAAAAGTACTTGTAGTGTGAACTGTAAACAAACTGTATATAATATAAAATTTTACATTCAAACAATGTTTGTTACAGAACATCACCATTGTAACTATTATACAATAAGATCTTAAATGAAAAAAATATACACTAACTCATGATTTATAAAATCATCGTTGAACCTATGAATGCCCATCAGGGAAGTCATGATGGGTAGGGCTGGGAAGAGGCCTAGTGGGGGAGGCAGAGAAGGGAGTGAAAGTTGGGGATCACCTGGCTAAACAAAGTGGCGACTGAAGGCACGTCCTGAAATTCTGCATTCTCCAACAAACCACACTGCTAGTTTAGTCCCCTTATGAGTGTACTGTAGATGTAGCTTGGAAGTCTTCTTTGCTTGTTCCACAAGGTAATCCTGTGAAGTCCAAAGTTACATTACTTTATTATAATACTCATGATATTTTTTAACAACCTAACTTTAAATACATACACCTATCTGACAAAGCACATCAATCTCTTGTTATACTAAACAGGAAACTAAAGTGAAAATTTCCTTGCTAAAAGTCTCAAGGAAATGAAAGAGTTCATACATCAAATTCACAAAGTCCACTGATACATACCAGATTTATCCTAACATACTTCGTGTTATATGTAGCATACATTTTTTTTTTTTTTGCTGACTGGTATATACCAGGCAGATGTATCAGTGAACAAGAAAAAAAAAAACATTCTACAATGAGAAACATATACATAATACATAGCAGAATCAAGCTGTGCAGAAAACATGTTCACAAAATAGCCTAGACTGGTAAAGATGAAGTCCTACACAAACTGCACTCCCTATCTGAACTACACCGGTAAGCTAGATGAAGTAGGGCAAATTTTACCACCCAAGAATGCCATTATATCCTTTCAAGCAAACAAAAGTCCATTCCAACAAGTTATTCTTCCTCTACATGATAAATCTTATGATAGGGTCTGCTGTAAAGCACGTTTTCATGGTCACTGTAAAACACCCACTTACCTCTAGAGACAAATTAAGTGGTACAGACAAAGCCTTGTTCGGCTACACCAACGACAATAGGCTCGACTGGTAAGACAGTAGGTGTAGTCAAGAAAACCTGAATTATTGGATCAGGACAATAAATATGAAATAAATACAAAAGCTTAAAAACAATACAGGTGAGTATATCCCAAATGACCTAAATGAAATTTGTGAAGGACTACAGTAAGCAAGATTCTTGAAAATGCCAAATAAAACAAATGTAAATCTATTAACATATCTAAGCCTTAACAATTATTTTTGTGTGTGTATGTGGAGGTCTGTCTTAAAATTTTGTTACATGTTAAAATATATAACTACCCACTGAAATTTAAACATGATTTTGGCCAAAAAATGACAAAAAAAGTTACATACTGTATGTATATCCCTTATTACATATACTGTATCTATCAGTCTCTACAATAGAAACCTTACCTCCAGATGCATGAAAAATGATTCCCCTTCACTGAGAGAGATTGATGCTCTAAAGTAGTCAAGGCAGAGGACTGCTGCTGATGCGGCATTAAACACTGTACTGGTATTAATGCCCATAACCAAAGAATGACAAGATTATCAAATACTTGCTGCAAAATCCCCTCATCTTAACATTTCTCTTGCTTTGTCATTAACCATATAGACAGTTTTGGGTAGAACTTAATCATAGTAGAGGGATGAATAAAATCTGTTGAATAATTTATGGGATTTAAAAGCAAACAAAAAAAAATTGTATATTACAATATTTTGAAGCATAAAAACTATTTTCAATTTTCAGGTTTCATGGACCACTCTAGGAATGGTCTATCAGTAAACCTCTTATTACACCAGTAATTGACTGTAACCACATTTTGTACAGATAAGTCTTTTGTTGTCCCTGTCCTGTGAAGTTGTGCTCCCTGGTCTGTGCCACCAGCAGCACAAGCTCTAAGCCCTAGACAGAACAGCACAAACAGCATCAGTTGATATGGGGAGGCAGCAGACACCATGGCACAAGGAACCTTCTACAAAATGTAGTGTTTCATACTTTAAATTATTCCATATTTAGGTTCCATGAGCCACTAGAAATCTTACCACCAGTACCCAATACAACAAAGGAGACAGCTGTTTACTGGAAAGTACCATAGCACAAACTACCATAGCACTGAAACAAAGTTCACTACCTGTATTGTGGATAATTTTTGAAAACTGAATTGCTAAATTCATTGGCGAGGATACAAATACAGTATCACTTGTTTCACATCCTTGTTTTTCTGTTAGTCACAAAATCTTTGTCACCAAATTCTTACTTACACTTACACATGCACACATACATGTGCGAGCGTGAGCACATACAAACAGGCGAGTACATATGTATGTACGTATGTACATACACAACCACAAACAGGTGAGAATGCATGTAGTACACACAATAAAGCAAAAGTAGTCATATAAGTGGCTGCTTGAATTCAACCCCCAATAAATAAAAGATCATGAAGTTTGAGTAAGGAGCAAGAATAACAGAAACTGGGTGTAGACCAGAAGGACAGAGGCTGTAGACTCATCCACAAGATCTCTGTAACCTTCTCACTACAGTCGCTTTTGACACTGCTCGCCTGAATTCACAAATGCATTCTTCTAAACTACAGAACAAACTTCAACGTCTCATCTCAGATAGCCCTTGGTCCAAATTCTCCCTTACCGACTGTGTTACTAATCTGTCTTCTATCACACTCTCCCAACATGAGCTTGAAACTGGGTGTAGACCAGAAGGACAGAGGCTGTAGACTCTTCCACAAGATCTCTGTAACCTTCTCACTAACGTCGCTTTTGACACTGCTCGCCTGAATTCACAAATGCATTCTTCTAAACTACAGAACAAACTTCAACGTCTCATCTCAGATAGCCCTTGGTCCAAATTCTCCCTTACCGACTGTGTTACTAATCTGTCTTCTGTCACACTCTCCCAACATGAGCTTGAACTGCTTGGTTTTGGTCTTTCCTTTGCCACTTCACCTACCCTGCACGGTGGTATTGACATGATTAGCTCTTTTGATTCTTTTTGCCAGTCTCGCTCTCGTAATAATAATCTTCCTGATTTATCCACTTTTCGTGGCGCTCTCCTTCCTGCTCTTGATAGCCTGTTTTCTAAGAACCATCACCTTCCTCGCTGCTATCAACTTGCCCTTTCTTCTCTTAAATCCAACGCTAACATTGTCATAGTCTCTTCTGACAAAGGTAATTCGGTAGTTATCCTTGATCGAGAGGATTACCTCCATAAAGCCGATGTCTTGCTCTCTGACTCACGGACCTACACTCCTCTCGTTTCCAACCCTCTTGATCGCATCAAGAGAACTTTCAACAAGAAACTTAAGACTCTCTCCGACCTCTGTCCTTCTGACTTTAACCTTGTTCAACGTTTTCGTGTCATCTGTCCCTATCTGCCCTATTTCTATGGCCTTCCCAAAACTCACAAACCTGATATTCCTCTGCATCCCATCATATCTTCTAGAGGTTCTGTCTCTTATTCTCTTGCTTCTTGGCTAGCCAAAACCCTCACTCCCTTTCTTGGTACTTTTTCTCCTGCCCACCTTAGTCACTCTCAAGACTTCGTCGAACGGGTTTGCTCTCTCCCGACCTGTAAGATGCTTAGTCTTGATGTCGAGTCCCTCTTCACTAATGTCCCTCTGGATGATGTCCTTAATTTTCTTAGAGAAGGCCAATGAAGGGTTACTTCATCTCCCTATACCTACTGATGTCTTTCTTGATCTTATCCGCCTTTGTGTGGAATAAATATTATTCTCAAACCTTTGGTGTCACCATGGGCTCTCCTCTATCTCCTGTTCTTGCTAATCTTTACATGGAATACTTCGAGACTGTTCTTCCCACTATTGATGTACGTCCTTCACTCTGGCTCCGCTATGTAGATGACATCTTTGCTCTTTGGCCTCATGACTCAAGTCTCTTCCAACCATTTCTTGATGCTCTTAATAATATTGCCCCTTCCATTAAGTTATCTTTGCTTCCTTTCCTTGATGTTCATGTCCACCGCTCAGTTACAGGTTTTGCCTTTTCCGTGTACCGCAAGCCTATGCACAGTGGCATGTAC
Organism: Cherax destructor; assembly: GCA_009830355.1. NCBI lineage: Eukaryota > Metazoa > Arthropoda > Malacostraca > Decapoda > Parastacidae > Cherax > Cherax destructor. Next base: position 122,548 of record WNWK01002089.1, read on the forward strand.
ATTCACTACTTTTCTTATCATGCCTCCTCTGTCACTCTTCGCACTAATCTAGTTCATACCTCCCCTCCCTCTATAGATTCTCCTGGAGTCTACTTTATTTCTTGCTCCTCGTGTCCTCTTCAGTACTTTGGAGAAACTGGCCGAATTCTATACATTCTGCTCATTTTGAGGTCTTCATTCTTCCCATGCTTAAGCAGTTGGGCATATGCTGATGAAAATAAATTGATCTAAGCTGATCCAAGTCATGAACTAAAGGCTACACCCAAGGCAGTAAAAATAAAGAATCCTATACTTAAGGAGTTTCTTTGCAACAGCTTGCACAGTACCTGAAAAAAATCGTTGGGCCAATACCATCTAGTTACAATGTTAGTTGTTTTCTCTTGCAGAAGACAAGCAAAGGGCGATGGTACTTAGGATAATCCTACATCAGGTAGCTTACATGGTACTGTAGGAGGCTGCATCTTATGGGCACTCCTTTCTCCCATTTTGCACTTTCTCGATGGACTGCTTAACAATTTATATCTTGGTTACCAGTGATAATAATGGGGGCCTGTACCTTAGTATGGGCTTTTGTTTTGGCCCTGGCAAGAGGCCATGGGATCACAATAGAGTGATTACAATATTTCAAGAATCTCTGATAGAATGCCTTCAAGAATTAAACAAGTAACTGAAACTCAAGGTGGAATGAGCCAACATTAGTTTACAAGAATAAAGGAAGAGTTCAGTTCTTTGCTACATTTCCTCTTTTAATAATACAGTGGTACCCCGGTTTACGATATTTTTTCATTCCAGAATGCTGTTCAAGTGCCATTACCAAACGAATTTATCTCCTTAAGAAAAGTTGTAAAATAGACTAGTCCTTTTAGACCCCCAAAATTACACTTACAAAAGCATTTAAAAAAATAAACTTACATAAAAGGGTGAGTTTGGGGACCATCGTAAACCGGGGTACCACTGTACGTATTTTGTGTGCTAAATGGTAGAATGTCTGACGATTACTTTTACAGGCACTGTACAAGGAAAACCAGTTGCTGCAAGTCATCTCTGAGCAGAGAATGGAACTCAGTTTAAAACTGCAATTTCAACTTTCATTAATTGGTTAACTCCAACCTGGTAGTGAGGGGTCAGCTGTAATCCTTTGGTGTGAAAAAGACACTACATGTGGATATTTGTAAACCAGTGTGCTACCACGGAACACCTGAAGAAATTGCCGAGATATCCTTTTAGTGCAACATAAATACAGGTTTATAGGCGATATTAGAGAATTATGGCAAGCTCTCGTATAGTTTTTTGTAAATGTGATTAAAAAAGTACAGTGGACCCCCGAGTTACGAACACCCCGGAAATCGTACAATTATGTAAGTACAGTGGACCCTCGGTTAGCGGCCGTAATCCGTTCCAGGAGCTAGGCCTTTAACCGAAATAATATTCCCCATAAGAATTAATGTAAATACAATTAATATTCACCAAAAAATAATTTTTTTAACAATTAAATTAGTATTACATACCTTAATTGAAGACTAATGCTGGCTTCTGGAAGATAGGGAGGAGTTAGTGTTTGGAAGGGGAATCCCCCTACAAAAAGACTTCAGGTAACAAGTCCCTCTCTGGGGTTACTTTTCTTCTTTTTCTTTTAATGCCACTAGGACCAGCTTGAGAGTCACTAGAACCTTGTCTAAAAAAATAACTGTCCAGAGTGCTCCGTTTCTGGCGCCTCTAACATTTCCATGAAGTGGGACAAGGTTTAGTCACTAAACATGTTGCAGATATGGCTTGTTTCAGCTTGGTCAGGATGGTGTTTTTCAACAAAAACTTTGTAACCTATTCCACATATTTCCTTAACCACTGAAGAAGGCACCTCCTCTCTCTCGTCCTCCTCCTGTGAAGCAAGTTCCTGAGCTGTGGTCTGTTGCTGTTCCAGATGAAGCTCTTGCAGCTCTTCAGTTGTTAGCTCTACCCTGTGGTCCTCCACCAACTCTTCCACATCCTCACCACTCACCTCCAACCCCAGGCTGTTCCCCAATGTCACAATATCTTCCACAACAGGCACAGGGTCGTCAGCTGCAAATCCTTCAAAATCCCTCTGTTGGACACAATCTGGCCACAGTGGTCTCCAAGCAGAGGTCAAAGTCCTGGTAGTCACTCCCTCCCAAGCCTTACCTATAAGGCCTATGCAGTTGTAGATATTGAAGTGAATCTTCCAGAACTCTCTAAGGGTCAATTCAGTGTCTGAGGTCATTTCAAAACACTTCTGAAACACAGCTTTAGCGTACAGTTTCTTGAAGTTAGAAATGACCTGCTGGTCCATGGGCTGGAGAAGAGGAGTGGTGTTAGGAGGCAAGAACTTCACTTTTATAAATTTGAAGTCCCTAGACATTTGGTCTTCCAAGTCTGGAGGATGTGCAGGAGCATTGTCCAGTACCAGGAGGCACTTGAGTCCCAAATTGTTATCCTGAAGGTATTTTTTCACACTTGGGCCAAACACATCATCAACCCAATCTTTGAAAATTGACCTTGTGACCCATGCATTTTGACTTGATTTCCACATCACACACAATCTTTTCTTGTGAACATTGTGTTTCGTGAACACTGGGAGTTTCAGAGTGATACACAAGTAAAGGCTTCACTTTGAAATCCCCACTTGCATTGCTACACAACATGAGAGTTAGCCTGTCTTTCATAGGCTTGTGTCCAAGCAGTGTCTTTTCCTCCTGTGTGATGTAGGTCCTGTTGGGCGTTTTCTTCCAAAACAGGCCTGTTTCGTTACAGTTAAACACTTGTTGGGGTTTCAGATTTTCACTCTTTATGTAGTCCTGAAATTCCTGCACAAACTTTTCAGCAGAATGTTTGTCTGAACTTGCAGCCTCACCATGCCTTACAACACTGTGTATGCCACTACGCTTCTTAAATATCTCAAACCAGCCTTTGCTGGCCTTAAATTCACTACCAGCAGCACTTGTTCCAGGAGTTTTCTTCACAAGATCTTCATGCAAACGCCTTGCCTTCTCACAAATAAAAGACTCCACTACACTGTCTCCCACCATTTGTTTTTCTTTAATCCACAATAATAATGACTTTTCCATTTGTTCCATTATTGGTGACCTTTGTTTCGTAAGCACATTTACTCCTTTGGCAACATCAGCCTCCTTGATCTGTTCTTTCTTTGACAGGAAGGTTGTAATTGTTGATTTGTTTTTCCCAAACATCCTGGCAAGTTCCAGCACCCACATACCACTCATATTTCTCAATCACTTCTCTCTTAAATTCCATGGTGTTTCTCACTCTCTTTGCCACAGGAACTTTACTAGGAACTTTCTTGGGAGCCATGGTTACTTATTTCGCAGTTGCACTGGCAAAAAACAATGGAAAACAAGCGAAATGTTTGTATGAATGAGCAGAAGCTTCCTTATGTACCGAGAGACACAAACAAACTGAAGCGCAAGCGTCCCCAGCCGGCGGGTTGACGCGTCCAATACGGCCGCTAACCGAGGGTCCATTGTATAATATTGTAAGTGCTTTTGTAAGTGTATTTTTGGGGGTCTGAAATGGACTAACCTACTTGACATTATTTCTTAAGGGAGTAAATTCGTTCGGTAATGGCACTTGAGCAGCCTTCTGGAATGAAGTTTGTTCGTTACTCGGGGGTCCACTGTACATCCAAAACTAAATAGTGCATGCATGGAAAGGCCTTAATCAAACACTTCAATTTTTAATGTACCTTTTCAATCGCATTTATAAAAAATAAATCACACCATACAGCGGAGCTTTATAGGAGTATATTGTGGTACCTTAATAAGAGATGTTAGCAGTAGTGTACTTTAAAGGAATGCTCAGGTATTTGTTTCTGTTTACAGAAAGGTTTAGAAACATTGCCTAAATGGTGTTATTAACGTGTGTGGCCTGAATGGAAATAATAATAATAGGTAGTAGGTTGGTATACCTGGTAGACAGCAATCACCCAGGAAGGTACTACTGTCCAGACAAATAAGAATGAAATGGAAACCTGCAATTCTTTTAGACAATGGTAGGATTGCTGATGTCTTTTCTTTGTTTCAAACACACAAGATCACAGGTACATCTTGCTACTTATGCTTACACTTAGGTCACACAATGCATGTAAGCATATACATGTACACAAACCCATCTGAATTTTCTTCTATTTTCTTAATTCTCGTTCTTATTTTTTCCCTTCATCTCCATGGAGAAATTGGAAAGAATTCTTCCGTAAGCCATGTGTGTTGTAAGAGACTAAAATGCTGAAAGTAAGGGGCTAGTAATAGTGGCTTTTTTTGTACTTAACAAATCAAAATTGTAATTACACCTTGTAACCTTTGCAAAGAAATAAATTTTTTTAAATATAAAAAGAAAAACTTTTGTTTCTTCTCTTTCAGGTCACCCTGGCTTGGTGGGGGAGAGCCATTGTATTAATAAAAAAAAAAAAGTCAAGCACAGTTTAAAATCCTCACAAATTATAAATGACTAATTTATACAACCCTGAACCTGTATTCACATTACAATCAATACTATTTTTTTATGAAGCTTGATTTGAGAAGGTTGTATCAAGTACAGTAGGGCCCCACTTATACGGCAGGTTAGGTTCCAGGCTACTGCCGGAAAGCAGACATAACCGGAAAGCAGAATGCCATTTTTTGTACTTATAAATGCATATAAATGCCAGACAACAAGCTTACACTAACTTATATTAAGTTATTAATAGAACTAGGCATTAAAAAACACAATAAAAAGTAAAATACATACACAGTACATTCATTAATAACCTTAAAATATTTGTAGTCTTAATGTAGGGAAAGAGGTTAGTAGTACTTACTTGTAGGAAGTCAGGTGTAGGTAGCCCTGGCTCCCCGTCCCAAATTTAATATACAATATTTAACCCTTTGGGGGTTTCAGGACCCTCTCCGAAACTCTTTCTAAGGGTCGCAAATTTTTTGGGAAAAAAAAAAAAATCTTATGAAATGATAGAGAATCTTTTTCCGATCATAACGCCACCAAAATTATGAAATTTGATCGAAAACTAACGGAATTATGCTTTCGCGAAGTTAGCGGTATCGATGACATTTACGCATCGGCGATTTCGCCCATTTTGAGCCCTATTTTCGGCAAATTCCAATGTTTCAGTCTACTAAAATTATAGCTATTTCGCTAGAACTCCATTTCTTCTATCGATTGAGTACAAGAAACCGCCTATTTACAAATTTCAACTACCCAAAATAGTGGTCAGAAAATGGCAATTTGGCCAATTTCAAAATAGGGTCCAGAATAAACAAGGCAGACATTCCTGACACTAAAATAACATCTTACATTACTTTTGCTTTCTATTTTGAATCTTTATTCTCACAAAAAATAGAAGATTTACTGTTATGTATACAACTGCATCATTGTAAAAATGGTATAAATAATATCAGCGCACTTGTGCAAGAATATTAGACTCGCCAGTTGATGTGTATTGGACGCATGGTGTGATTTGTTTACTCTTGAACATCGGACAAAATCGAACATTTTCACTACTTTGTACTCAGTTTCAAGGTACTTGTCATCGTGAAACCAGTCAAAATTATCTCTATTTCTATAATATATCATCCATTCTATCAAATGAGACTAAGAAAACGAGATCACAAGCATAAATACCATACGAAAATAGACTGCAAAGTCGTTGTTTTAAACCAAAAACACGGTCAGTTTTTTTTCCTCATTATGTGTGTGGTGCAGAATTTTTTTTATACTGCGCACACTGACCGCACAGACCCATTCTCTCACATCTAGGCCTAACAGCCTGTTTCTGCTTGATTTGAGGGCGTTAGAATTTAGGCGTACGAGTACGACGAAAACCCTGGGGCATAAGGCGTAGTAGTACGGCCGAAACCCCAAAAGGGTTAAAGCAGTCCAGAGATATAAAATACACATACCGTACACTCATTATTTACCCTAAAACATGTGAAGTCTTAATGTAGGATGAGAGGTGAGTAGTATTTTTTTGTAGGAAGTCAGGTAGATGTAGCTACGTAGTCCATCTGGCTACATAGCTGCACTTACCTACATAGGTATACGATATTTAATGCGGAGCAGAGCCATATTATTACCATCTACATACCTTGTTCACAGAGTTTAATCGTTTCTAACAACTACCTTTAGATGCCATTATAAACGAAGGGAGAAGTAATGAGAATTCATGCCGAGAATTGTAAACAAAAGCGGAGGGGAGTGACTGGGCCAAACGCAGATTCATACACGTTTTCTCTGGGGCTGGACCAGAGAAAACAATGTTTTCCCTCCGCCCAGCTACTACACCTATAAGAATAACAATAATAATAATAATATTTATGTGAAATTTATTGTACTGTGGGTGTATGTATCATGTTTGTATGCTATGTAACGTGTTTCTTATATAATTTTGAAGAAAATATCATAGATGGATTCATGAAAATGTATATTAATGTAAAATAAGACATTTAATGTGTCCAAGAGTGATTATTATTACATAGTATGACTGTAAAACGAAAGCCTGTAATTATTTTACATGATGGTAGGATTGCTGGTGTCTTTTTTATGTCTCAAACATGCAAGATTTCAGGTACATCTTGCTACTTCTACTTACACTTAGGTCACACTACACATTCATGTATGTACAAGCATATATATACACACCCCTCTGGGTTTTTTTCTATTTTCTTACTAGTTCTTGTTCTTATTTCCTCTTATCTCCATGGGGAAGTGGAACAGAATTCTTCTTCCGTAAGCCATGCGTGTCGTAAGAGGCGACTAAAATGCCGGGAGCAAGAGGCTAGTAACCCTTTCTCCTGAATATATTACTAAATGTAAAAGGAGAAACTTTCGTTTTTCCTTTTGGGCCACCCTGCCTCGGTGGGAAACGGCCGACGTGTTGAAAGAAAGAAAAAACATATAAAATGTGGAATAACTTTAAAATATTGAAATTTTGGAAAGTTTCCGGACATAAAAGAGAGATGTGCTCATGGAGAATGTAATCAAACTGGGTGGGGCGCGCCGTATTAGAAAGACTAGTTGCCGTACAGCGAGTTTTGGTCATAATTTGAAATCGCCATATTAGCAGAACGCCATAAAGCAGGGCCCTACTGTACATGGTTGAGTGAAATATAATTGAATCAAGCTTCATAAAAAATAGTATTGATTACAACATAAGTTCAGAGTAGTATAAATTTGATTCCTTTATAATGAATAGGATTTGTAAGAATTTTTAACTACGTATGCCTGACATGTCAGTCTTAATTTTTGTTTACCTGACATGTATGTAATCTGCCAATACCTTCACAACACTCCCACACTCGGTGAGTAGGGTCGTAAATGAGGTCATATCTCTACTTTATAAGTCTTCTGTTATCCTATTATTTTTACTATGCCTTGAAAGGAGAAAACATGAGTTCTCGGAATTTCGCTATTTTTTCTGTGGATATTTTGCATGTATATATATATATTTTTTTTTATTAACACATCGGCCGATTCCCACCAAGGCAGGGTGGCCCGAAAAAGAAAAACTTTCATCATCATTCACTCCATCACTGTCTTGCCAGAGGGGTGCTTTACACTACAGTTATAAAACTGCAACATTAACACCCCTCCTTCAGAGTGCAGACACTGTACATGTACTTCCCATCTCCAGGACTCAAGTCCAGCCTGCTGGTTTTCCTGAATATACAGTGGACCCCTGAGTAACGAACACCCCCGGAAATCATACAATTATGTAAGTATAATATTGTAAGTGCTTTTGCAAGTGTATTTTTGGGGGTCTGAAATAGACTAACCTACTTGACATTATTCCTTAAGGGAGTAAATTCGTTCGGTAATGGCACTTGAGCAGGCTTCTGGAATGAATTATGCTTGTTACTTGGGGGTCCACTGTATATATGTGTATGTATACAGTGGTCCCCCGAGTAACAAACACCCCGGAAATCGTACAATTATGCAAGTATAATATTGTAAGTGCTTGTGGAAGTGCATTTTTGGGGGCCTGAAATAGACTAACCTACGTGACATTATTCCTTAAGGGAGTAAATTCGTTCGGTAATGGCACTTGAGCAGGCTTCTGGAATGAAGTTTTTTTTCGTTACTCGGGGGACCACTGTATATATGTTCATTATATGCTGAATATACATTTTTTTACCTCAACGACCATCTTCTGCCATAACAGGGTGACCCAAAGAAGATAACACATTCACCATCATTCATTCAACTGCTAACTTACCAGATGTGTACTGACATCACAGTTCAAGTGACACTCCGAGCTACAACTCCACCCTTCCTTCAGACGCAAATCCAGAGGTACACAAATAACTTGCACATAGGAGAATGAAACTTATGACAATGTTTCAGTCCAACTTGGACCATTAACTAGTTGCATAAAAGCACAAAGGGAAGGGAGCCAGTGTATATACAAGAGGGGGCGGGGCTAGGAGTGGAACGAGAAGTTTTGGTATACAATAACAACTTGCATAGCACGGTTAATGTGTCAAAAAAATATCATACTGATCAAAGTATTATTATAATGTGTTTTAATGCAATGCGTTCCAACAATACGATTAAATGTGTCGGCTCACAAAAATATTTAGACATTTGCTTAGTACAAATCAATGCACACAAAACTCTTGCACACACTTATAAATAAAGAAATTATAAAAGATAAAAACGAAAAAGATATCTAAACTGTCCTATCTGCACGCCTCTGCAAAAACTGATAGTATAGTGTGAATGATATGGTGAAAGTGGTCTTTTTGGGAGTCACCTTGCCTCAGTGGGAGATGGCCAGCATGTTAAAAAAAAAAATAGTACTAAAGATTTTTATTACAGTTGTAAATAAACAATGTACCATACATAAAGAAAAAGATCATTTTTATTTTGAAAAATACAGTGGTACCCCGAATTTCGTTCCAGAAGGAGGTTCGAGTGCCGTTACCGAATGAATTTGTTCCCATAAGAAATAATGTAAATTAGATTAGTCCATTTCAGACCCCCAAAAATACACTTACATAATTGTTCGAGTTGGGAGCAGTACAAAACTCGGGGTACCAATGTAGTTCAATCATGTAGTTTGCAGTTTTTTTTTTTTATCAGCATTCATATCTTCATAGCATTGAATATAATTTTGTAACACCTGCCTAACTCTAATGGCCCATTCAATGTTTGGATCCACATTCATTATGAAGTCACAAGCATCTTCTACTTTCACAATTAATGTTGATAGTTTGTCCAATTCTAGGTAGTAGGTTGGTAGACAGCAACCACCCAGGGAGGTACTACCGTCCTGCCAAGTGAGTGTAAAACGAAAGCCTGTAATTGTTTTACATGATGGTAGGATTGCTGGTGTCTTTTTTCTGTCTCATAAACATGCAAGATTTCAGGTACATCTTGCTACTTCTACTTACACTAAGGTCACACTACACATTTATGTACAAGCATATATATTTTATCTAAATAGTTCTTGTTCTTATTGCTTTTCCCTTTCATATCCATGGGGAAGTGGAATAAGAATCTTTCCTCCGTAAGCCATGCGTGTTGTAAAAGTCAACTAAAATGCCGGGAACAATGGGCTAGTAACCCCTTTTCCTGTATAGCTTACTAAAAAGAAGAAGAAAACCGTCAAAGTGGGATGTTTGAATGTGCGTGGATGTTGTGCGAATGATAAGAAAGAGATGATTGTAGATGTTATGAATGAAAAGAAGCTGGATGTCCTGGCTTTAAGTGAGACAAAGCTGAAGGGGGTAGGAGAGTTTCAGTGGGGAGAAATAAATGGGATTAGATCAAAGGTTTCAAATAGAGTTAGAGCTAAAGAAGGAGTGGCAATAATGTTGAATAATCAGTTATGGCAGGTAAAGAAGGAATATAAATGTATAAATTCAAGGATTATGTGGAGTAAAATAAAGGTTGGATGTGAAAAGTGGGTTATAGTAAGTGTTTATGCACCTGGAGAAGAGAGAAATGTAGAGGAGAGAGAGATTTTGGGAAATGTTGAGTGAGTGTGTGGGGAGTTTTGAACCAAGTGAGAGAGTAATTGTGGTTGGGGATCTTAATGCTAAAGTGGGTAAAAATGTTGTGGATGGAGTAGTAGGTAAATTTGGGTGCCAGGGCAAATGTAAATGGGGAACCATTAATTGAGCTATGTGTAGAAAGAGGTTTGGTAATAAGTAATACATATTTTATGAAAAAGAGGATAAATAAATATACAAGGTATGATATAGCACGTAAGGAAAGTAGTTTGTTGGATTATGTATTGGTGGATAAAAGGTTCATGAGTAGGCTTCAGGATGTACATGTTTATAGAGGGGCAACGGATATATCAGATCATTATTTGGTTGTAGCTACAGTTAGAGTAAAAGGTAGATGGGACAAAAGAAAATGGCAACAGCAAGTAAGAGAGGTAAAAGTGTATAAACTAAGGGAGGAGGAAGTTAGGGTGAGATATAAGCAACTATTGGCAGAAAGGTGGGCTAGTGCAAGTAGGAGTAGTGGGAGGGGGGGTTGAAGAGAGTTGGGATAGTTTTAAAAATGCAGTATTAGAATGTGGGGCAGAAGTTTGTGGCTATAGGAGGGTGGGTGCAGGAGGAAAGAGGAGTGAGTGGTGGAATGAAGAAGTAAAGGGTGTGATAAAAGAGAAAAAGGTAGCTTATGAGAGGTTTTACAAAACAGAAGTGTTAATAGAAGAGCAGAGTATATGGAGAGTAAAAGAAAGGTGAAGAGAGTGGTGAGAGAGTGCAAAAGAAGAGCGGATGAAAGAATGGGAGAGGCTCTGTCAAGAAATTTTGCTGAAAACAAGAAAAATTTTGGAGTGAGATAAACAAGGTAAGAAAGCCTAGGAACGAATGGATTTGTCAGTTAAAAACAGAGTAGGGGAGTTAGTAGATGGGGAGCTGGAGGTATTGGGTAGATGGCGGGAATATTTTGAGGAACTTTTAAATGTCGATGAAAAGAGGGAGGCGGTAATTTCATGTACTGGTCAGGGAGGTACAACATCGTTTAGGAGTGAAGAAGAGCAGGATGTGAGTGTGGGGGAGGTGCGCGAGGCATTACGTAGAATGAAAGGGGTAAAGCAGCTGGAATTGACGGAATCATGACAGAAATGTTAAAAGCAGGGGGATATAGTGCTGGAGTGGTTGGTATTTTTGTTTAATAAATGTATGAAAGAGGGAAGGTACCTAGGGATTGGCAGAGAGGAATTATAGTTCCTTTATATAAAGGGAAGGGGGATAAAGAGAGTGTAAAAATTATAGGGGAATAAGTTTACTGAGTATACCAGGTAAAGTGTATGGCAGGGTTATTATTGAAAGAATTAGATGTAAGACAGAGAGTAGGATTGCAGATGAGCAAGGAGGCTTTAGAGTGGGTAGGGGATGTGTAGATCAAGTGTTTACAGTGAAGCATATATGTGAACAGTATTTAGATAAAGGTAGAGAAGTTTTTATTGCATTTATGGATTTAGAAAAGGCATATGATAGAGTGGATAGGGGAGCAATGTGGCAAATGTTGCAAGTGTATGGAATAGGTAGTAAGTTACTGAAGGCTGTAAAGAGTTTTTATGAGGATAGTGAGGCTCAGGTTAGGGTGTGTAGGAGAGAGGGAGATTATTTCCCGGTAAAAGTAGGTCTTAGACAGGGATGTGTAATGTCACCATGGTTGTTTAATATATTTATAGATGGGGTTGTAAAAGAAGTAAATGCTAGGGTGTTGGGGAGAGGGGTGGGATTAAATTATGGAGAATTAAATGCAAAATGGGAGTTGACACAGTTACTTTTTGCTGATGATACTGTGCTTATGGGAAATTCTAAAGAAAAGTTGCAAAGGTTAGTGGACGAGTTTGGGAGTGTGTGTAAAGGTAGAAAGTTAAAAGTGAACATAGATAAGAGTAAGGTGATGAGGGTATCAAACGATTTAAATAAAGAAAAATTGGATATCACATTGGAGAGAGGGATTATGGAAGAAGTAAATGTTTTCAGATATTTGGGAGTTGACGTGTCAGCGGATGGGTTTATGAAAGATGAGGTTAACCATAAAATTGATGAAGGAAAAAAGGCGAGTGGTGCATTGAGGTATCTGTGGAGACAAAAAACGTTATCCATGGAGGCAAAGAAGGGAATGTACGAAAGTATAGTGGTACCAACACTTATATGGGTGTGAAGCATGGGTTGCAAATGCTGCAGCGAGGAGGAGGCTGGAGGCAGTGGAGATGTCCTGTCTAAGGGCAATGTGTGGTGTAAATATTATGCAGAAAATTCGGAATGTGGAAATTAGGAGAAGGTGTGGAGTTACTAAAAGTATTTGTCAGAGGGGTGAAGAAGGGTTGTTGAGGTGGTTTGGTCATTTAGAGAGAATGGATCAAAGTAGAATGACTTGGAGAGCGTATAAATCTGTAGGGGAAGGAAGGCGGGGTAGGGGTCGTCCTAGAAAGGTTGGAGGAAGGGGTAAAGGAGGTTTTGTAGGCGAGGGCTTGGACTTCCAGCAAGCATGTGTGAGCGTGTTAGATAGGAGTGAATGGAGACGAATGGTTTTTGGGACATGACGATCTGTTGGAGTGTGAGCAGGGTAACATTTTGTGAAGGGATTCAGGGAAATCAGTTAATTGATTTAGTTGGACTTGAGTCCTGGAAATGGGAAGTACAATGCCTGCACTTTAAAGGAGGGGTCTGAGATAGTGACAGCTGGGAGGGACTTTTCTCAGCTGTCGTATCTGAGCTCCTCTGCAAAGACAGTGATTATGTATGAGTGTGGTGAAAGTGTTGAATGATGATGAAAGTATTTTCTTTTTGGGGATTTTCTTTCTTTTTGGGTCACCCTGCCTCGGTGGGAGACGGCCGACTTGTTGAAAAAAAAAAAAAAAGTTTGTCCAATGTGAATTCTTCGTGGGGTCAACCTTTTCTAATTGATTTTCCTCCGTTTCTTCATATAAACACTGCTGATCCACTTCAATTCTTGAATCATCAAGGTCATTGGAATGCAAATCAATGCATTGATGAATGATTTCACAATCCAAAACTTCTAATCTGAGATGATCTTTCTCAAGCTGCACACTGTTTTCACAGTTTCAATATGGGATTCAAAACCAGCAAAATCATTGGAACAATGCAGTAAAACAAATTGCCAAACAGTTCTCATATTGTTCACAGTTGCTTCAAGCCATGATCCACTTATGTTTTCAATTGCATTTAGGATACTGTAACCTTTCCAAAATTCATTTAAACTTATGGCGGTTTCTCCCGTTATTACTGTTATGGGTTGCCCAAAGGTACATCTTAAATAAAAGCAATGTACGTCTTAAATGTACCAATGACACCCCAACCCATTTGCAGTAATAATGATGTCGTGTTCAGGGGTAGGAAAATTACATTTACATTCAAGTTAGAAAGAGATGTAGGATGACCTGGTGCATTGTCCAATAACAACAAATCTTTAAAATCTATCTTTGCAATAACATTCAACTGCAGGGCAAAAATAATTTGCAAACCAATCTTCAAACATTATCTAGCTACCCAGGCTTTCCTATTTGACCGCCAAATAAGTATGTGATGGCATCTTCTTCCAAAACGTACCCGTTTCATCTATATTAAAAATTGGCTTGTCTTTGGAGCCATTTTCTTCATTTTTTTTTTTTAGATCATTAGGAAATCTTGCAGCTGCCTCATTGTCTGCACTGGCACTTGGACCAGTAATTTGAACATTATGGTGTCTCGTACACTTTTTATAGTAGTAAAACCAGCCACGACTTGCCAAAAAAACTTTCCCCTTCATGGCCATTTTTTTTTTTTACCAATGAAGAGAGACTTGTTGCTTAAGCTTGAATCATCATCTGACTGCAGTCTTCAATCCATAACATTAACCCTTTCACTGTTGAGACCCCTGATCTTGAACTCACTGTCAGTGTTGAATTAAAAAAAAAAAATCTTATGAAATGATAGAGAATATTTTCTTAACGTTAATGACGCCAAAAGTACGAAATATGATGGAAAACTTACAAAATTACACTCACGAAGTTAGCGGTCTCGGCGATATACACACATCGGTGATTTCACCACTGAGCTCTATTTTCGGCCAATTCCATTGTTCCAGTTGACCTAACTCATAACTATTTCTTTAGAACTCCATTTGTTCTATCAAACGAGTACAAGAAACTGCCCATTTACCGATTTCAACTACCCAATGTGGTCAGAAATTGGTAATTTGGCTAATTTCATGCAAATTTCAAAATAGGGTCCTGAATAAACAATGCAGACATTCCTGGCACTAAAATAACATTTTCTCTGTTCATTAGTGATGTCTCCAGGCCCCTCTTATATTACTCTTGCTTTCCATTTTGAATTTTTATTCACACAAAAAAATAGAAGATTTACTGTTATGCAGACTACTGCATTATTATATAATTGTATAAATAATGTCAACCCATTCGTGACTGCGTATTAGACTGGCCGCTACTTTGAGCTCAATTTCAAGGTAGTACTTTTCATCATGAAACCAATCAAAATCATCTCTATTTCTGTAATATATCTTCCATTCTATCAAATGAGACCAAGAAAATGTTTTAATCCAAAAACACGGTCGGAGTTTTTTTTTCTCATTATGCACTGCGTGTTGCAGGATTTTTCTTATACTGCGCACACTGATCACGCAGACCCATTCTCTCACATGTAGGTCTCCCAGCTTTCACCTGCTAGATTTGAAGCCGCTAGAATTTTGGGGTATTAATACATCACCAACACTGGCTCGTAAGACGTATCTATACGGCACAAACAGTGAAATGGTTAAAAGATGCTCAATATTAACCAATTCTGAACTACTATTTTTAACAACCACTTTTGACATATAAGATGCTGTAGCCATTTCATGTCTTTTTATTTTATATTTATTCCTGATATGTGCACATACCAATGCTTTGTTCATTTTCCTGTCACATGGTATTTTAGCATATGATGCACCATTTTCATGATGTTTTATAATTTCCAGTTTTCCATCTAATGTTAACCATTTAAATTTACTAGAACACTCAGTCACTGCATTTTCTCTTTCCACTCAAATTTGCATATAAAAGGGGTACTAGCACTTTATATAATAAAGAAAATTGTGTACATGTACTGTATAAAACTACAACATAAGTATTGGAGTGTGGAGCGATACTGACGTTCGCATCACGCTAGTCCAATAACAGCAGTCCAATATCAGTGCGTAATGCAGTTAAATAAAATTTATATTACGTATTATATCAAAACCCGTACTGTTCAAAACCGTACTATGCAAAGAATTACTGTAACTGTAGAAGTACTATTGGTAATAGTGGTAGAGGTAGCAGTAAAATAATAATTAGTGTTTCAGTGGCACAGGTGGCAATAAGGTGGGAGTGGTAGTGACGTAAGAGAAAAGTGTGTCAGCGCAGCAACAGTAGTTAAGGTAATCCAAGAACAAGAGAAAAAAGAAAAAAGAGCACTGCTGGAGATCTAATGGCCCACAAGGGTAGGACAAAATACCCAGGAAGAAAACTCATTGGACAGAACCGACCTAGGCAGAAGACAGGAAAGAAGAGGTAAGGTGAGGTGAATGTTTCCCTGAACCCTTCATAATAAGCAACATTAAAAATAATGAATGTATGTATGTTTGACTGTGTATGTACACTCAGTGGCCACTTAATTAGGTACACACTTCTAGTACTGGGTAGGGTTCTCCATTCCCCTCAGAACAGCCTGAATTCTTCATGGTAAGGATTCAAGGTGCTGGAAAAAATCCTTAAGAGATCCTGGTCCATGTTGATATGATATGATAGCATCACACAGTTGTTGCAGATTTGTTGACTACACATTCCAAATTCTGACTCTACCATCTGCATGTTGCAGTAGAAATTGCAATTTGTTAGATCAGGCAAAGTTTTTTCCAATCTTAAACTGTCCAGTATTGGTGAGCCTGTGCCCAGTATAGCCTCAATTTCCTATTCTTAGCTGACAGGAGTGGAACCTGGTGTGGCCATCTGCTGCCGTATCCCATCCACTTCAAGGTTTGACATGATGTGCATTGAGATGCTCTTATGCATACCCCTATTGTAAAGCGTGGTTGAGTTATACTGTCACTTTTCTGTCAGCCTGAACCAGTCTGGCCACTCATTAACAAGGCATTTTTGTTCACAGAACTGCAGCTCACTGGATGTTTTGTATTTTTCACACTATTTTCTGTAAGCTCTAGACTGTTGTGCATGAAAATCCCAAGAGATCAGCAGTTTCTGAGGCACTCAAACCAGCCCATCTTAGCACCAACAATCATTCCACAGTCAAAGTCACTTAGATCACATTTCTTCCCCATTCTGATGTATGGTCTGAACAAATGACCCTCTCGACCATGTCTGCATACTTTTAGGCACTGAGGTGCATCCATGTTACTGATTCATTAGATAATTGCATAGACAAGCAGGTGTACAGGTGTACCATTTAGTAGCCAACAAGTGTGTGTACTCGCCTATACGTGGTTGTATGTATGCATGCACCTCTGACAAATAATTAACACTCACCCACCCACACACACATTGGTGGTAAGTCTCAATTGACACTCACACATCAGTGAGTGTATGTACATCCCCCACCCATATACACACATATATACAAACATATGCACATATGCATACATGTACACACATTAGCACCCTCCCTCCCAACATGCACACACAGTAGCCTTCACCTCATCCTGTGTCCAGACACTATAACAATGAGTGGCAGAGGAAGGAAGGGAGGGGAAGAAGACTCACCTGTATGTGGCTGTAGTATGGTATGAGATGTGGTGTGGGAGGTGGTGACTATGTGGGTGAGGTTTGGGGGTATAGTACATTGTGGGGGTTGAGTGTGGTATAGGTGTGAATTAGGAGGCATAGTATATTGTGGGGAAGTAAGTGTGGAGTAGAAGGGCACAGTACAATGTGCAGGGTGGAGAACAGTGGGAGCACAGTACATTGTGAGTGTGGAGTATGGTGTGATGCTGGAGCTTTATTATATTAAGGTAAAAGTGCTAAATTCCACAGGGTCAACATCAATTCCTTGGATCAAGAGCTCCTCACCAGCATCAAGGCACCTACCTCCCATGAGAAAGTATGTGGGGCTGGAAAACAGTAGGAGGAAAGCCAGTGTAAAGTGTTGTCAGATATGATGGAACTAGGAAGGAAGAGGAGGCAATATGAAGAAATAGAAGGGAAGGCAAGGGGAAAAAAAAGAAGGAAATTTGCATATTGTACAGTACACTCTTCATTTCACTGTTAAAAATATATACAATAAGAAATTACAGCTCAGAGAAAATAGGTTTAAAGTTTCAAACTAAACATTATTCAGGAATGCAATAAAGTCTTAAGTGAGAATTACTGTATATATTAAGTGGTGCCTCTGTATTTGTCAAGGTCATGGTCCTGAACACCCAGGGAGTACAGAAAAAATCAACAAAAGTTCAACAGATGTTTGATTATCCAAAGTAAAGCACATTAGTTAAAACCTAGACTAGTTACAGGGCCATCTGGTTACTCACAGCTATTTTATCAGATGCATTTATGTTTGGTATACAGTGGACCCCCGAGTTTCGTAAAAACTTCACTCCTGAAGTCTGCTCAAGTGCCATTACCGAACGAATTTACTCCCTTAAGGAAAAATGTCACGTAGGTTAGTCTATTTCAGACCCCCAAAAATACTTTTCCACAAGCACTTACAATATTGTACTTACATAAATGTACGATTTCCGGGGTTTACGAAACTCGGGGGTCCACTGTATGTCATTTGTTGTATGTGTTGACTTCTTGTTTGTTTTGTACAGTACAATCTAATATAAACAAGCGGAATTTAATAACTGAGCATGGCCCACTGTGCTATGCACTTATCAGAAATCTATTTGCTTGTGAGTCAATTTCACATTTAAGAAAAAAAATGACTTGGAGCAATGCTGAGTCTACAGTGTGGTATAATATAACATGTGCTTTAAATGTGGCATAAGACTGTCCAATTTGTTACGTACAAATGTGGATTTTTATATTTTTTTCTAAAACTTTTCAGAACTTTTATTTATTTTTGTTTTTTATTTTGGCCAAACATTATGACTATGAAACTAGTGAATAAAAAGGCATAATACATACCATGACTGGAACAATAAACAAATAACCCACACACGGGAGAAAGACAATATTTTGACATTTTGGTCCTACTTGGTCCATTAACTAGTCACACAATAGCACAAAGAGAAGGGAGGCAGTATGTATACAAGACGGGGTTGGCCCCACCCTCTCGTATAGTATATACTGGCTCCTTTCCCTTTACGCTTCTGTGTATTTAGTTACTGGTCCAAGTCAGACCGAAACGTCAAAATAAGTTGCTTTCGCCATTGTGCGAGTTACTTGTGCATGAAACTAGTCACAGTAACGTGTTTCATCTACTAAAAATCCAATCCTAACTCACAGGCCAGTTCTAAGAAGTCACTATCAGTTACCTGATAGTGACATGCACTTAATCATCGTATGGTTGAGTACTTAATTTACTCTTGATCAATAAAGAGCATTTTATTTTTTAAGCTACCAACCCTCCCTCCTTCCCCTCCAACAAAAGCAAAACTTTAATATTTCTCAGTTGATAAAAAACCCAGCTAAATCATTTCTGTACTAAAGCTTAAAAGTTAATACCACTAACTAGATGTCATGGTCAGCCACACAGAGAGAGGCTAATTAAAACATCTATGAGAGATGGTTGGATTTTTTTTTTTGCTAGTTCAATACAACACATTGCCAGATATTTTTGTACCTTACATGAATCGAGTGCATTAAGACGAATCAAGAATTATTCGTAATGCCTTTCCCATGCACCCCAAACAATCATAATTAAAAAAAATCTTAATCAAACTGTACCAAACTAATAGAAACCCATGCCTATACTAAATGACTATACTAATATATAAATGAATTTAATGAAGTAATACTTTGGCAGAGAGGTTGGCAAGGTTAGTAAGTTGCTAGAGGGTGAGGTATTATCAACGGTTTCTCAACTAAACACTATCAGCTTCATATGTAAAACTAACAAATAAAAGTTGTACACACAAGACTCAAGAAATCACAACACAATTGCAAACAAAAAACAGAACAGGTGGGGCTTAAACCCATGGTAAGCAAGTCCTAAAACTCACAGGCCAGTGTGTTATCCACTGGACCATGCCAGCCTAATAGGATTCAATGAAAGTATATTTCTAAACACCACAGGAAGGTTAACATGGGCCCCAATGTGACCACAAATGCAGGTTTTTACAGATGAATTGCTCAACAGCCATGGAATGACTGACTGCATTGAAACTTGCCACATTATTTCATAAAGAAGTGTACTAGGTAGTGTGATCTATACTGCTGCCATATTTCACCCAGGAAGTGAACGAAAATTTGACTGGAAATTTTTTGATAACACCTTGTAAATGAATTATGATGTCATTTCCCCTATTTACATGAAATTCTAACCCAAGTGGTGTATCTACTCAGAATACAATTCTACAATTATTTTGCTTGCTGGTGGCTGTTAAGTGTATGTACTACTTGTGGTGCATGTGTAACAGTTAAGCGAATGTCTTATGGAAACTCTAATGCCCACTACCATCATTCCTGGAGGTAAAAAGCACCAATATTCATGTCAACAACAACAACAAAAAATTAAAAAAGCAAATTATGATTTTGATTAAAGATACATAAAATGTTATAAATGAAATGCCACAAAAAACAAAATGGCTAGGATTCATCTCCAAGAACACTTGCTTCAAGCATCCACCCCTCTTTGGCAATGTTTTTTTTTTTTAGCTAAAATGTTTTATATACAATTAAGTATGCAATAAGATAAAAGTAAACAGGTGATATCACAATATGCAGAACAACCACTGTGAAGAAATAGTGAAATTCCTTGATAATGTGAGAAACCACAAAAAGCTATCATCTAAGAGGAGACACCATGATCACACCAATATTCATGTTAATACAAGTGGATAATTAAACACTTATGGTAGTCAGTGTCACACAGGAGTTTCTTATACTAATTTCTTATTAATACTAAATGTGTTTCAGTCGCTAAGTGATGTGAGAAAGGTATCTCCTCATCCCATTAGGCCAGTCCTTTCAACTTCATTGGAAAGAAAAAAATAGTACAGCACAGCTTAAATTAAATTTGTAGTGCGGTAGAATATCAGCATTGAAGATTTAAAGTCAATCAGAAGATGCACTCAATGGTTATTGCATGGAAACTAATCTCTCAATTTCTTTGGTAGGTGGCAAACTGGAAGCTACACAGCTCAAAATTAATTCAAACATTCCATCAAAACACCAGTTCTGAAGCTACAGTCAATCAGAAGAGGTGTTCTCTAGGTTTATCAGAGACCAATATCCCAAAATACACCAGCACTAAGGTTGTCCCAAAATACACCAGAACTAAGGATGTCCCAAAATACACCAGCACTAAGGCTGAAGCTGCATTATCAAGTTAACAGCATCGATGGCTTGAAGCCAATCAAAGGACATTAATGGCTTGAAGCTAATCGGATGATACACTTACTAATTATATGAAAATCAAATTTCAATTTTAAAAAATCAATAAAGTTGGCAAATTAGCAACTACAAAGCCTAAGAATAATTAAAAAATGATCTAATAAAAATACATCAGTTTTTAGAGTTTGAAACTGATTATAAGAGGCATTCTCTAGTTACTGCATGAAAACAATGTACTATAATAAAAATGACAAATTAAAACTTCACAGTCTAAAATCAATGTGAATCTTCCTTTGAGCAAAACCCAAACATCATTGAAAGTTTGAAGATGATTAGACAAGACATTCTCCAGTTATTGCCAGAAGTTCAACAATTCAAAAGTTTATTCACTATGTTAGGAAATGGGCAAATTAGCATCTACTAAGCCTAAATTTACTGGATGCCATCTTGTCCATAAGATGCATCAACTACTGAAGATTGAAGTTGCTCAGAAGAGGCATGCTCAAATTATATCAAGGAAAAAAAAATATTTTAAAAATAAAATTGGCATACTGGTACCCAGACTTCTAAAACAATTCTAACCTTTTTCTAAGTAGGATTCACCAGTGCTGAAAGTCTGAAGCTGATCAGAAGAGGCCTTCTGAAGTTATCACAGGGAAACCATAACTGGTAATGGTTTACATAAAACTGACCAGAGGGAACCTGCACATGCCATTAACTGAATGAACTTTTCTCTAGGTACAGTACATCTGCACTGAAAATTTGAAATAGATCAGAAGAGGCATTCTCATGTTATAAATGAACACCTTAGAGGGAAAAATAAAAATTTGAGTACCTCTTTGGGGATACCTAAAAATCATAAAGCACCATTTTAACACAAAAAACAATCTAGAGAAGCTGGAGGAAGTTTAAATTAAGAGCTAGTACACAGTTTAGTACACAGGAAATTACACAGTGTATGACAATTAAGAGATAAACCAGTTTTAGGAGGAAGAAAGACAAGGAGACTGAATAAATAATGATACCTGGGAATGCCATACCAAATGCCCTCACCTATCAGACAAACAAGTGATATCCAAAAGACATATAGATTTCTCTTTGAAACTACAGTGGACCCCCGGTTTACATACTGCTCCAAACTCGAACAATTATGTAAGGGTATTTTTGTAAGTGCTTTTGTAAGTGTATTTTTGGGGGTCTAAAAGGAGTAATCTAATTTACATTATTCCTTATGGGAACAAATTAGTTTGGTAACGGCACTTGAACAGCATTCTGGAATGAATTAATTACGTAAACTGGGGTGCCACTGTATAGTACTGCATATAAATTACTGATAAGATTTTCTCCAGTAGTTGAATCTCCCACATTACTGAACGTAACTGGGCTGATGTAGCGAGGTGACACTATTTAAAATTAACTTTATTAACAGCATAAACTGCATAACTGCAGCTAGAAACTTATTTCTATTAACTCAGCAAATCGTATGTCATAAAAAAAAATCCAAGATTGTCACTGTCTTTAGACTTCACTGAGAGAGAGGCATTCTAGGAAGTTCTGCAGTCTGACAATCAGAAGGAACTGCTCCTATCTTTGGTACATTCCAAATTTCCCATATGGTCACTATTCCTGCTTTATGCCATAAATAATACAGCATATAGTAATCTACAAGAGTGATATTCTTATAGATTTGAACACTTCTTGTAATGTTGTTATTGTGTCAAGGCCATCTTTTAATTTGCTTACTTGTTAAATGTTTTTTTTTTATTCCACACACTGGCCATCTTCCACCAAAGCAGAATCACCCGAAAAATAAGAAACACTTTCACCATCATTCACTCTATAACTGTCTTGTCAGAGGTGTGCAGATATTACAGTTCATATGCCCTTCCAAACTGCAATATACCCATCCCTCTTTCAGTGTACAGGCATTGTACTTCCCACCTCCAGGACTCAAGTCCAACTAACTGGTTATCCCCAAATAACTTATAAAAAAAATTAGTGCCGAGGACAGGTTGCATATGAGCACATTCATTTTTAATGCCAAAAAACACACTTGTGAGATCATACAATGCACTAAAAGGGATTATATAAAAAGCCAAATGTCAAAAGGAAATTTTACAAGTATGGTTACCTTTACAGTTCTTCTACTAAACACAAAGTACACATTACTTTTAAGAGTACTGTACAATAGGAGACACACCACTGACTAGAACATGATTCTCAACAACCTATCCACTAAGCATTTACAATAGACAATCTTGGTATACAAAGCAAAGTCAAAATATCTTGAAAATAATTTCTTAGCTTTTGAAGATATATAACATCAAAAAAGATGAAAAAAAGAAAGGCACACCTAGAGTGAGGTAAAGCAACTGATGATCAATTAAGAAAAAAATAATATATGTACTTGTAATAAAGATAAATATAATAAGGACATTAGAAGGTAGAATACAGGCACAAAATATTCTATGAACTCTCAAAAAAAAAAAAAATGGAATGGAGAATTAGCAACCCAAATAATTTGAAGACAGAATTAAAACTAAGACATACAGTAAGTTGTATGTAGAGAGCAAATAAGCCAGACAAAAGAAATTTAGCAAATGAAAACACGACACGTAATCAACGTATGAAAACAAAAGGAAGAGGAAGAAAATGAGATAAAAGGGATAAAAGACAGTCAACAAAAAAGTTTATTATTTTCTACTTTACTAAAAAAAATTATCAAGTACACAGATGACTAAATATATCAAATTAGTGACAAAATATTTAGACAGTATCAATAGTAAAGAAATCATAATAGGATATAGGGAAAATGGAAAAGATGCAAGACCAGCACAGACTATTGCAATTAACTTTTACTCATGTTAAACACAGGAAGAAATGTTGGTGTATATTTACTTGCTTACTTGCACACTGTGGACTTCATTTCCTAGACCATAAAAAAGCCTTTGATATGGTGCCACAGAAGACTATTTTGCAAACTGAAGAAAAGTATTGATAACAAAAAAGACATTAGAATAGAGAAAACTTAAACAATAAATAGATACAATGAAGGATGAAGTGTCAAGATGGGAAAGGGTCAGTACTGAACCCCACATTACTTCTAGTGTATTATATATAAGCTACATTAGAGCCATCACCTATCTCCAAGATACTAAGAGGCCACTGTGTGTGTAATTATAGAGGTAAGACCCATGTCAGGATACATAACTACCTTGGTAACTCCTGGTAAATACATGAGAGCAGTCTCTAAGCCTAACTGCAATGACCAGACTGCAGAAGCCAGAACATATGTGACCGGTTTCAATGATTCTTCTACCCTTGCAGCTCAGACCAAGGCCAATCTTCCTTTTTGTTTGGTCAAACTAATCTGTTGCTGCCAGGAGTCCAAAGGCCCATACAACCATCACAAGTTGGCTAATCAGGTACTGGCTGACGATGGTCCAGTTTTCCCTTGAAAATTTCCACCTTTGATTTTTTTTTTTTACCATATCTGCCAAGAGCCACCAAGGTAAGGTGACCCAAAAATTAATATTCACCATTCAATAGCTGTCTGCTGGAATATGTTATGCACATAAAGAATATAGGACAGGTGTGGAGCCCCCACCTGATCATGTACAGAAACTTAAAAAGGTTCAAACATATGCAAATAAACCAAGTACCAGAAAAGAGAGAATTGCAATGAGTGTGAAGGGACAACACCTAAAGACCTTGACAAAAGAAACTAGGGAAAATATAAAATTTAAAGATTAATGATAAATTATTTAAATCAAAATAAAGAAAGACAAGGGAACAGGTTGAAGCTAAAAACATAGATGAGCCATAGCGATGTGAGAAAGTACTATACTCTCAAAGACATGCAAAAATTTAATTAAAAGGAAAGAATGGAGGAGCCCTGTAGCAGACCTACTGGCTAGATATGCCCTTCTCACATCCAAACCTAACTTAAATTCAAGTTTCATAAGGTCCAAGAGGCCAGAAACAGAAATGACAGTTGAAATAGTTTAAGAGGTTGAGGTCAAAATTTGCAACTTAACCCACTCCCCCCATAAATATGAATCAGCGAGTAGAAAATAAATACAGTGGACCCCCGGTGCTCGTCCTGCTCCAAACTCGCCCTTTTATGTAAGTGTATTTTTTTAAATGCTTTTGTAAGTGTATTTTTGGGGTCTAAAAGGACTAGTCTACTTTACATTACTCCTTATGGGAATAAATTCGTTTGGTAATGGCACTTGAACAGCATTCTGGAACGAAAACCGGGGGTCCACTGTACACATTTTTCACCTCAACACAACCTTAGTAAGCTTAGTGTTTGTGCCACAGCACAGGCCTTAGGTTTAGTATCCAACCTCAACACAAACTTTACCTTGCAAACCTGATCACCCCTCTCCCAAATAAAAAGGGAGACATTATTTATCAAGCAAAAGGACTATGAGCCCACCTACTATGCTACGACTGTAGCAGAACATTTGTGGCTAAGCTCTAAAGAGCCCCAAAAATTGATGAGTTGTATACTAAATACTGCAATTCCCCCAAAAATGTAGAATATTTAAGCATAGAGTACAGGTAAGTTGAAATTATGTGATACAGTGGACCCCCGGAAATCGAACACCTCCCAACTCGACCTATTATGTAAGTTTATTATTGTAAGTGCTTTTGCAAGTGTATTTTTGGGGGTCTGAAATAAACTAATCTAATTTACATTATTCCTTATGGGAATAAATTCGTTCGGTAACAGCACTTGAACAGCATTCTGGAACGAAGAATGTTCGATTTCCGGGGTTCCACTGTATTATGAAATTATATTTAAGAAATATATACAAGTGTACAAATGCTGATATTTATCACCATTCTTACAAAATTTAGATGTTACCAGTAATAAAAAAAATTGCAACAAATTAATGAAATGTAAAATCAAACATGGGCCCATTAAAGAAGCAAAATAAACAAGAAAAGGCAACACATCAGCTCTAGATCTAGTACTGTAAAAAAAGAAAAAGAAAGTGACAGATGGTTTACTTTTAATTTCCTTTAGAAATTTGAAAAATAAAATAGCTAACATGAACCCACTAAGAAAGTGATCCTTCTATCAGAAATGAAAGTGCAATACAGTGGACCCCCGAGTTTCGTAAAAACTTCACTCCTGAAGTCTGCTCAAGCACCATTACCGAATGAATTTACTCTTTTAAGGAAAAATGTCACGTAGGTTAGTCTATTTCAGACCCCCAAAAATACACTTCCACAAGCACTTACAATATTATACTTACATAATTGTACGATTTCCGGGGTTTACGAAACTCGGGGGTCCACTGTATACACTGACCAATGGCTTAACAAGACCATAAGAAGATAATGAAACAAGCCCTTTCATCCAAATGCTGAACAGGGCCTTAGTACGAGGCTGAAATACATGTACAGTGGACCCCCGGTTTACGTACAGCTCCAAACTCGAACAATTATGTAAGTGTATTTTTGTAAGTGTTTTTGTAAGTGTATTTTTGGGGGTCTAAAAGGACTAATCTAATTTACATAATTCCTTATGGGAACAAATTCGTTTGGTAACGGTACTTGAACAGCATTCTGGAACGAATTAATAACGTAAACTGGGGGTCCACTGTACATACGGTGATAGCTCGCATATCCGGCCTGCCATTATCCGAACCTCTCCAATATTCAAACAGGCCCTGGGAAAGGGCAAAATTTTAAAATTACCTTAACATCCAAACAGCTGTTCGGATACGGCAGAAGGCTGAATCAAACTTGGCACGCACTTTAGTGTACCGGTTGGTCAATAGGAGCTGCGCTCTTTGCCACCCCCGCCACCCACTGTTCTCAGTCATACATAACCTCGCCCGGGCCTGGAATGATGTCCAGCCATCAACCCACCAATGGATGGAATCTGCTCCTTCACAGGATCAATCCAGTTACTGATTTCGATGGATTCGAGGTGAAAGATTTCCATCGCCAGTTACTCAAAGCTGGGGAAAAACTACAGAAGGCGACGTGCAGGACTGGCTAGTGTGACGAAGACAACCCTGGTGTGCAATCTCTGATGGATGCAGAGATTACATAATCAGTGTTGCACCCGGAACATTCTGAAAGTGACGACGACGACTCAATGCCTCCGAGACCAAAAACTACAGCAGCAAGGGCAGGTGTCGAAACACTTTTGGAGTATTTGGAGCATCCACTATCCACAGCCCATTTGAAAAGTTATGGTCCTGTGGTCCATGAAATCCAGGAGGCTGTTATTCGAGCCTAGAGTGTCTGGTCCCACCGCCAGACAACGTTGGACTCGTTTTTTAAACCTACAACACCATCGCTGATGGCGATGATGGGGTACGGATGGCGATATGATGGTACAGATGCGCATTTTTTCCCACTCACATATCCGGAAACTGTGTTTCCGAACCGGTCTCGGCCCATGTAGTTCGGATATGAGAGGTATCACTGTACTCTCTTATATTGTGGGTTACATTCCTGAAATCAGAGCTATACACAAATATAACATGGTTATGAACCGGGCCTCTGGGGCGTTGATCCCCGGAATACCCTCCAGGTAGATATAGAGAAAAAGACTGTCTTTGCTTGTTGATTTAGAGACGTGTGGCCCTACTAGGCCTAATTGGATATAATGAGGTTTAGACAGTCATAAACAAGTGTAATAAATCAGTGTTTGGTAATAAAACACAGGTAGCAAAGGATCCTTCTATTACGATGTTTTACCCAAGGTTGGGCTATGTCAAGTACACAGGAATCAGCACCGTGAGGTCAGGCTCGGAGAAAGACATGTCACATAAAAGGTCACTGTGAGAGCAATGACCTCATGTGACCTTGTAACAAACCTTTCTCCAAGCCTGACCTCGTGGTGCTCATTTGCCTTCTAAGGCAGTGTATTTGTTCATTCCTGTGTACTTGATAAAGTCCAGCCTTAGGCAAAACATTGTATTAAAAAGATCCTCTGCTACTAGTGTCTTTATTCCCAAAGGTCAGGTTTTGCCACTGTCTTCCTACATAAGTGTTTGACTGTTGTATTATCCTACATAAAATCTACATAATGTACCTCTTATGTGCCCATAAAATGTGCTCAACCAAGACCATTGTAAAATAAAAAAATATGTTATGTACCCAGTCATGGCATTTAAAAAAAGTGTCACTAAGATCACATTTTCTTAAATTCAGCAACTTTTTCTAAAAACCACAAAAAAGAAAGTTTCAAGTGAGACACAAGGAGCATAACAAATCCGAAGTAACAACTGTAATTTGGTCTACAATGAAGAAACTGGCAAGGATCTTAGGACCAGGATAACTAAGCACAAGTGCTCAATCATATATGGTCAAGAAAACTCAGCACTGTTCCAACATGTCAGGAATTCACACTATACCATCTACTGGGACAGCACCAACATTAATTACAAAAATAAGGCAAAATACAAACAGAAGTCAACTAAAGCAACACTAAATGTGATAACCAAATATGCACTAAAGAAACACCTCCCAATACCAAGATTACCAGACATCACCTAGCATCTAGCAATAGGCCCAATATAGTGCTCCCTAGAAGCAACATTACAACATGTGGACAAGCTAATATGAGAAGTCATATTCTCAAAAAGGCTGCCACTATGAGATGTAATCTACACACCTTCACAAACCCGAAAAATGTTAGCCATTAAATATACAATAACCTGATGACCTATGAAACTCTGCCTCTACTCATCTATCAGTATAAATGTGCACTCTCCTCAGCGTTTTGTTTTCTGTTGAAACAGAGTACGAATCTTCCTCTTGTCTGTCTCCAGTGGAATCTCCTCACTCACCCGCTAAATAAACTTGCGTAAGGAAGGCCTAGGGAAACCTGGTTTTTGACAATAAACTGTGCATTTCTTCCATAGAAAATGGACAGAGTACTCCTTCCAGAGAAAATTAATAGAGTTCAATACATCACCAATGACCACTGTAACTTTACTAATTTTTTTATTCCCCTGTTTTTTTTTTAAGTGCATGGAGAAGGTTAATGTGACACCTACTTATTAACAAAGCAGTTGGAAGGTTCCTGTAGTTACTTTGTAACACACTTATACCTTTCCTTACACAACTTTCTCCCTTTTTTTTTTTAATTATGCTGACTTTCCAGCGCATTCACCTTCTCAGCACCTCCAGCATCATAGTAATCCTTTTTTTCTGGTACCATGGTTAATAACCAGGCATGAAAAAAAATGAAGTGATAAACACAAGTGTGTAGGATTAGTCTCTACAGCAGGTGGCCAAGCAAGGCTATTGCTGTAAAAAACACTCCCCAAGCATGGAGAGGTTATTTCCATGTAACAACCAGAGCAATTTAAATTTGTTTATGTCATATATTGCTAAGTGTGAGTTGTGCAGAAGGGAAGGATTAAAAAAAAAGACAGGAACAATTAGAATATAAGAAAATAAATTATCATGATTTAAGGCAGTATTTCACAGAAACAAATAAAAATATATAAAGGGGGTTCTGCAATACAGTCTTGCCAGAGATGCACTTTCACTACAGTTATAAAACTGCAACATTAACACCCCTCCTTCAAAGTGAAGGCACTGTACTTACCATCTCCAGGACTCAAGTCCGGCCTGCCGGTTTCCCTGAATCCCTCCATAAATGTTACCTTGCTCATACTCCAACAGCACGTCAGGTCCTAAAAACCATTTGCCTCCATTCGCTCCTATCTAACACGCTCACGCATGTTTGCTGGAAGTCCAAGCCCCTCGCACACAAAACCTCCTTTACACCCCTCCCTCCAACCTTTCTTAGGCCAACCCCTTCCCCACCTTCCCTCCACTACAGATATATACACTCTCGAAGTCATTCTATTTTGTTCAATCCTCTCTACATGTCCAAACAACCTCAACAACCCCTCCTCAGCCCTCTGGATAATAGTTTTGGTAATCCTGCACCTCCTCCTAATTTCCAAACTACGAATTCTCTGCATTATATTCACACCACACATTGCCCTCAGACACGAGATCTCCACTACCTCTAGCCTTCTTGTTACAACATTCACCACCCATGCTTTGCACCCATATAAGAGCGCTATAACTATACTCTCGTACATTCCCCCCTTTGCTTCCATGGACAAAGTTCTTTATCTCCACAGACTCCTTAGTGCACCACTCACCTTTTTCCCTTCATCAATTCTATGATTCACCTCATCTTTCATAGACCCCATCTGCTGACACGTCCACTCCTAAATATCTGAATACATTCACCTCCTCCATACTCTCTCCCTCCAATCTGATATTCAATCTTTCGTTACCCAATTTTTTGATCCTCATCACCTTACTCTTTCCTATATTCACTTTTAATTTTCTTCTTTTCATACCCTACCAAACTCATCCACCAACCTCTGCAACTTCTCTTCAGAATCTCCCAAAAGCACAGTGTCATCAGCAAAGAGCAACTGTGACAACTCCCACTTTGTGTTAGATTCTTTATCTTTTAACCCCACACCTCTTGCCAACACATGAGCATTCACTTCTCTTACAACCCCATCTATAAATACAGTGGACCCCCGGTTTACATACTGCTCCAAACTCGAACAATTATGTAAGTGTATTTTTGTAAGTGCTTTTGTAAGTGTATTTTTGGGGGTCTAAAAGGACTAATCTAATTTACATTATTCCTTATGGGAACAAATTCGTTTGGTAACGGCACTTAAACAGCATTCTGGAACGAATTAATTACATAAACCGGTGGTCCACTGTACCTTCAAATCTGCCACCTGCCAACATTTTTGACTTCAGAACAACTCTGTCATCTACAATTTCATCATACCTTTAAAAAATCTAAGACCACGAGGGTCCACACAATGCATCATGGTTAACCACACAGGTGATGACTTTGTCTGACATACTAATACACCTAACCAGCATAAGTAAACAATTAAATCAGGAGCTGTTGTTCCACCACCAGCTTCCCTACCAGTAAAATGGGCGTGACAATGACACGATGACAATCTTTCCAAATTTATTACAATTTCATGATGATAATGGAATTCAACCACAAAGCACACAAGTAGATTTAAACCAAGATAACCCACTAGTCAAACAATACGACTTATTTCCATGTTTGAATGAGTATAATTTTGATGTGGTTGGTACTTTTACTCAATAAATGAATTGGCAGATCATGAATAGTTCTTTTGTATAAAGGAAAGGGGGGACAAAGAGAGTAAAAATTATAGGGGAATAAGCTTGTTGAGAGTACAAGGTAAAGTGTATGACAAAGTTATTATTGAAAGAATTAAGGGTATGACAGAAGAGGATCACAGATGAACGAGGAGGCTTCAGAAACATTAGCGGATGTGTAAACCAAGTGTTTACATTGAAGCATATAAGTGAACAACATTTAAAGGTAAAGAAGCTTTCATTGCTTTCATGGATTTAGAAAAGAAATGTGATAGGGTGAATATGGAAGCAATCAGGCAGATGTTGCAAGTGTATGGAATAGGTGGTAAGTTACTTAAATCAGTTAAGAGTTTTTATGAGAATTGTGAGGCTCAGGTTAGGGTATGTAGAAGAAAGGGAGATTATTTTCCAGTAAAAGTAGGCCTTAGACAGGGATGTGTGATGTTACCAAGGTTGTCTGACATTTATAGATGGGGTTACAAAGGCAGTGAATGCTAGGGTGTTGGGAAGAGGGGTGGGATTACAACATGTGGAATCTAATACAAAATGGGAGTTGTCATAGATGCTTTTTGCTGATGACACTGCTTCTTTTGGGAGATTCTGAAGAGAAGCTGCAAAGACTGGTGGACGAATTTAGAAGGGCATGTAAAGGGAGGAAATTAAAAATTGAACATAGGAAAGAACAAAGTGATGAGGGTAATAAATGATTTAGGTAATGGAAGATTAGACATCAGATTGGAAGAAGGGAATACGGAAGAAGTGAAAGTGTTCAGATATTTGAGAGTAGACTTGACGGCAGATGGGTATTTGAATGAAGAGGTGAACCACAGTACTGATGAAGGAAAAAAGGCGAGTGGTGCATTGAGGCATCTCTGACGACAAAGAACATTATCCATGGAAGCAAAAAAGGTAATATATGAGTAGTGGTATCAACACTCTTATATGCATGTGAAACATGGGTTGTGAATGTTGCAGTGAAGAGGAGGCTGGAGGCAGTGGAGATGTCATGTCTGAGAGCAATGTGTGGAGTAAATATGCAGAGAATTCGAAGCTTGGAGATTTGGAGGTGCAGAGTTACTAAAAATATTATCCAGAGGGCTGAGGAAGGGTTGTTGAGGTGGTTTGGACATTTAACCCTTTGGGGGTCCCAAGGCCCTCTCCCAAACTCGTTCTCAGGGTCGCAAATTTTTCGGAAAAAAATAAATGATTTTTTCTTATGAAATGATAAGAGAATCTTTTTCCGATCATAACGACACCAAAATTATGAAATTTGATCGAAAACTAACGGAATTATGCTTTCGCGATTTATGCATTGGCGATTTCGCCCACTTTGAGCCCTATTTTCGGCAAATTCCAATGTTTCAGTCTATTAAAATTATAGCTATTTCGCTAGAATTCCATTTGTTCTATCAATTGAGTACAAGAAACCGCCAATTTACCGATTTCAACTACCCAATAAAGTGGTCAGAAATTGGCAATTTGGCCAATTTCACACAAATTTCAAAAGATGCCAATTTCAAAATAGGGTCCAGAATAAATGAGACAAATATTCCTGGCACTCAAATAACATTTTATCTGTTCATTAGTCACGTCTCCAGGCCCCTTTTACATTACTTTTGCTTTCCATTTTGAATTTTTATTCTCACAAAAAATAGAGGATTTACTGTTATGTATACAACTGCATCATTATAAAAATGGTATAAATAATATCAGCGCACGTGTGTAAACAAATCACGCATGGCATAATTTGTTTACTCTTGAACATCTGCAAAAATCAAACATTTTCGCTACTTTGCACTCAGTTTCAAGGTACTTGTCATTGTGAATCCAGTCAAAATTATCTCTATTTCTGTAATATATCATCCATTCTATCAAATGAGACTAAGAAAACGAGAATACAAGCATAAATACCATACGAAAATAGACTGCAAAGTCGCTGTTTTAAACCAAAAACACGGTCAGTTTTTTTTTCCTCATTATGCACTGTGTTGTGCAGGATTTTTTTTATACTGCGCACACTGACCGCACAGACCCATTCTCTCACATCTAGGCCTAACAGCCTGTTTCTGCTTGATTTGAGGGCGCTAGAATTTAGGCGTACTAGTATGACGAAAACCCTGGCGCGTAAGCTGTACTAGTACGGCCGAAACCCCGAAAGGGTTAAAGGATGGAGCAAAATAGGATGACTTGCAGGGTGTACAAATCTTCAGTGGAAGGAAAGTGGGGTATTGGTTATCCTAAGAAAGGATGGTGGAAGATATACCTTTGATATACCTTTGAAGAGTTTCGAGAGTATCTACTCTCTGAGCCCGGCCATGGGCCAGGCTCGTAAAGGGGGTTTACTGTGCAGGGGGCTTGGACTTTCAGCATATGTGAGCGAGTTAGATAGGAGTGGAGGCAAATGTTTTTTCCGACCTGTTGGAGTATGAGAAGGGTAATATTCTGTGAAGGGGTTCAGGGAAACTGGTTAGCTGGACTCGAGTCCTGGAGGTGGGAAATACAGTACCTGTACTCTGGAGGGGTGGGAATATTTGCTGTTTGGAGGGTCATATGAACTTTTATATATATTTTTTAACATGCTGGCCATCTCCCACCGAGGCAGGGTGACCCAAAAAAAGAAGGTACGCAGGTGTTATGGACAGAGAATATTCCTCTCAAACCTAAATATATACCATAATTAACTTAGGATAACCCAATATAGTCAAACATGAGTTATTTCCCTATTTTGAGGAGTATTACACCTTCAAACAATTGTATTATAAACATTCTTTGTGCATAGTGTTAGAAGACCAAAGTAATAATAAAAATAGAATAAAAAACAACTACCAAAATATACTGTATATTCCAAGTGAAGCAATGTCAAGCTAAGCATTTCCCCATGTGTGAAGTGCTACAACATCTTGAAACACACCTAATATCATGAGCAAATAATGTAGTACAGTGTTAAACATTAAAAGCAATTAAAAAACTGGAAAACAATCCTAATTTGGCATTAATAAATTGTTAAATGGAAATATTGCTGGCACATTTACATCACTGTTGCTGATGAGTGATCTTTACTACTTCGCTAACTTTGTTGCCGATGAGTTATCTTTATTTCGCTAACTTCAACACACCATAAAACTTCAAAGTTTTTATTATATTCCAATAATTTTAGTCTTATTTGATAAAAATGTACTCTTTCATTTTGTAAGAATAAGAAATATTTCAAAATCTTTCCACACACGTGAATTTTTGTTCTGGGTGTTCCGCAGTTTAGGGGTTAACTTACAAAACGTATTAAAAAACATATGTACCTTAGGACATAATTTTGGGGGGAAAAATCAGACAGCCTCATTTAGTGCTGTGGGTGGTTCCTAAAAATGTCACTTTATATTCATATTTAGCATACTGGGAGGTACTACCGTCCTGCCAAGTGAGTGTAAAACGAAACCCTGTAATTGTTTTGCATGATGGTAGGATTGCTGGTGTCTTTTTTTCTGTCTCATAAACATGCAAGATTTCAGGTATGTCTTGCTACTTCTACTTACACTTACTTAGGTCTCACACTACACTTGCATGTACAAGCATGCATGCATGCATGTGTGTGTGTGTATATATATATATATATATATATATATATATATATATATATATATATATATATATATATATATATATATATATATATATATATATATATATATATATATATATATATATATATATATATATATATATATATATATATATATATATATATATATATATATATATATATATATATATATATATATATATATATATATATATATATATATATATATATATATATATATATATATATATATATATATATAATATATATAATATATATATAATATATATATAATATATATATAATATATATATAATATATATATATATATATATAATATATATATAATATATATATAATATATATATATATATATATATATAATATATATATAATATATATATATATATATATATATAATATATATATAATATATATATAATATATATATAATATATATATATATATATATATAATATATATATAATATATATATAATATATATATAATATATATATATATATATATATATATATATATATATATATATATATATATATATATATATATATATATATAAGAAAGCCTAGGAACGAATGGATTTGTCAGTTAAAAACAGAGTAGGGGAGTTAGTAGATGGGGAGCTGGAGGTATTGGGTAGATGGCGGGAATATTTTGAGGAACTTTTAAATGTCGATGAAAAAGGGAGGCGGTAATTTCATGTACTGGCCAGGTAGGTACAACATCGTTTAGGAGTGAAGAAGAGCAGGATGTGAGTGTGGGGGAGGTGCGTGAGGCATTACGTAGAATGAAAGGGGTAAAGCAGCTGGAATTGACGGAATCATGACAGAAATGTTAAAAGCAGGGGGAATATAGTGCTGGAGTGGTTGGTATTTTGTTTAATAAATGTATGAAAGAGGGGAAGGTACCTAGGGATTGGCAGAGAGCATGTATAGTTCCTTTATATAAAGGGAAGGGGGATAAAGAGAGTGTAAAAATTATAGGGGAATAAGTTTACTGAGTATACCAGGTAAAGTGTATGGCAGGGTTATTATTGAAAGAATTAGAGGTAAGACAGAGAGTAGGATTGCAGATGAGCAAGGAGGCTTTAGAGTGGGTAGGGGATGTGTAGATCAAGTGTTTACAGTGAAGCATATATGTGAACAGTATTTAGATAAAGGTAGAGAAGTTTTTATTGCATTTATGGATTTAGAAAAGGCATATGATAGAGTGGATAGGGGAGCAATGTGGCAAATGTTGCAAGTGTATGGAATAGGTAGTAAGTTACTGAAGGCTGTAAAGAGTTTTTATGAGGATAGTGAGGCTCAGGTTAGGGTGTGTAGGAGAGAGGGAGATTACTTCCCGGTAAAAGTAGGTCTTTGACAGGGATGTGTAATGTCACCATGGTTGTTTAATATATTTATAGATGGGGTTGTAAAAGAAGTAAATGCTAGGGTGTTGGGGAGAGGGGTGGGATTAAATTATGGAGAATTAAATGCAAATGGGAGTTGACACAGTTACTTTTTGCTGATGATACTGTGCTTATGGGAGATTCTAAAGAAAAGTTGCAAAGGTTAGTGGACGATTTTGGGGAGAGGTGTAAAGGTAGAAAGTTAAAAGTGAACATAGATAAGAGTAAGGTGATGAGGGTATCAAACGATTTAAATAAAGAAAAATTGGATATCACATTGGAGAGAGAGATTATGGAAGAAGTAAATGTTTTCAGATATTTGGGAGTTGACGTGTCAGCGGATGGGTTTATGAAGGATGAGGTTAACCATAGAATTGATGAAGGAAAAAGGTGAGTGGTGCATTGAGGTATCTGTGGAGACAAAAACGTTATCCATGGAGACAAAGAAGGGAATGTACGAAAGTATAGTGGTACCAACACTCTTATATGGGTGTGAAGCATGGGTTGCAAATGCTGCAGCGAGGAGGAGGCTGGAGGCAGTGGAGATGTCCTGTCTAAGGGCAATGTGTGGTGTAAATATTATGCAGAAAATTCGGAATGTGGAAATTAGGAGAAGGTGTGGAGTTACTAAAAGTATTTGTCAGAGGGCTGAAGAGGGGTTGTTGAGGTGGTTTGGTCATTTAGAGAGAATGGATCAAAGTAGAATGACTTGGAGAACGTATAAATCTGTAGGGAAGGAAGGCGGGTAGGGGTCGTCCTAGAAAAGGTTGGAGGGAAGGGGTAAAGGAGGTTTTGTGGGCGAGGGCTTGGACTTCCAGCAAGCATGTGTGAGCGTGTTAGATAGGAGTGAATGGAGACAAATGGTTTTTGGGACATGACGATCTGTTGGAGTGTGAGCAGGGTAACATTTTGTGAAGGGATTCAGGGAAACCAGTTAATTGATTTAGTTGGACTTGAGTCCTGGAAATGGGAAGTACAATGCCTGCACTTTAAAGGAGGGGTCTGAGATAGTGACAGCTGGGAGGGACTTTTCTCAGCTGTCGTATCTGAGCTCCTCTGCAAAGACAGTGATTATGTATGAGTGTGGTGAAAGTGTTGAATGATGATGAAAGTATTTTCTTTTGGGGATTTTCTTTCTTTTTGGGTCACCCTGCCTCGGTGGGAGACGGACGACTTGTTGAAGAAAAAAAAAAAAAAAAAAAAAAAAATATATATATATATATATATATATATATATATATATATATATATATATATATATATACACACACACCCTCTGGGTTTTCTTATATTTTCTTACTAGTTCTTTTTCTTGTTTATTTCCGCTATCTCCATGGGGAAGTGGAACAGAATTCTTCCTACGTAAGCCATGCGTGTCGTAAGAGGCGACTAAAATGCCAGGAGCAAGGAGCTAGTAACCCCTTCTCCTGTATATACAGTGGACTCCCGGTGTTCGTGATGCTCCAAACTCGAACAATTATGTAAGTGTATTTTTGTAAGTGCTTTTGTAAGTGTATATTTGGGGGTCTAAAAGGACTAGTCTAATTTACATTAGTCCTTATGGGAACAAATTCGTTTGGTAACAGCACTTGAACAGCATTCTGGAACGAATAAATCACGAACACCGGGGGTCCACTGTATTACTAAATTTAACCCATTCAGGGTTATTAATGTACTAGTACGGCTTACGCCCTGGGGTTATTGACGTACTAGTACGCCTAAATTCTAGCGCCCTCAAATCAAGCAGAAACAGGCTGTTAGGCCTAGATGTGATAGAATGGGTCTGTGCGGTCAGTGTGCGCAGTATTAAAAAATTCCTGCACACCACAGTGCATAATGAGGAAAAAAAACTGACCGTATTTTTGGTTTAAAACAGCGACTTTGCAGTCTATTTTCGTATGGTATTTATTGATGTATTCTCGTTTTCTTGGTCTCATTTGATAGAATGGAATTTATATTACAGAAATAGAGATGATTTTGACTAGTTAGGCAATGACAAGTACCTTGAAATTGATCTCAAATTAGCGAAAATTTTCGATCTTTGACGATGTTCAAGAGTAAACAAATCACACCATGCGCCCAATACACATCAACTGGCGAGTCTAATATTCATGCAAAAGTGCTCTGATATTGTTTATTCTATTTTTACAATGATGCAGTTGTATACATAACAGTAAATCTTCTATTTTTTTGTGAGAATAAA
Organism: Cherax destructor; assembly: GCA_009830355.1. Taxonomy (NCBI): domain Eukaryota; kingdom Metazoa; phylum Arthropoda; class Malacostraca; order Decapoda; family Parastacidae; genus Cherax; species Cherax destructor. The sequence goes on from WNWK01002089.1 coordinate 160,391, forward strand.
AATTCAAAATGATAAGCAAAAGTAATGTAAGAGGGGCCTGGAAATGTGACTAATGAACAGAGAAGATGTTATTTTAGTGCCAGGAATGTCTGCCTTGTTTATTCTGGACCCTATTTTGAAATTGGCATCGTTTGAAATTTGTGACATTGGTCAAATTGCCATTTTCTGACCACTATTTTGGGTAGTTGTAATTGGTAAATAGGCGGTTTCTTGTACTCAATCGATAGAAAAAATGGAGTTCTAGCGAAATAGCTATAATTTTAGTAGACTGAAACATTGGAATTTGCCGAAAATAGGGCTCAAAGTGGGCGAAATCGCCGATGCGTAAATGTCATCCATACCGATAACTTTGCGAAAGCATAATTCCGTTAGTTTTCGATCAAATTTCATAATTTTTGTGGCGTTATGATCGGAAAAAGATTCTCTATCATTTCATAAGAAATTCTTTTTTTTTTTTTAAATTCTTGGACCCTAAGAACGAGTTTCGGAGACCTCCCCTTGGACCCTGAAAGGGTTAAAAAAAGAAACTTTTGTTTTTCTTTTTAGGCCACCTTGCCTCGGTGGGATACGGCTGGTGAATTGGAATTTTTTTTTTTAGCATACTGTATATTAACCCTTTCAGGGTCCAAGGCCATTTTTGGAAGGGGTGCACAAGTGTCCAAGAATTTTAAAAAAAAAATTCTTATTTTTTCTTATGAAATGGTAAAGAATCTTTTTCTGAAGGTAATAAAACAAAAAGTACGAAATTTGATTGAAAATTGACGAAATTATGCTCTCGCGAATTTTGATGTGTCAGCGATATTTACGCATCGGCGATTTTGCCGACTTTGACTCCCATTTTAGGCCAATTACATTATTCCAGTCAACCAAATTCTTAGCTATTTCACTAGTATTACTTCTATTCTATCGATTGAGCACAAGAAATCGCCCAGTCAACTGTTTCAACTACAAAATAAAGTGATTGGAAATTGGTAATTTAGCCAATTTAACTCAAAGTTCAAAATATTCCAATTTCAAAACAGAGTGCATAATAAACAATGCAGGCATTCCTGGCACTAAACTAACATTTCCTCCGTTCATTAGTTACGTTTTCAGTCTTTACAAATGAATTCCATTTTGATTTTTTATTCACAATGAATTTTTATTCAAACCAAAAAATGGAAGATTTACTGTTATGCAATATTGTAATAATTGTACAAATAATATCACCTCATTTGTGAATGTATATCAGACCCACCAGCTGGCGTGTATTAGACGTGTTAGGTCATTTGTTTACTCTTGAACATAGGCAAAAATTTAACATTTCTGCTATTTTGAGCTCGGTTTCAAGCCATTTGCAGTACTAAAACCAATCAAAATCATCTCTATATCTGTAATATATCTTCCATTCTATCAAATGAGACCAAGAAATCGCAAATACAACTATACAAAGTATACGAAAAAACACTGCAAAGTCGCTGTTTTAATCGAAAATTGCAGTTTCAGTTTTTTCTCTCTCATTATGCACAGTGTACAGCAGGATTTGTTTTATGTGGTGCACACTTACCACATAGATGCATTCTCTCATATCTAGGCCCAAATTTGCCGCTCAAAGCTTATCTGAGCGAGAAGAGCTCATGACATAGAACTACGGTTTGGACCCTGAAATGGTTAATCCCCCTCTCCTTGCCCCTTTCCCACTAGTCTAAACCAGCCACTGCAGAATACTGAGAAATTTATAGAACCAGATGCTATATGATGGGTCTTTAAAGTGAAGAATAATCAAAAGGTTCTAGTATTTTGAAAATAAAGTAAAACAAAGAATCATTCTCTTAACCCTTTGACTGTCGGAGGCCCCTTTCTGAAACTGTCATTCTATGTCGCAAAATTTAGGAAAAAAAAAATTTTCTTATGAAATTTTTCTTATGAAATGTTCTTGCAAAGGTAGCGATGTCAGCGATATATACGCATCGGCGATTTCGCCGACTTTGAGCCCTATTTTCGGCCAATTCCATTGTTAGTCGACCAAAATCATAGCAATTTCTTTAGAACTCCATTTGTTCTATCAATTGAGTACAAGAAACCACAAATTTACCGATTTCAACTACCCAATAAAGTAGTCAGAAATTGGTAATTTCGCCAATTTCTTGCAAAATAAAAAAGATGTCAATTTCAAAATAGGGTCCAAAAAAAACAATGCAGACATTTCTGGCACTAAAATAAGATGTTATCTGTTCATTAATCACATCTTTAGGCCCCTCTTATATTACTCTTGCTTTCTATTTTGATTTTTTATTCACTCAAAAAATAGAAGATTTATTGTTATGCAGACTATTGCATTATTGTAAAAATGATATAAATAATATCTGTGCACTTGTGAAAGAATATTAGACTCACCAGTTGATGTGTATTGGACGCATGGCGTGATTTGTTTACTCTTGAACATTGGCAAAAATTTAACATTTCCACTACTTTGAGCTCAATTTCAAGATCGTTTTCATCATGAAGCTTATCAAAATCATCTCTATTCCAGTAATATGTTTTCCATTCTATCACATGCGACCACGAAAAAGAGAATACAACCATAAATACTATACAAAAATACACCTCAAAGTCGGCGTTTTAATCCAAAAAAAATGGTCGGAGTTTTTTTTTTCTCATTATGCAGTGCGTGCTGCAGGATTTTTTTTATACCTCGCACATTGACCACACAGACCCATTCTCTCATATGTGGGCCTACCAGCTTTCTCCCGTTTGATTTGAAGCCGCTAGAATGTGTGTGTATATATATACGTCCGAAACGCTGGCTCGTAAAACGTATATATACAGTGGACCCCCGAGTTTCGTAAAAACTTCACTCCTGAAGTCTGCTCAAGTGCCATTACCGAACGAATTTACTCCCTTAAGGAAAAATTTCACGTAGGTTAGTCTATTTCAGACCCCCAAAAATACACTTCCACAAGAACTTACAAAATTATACTTGCATAATTGCACGATTTCCGGGGTATTCGTTAACCGAGGGTCCACTGTATGACCGAAACAGTCAAAGGGTTAAAGACCCATCATATAGCATCTGGTTCTATAAATTTCTCGACATGCCTCTAGCAAGACAGTGATGGTAAAAGTGTTGGTTCTTTTTTTGGTTACCCCTTCCTCAGTGGAAGATGGCTGGTATATTAAAAAAAATATTTTATAGTGTTAGAAGCTGTATGTATTTAAAGTGAAGAATAATCAAAAGGTTCTAGTACTTTGAAAATAAAGTAAAACAAAGAATCATTCTCTTAAATACATACAGCTTCTAACACCATAAAATATTTTTTTTAATACACCAGCCATCTTCCACTGAGGAAGGGGTAACCAAAAAAAAAGAAACACTTTTACCATCACTGTCTTGCTAGAGGCATGTCGACACAACAGCTCAGATGCCCTTTCAAACTGCAATATCCCAACTCCTCTTTCGGAGAGAGAATTGAGGTATTTCTTACCACAAAGCATGGTAAACAAGGCCTACTGAAATGGGACTCCCACATGCACTACTGGCTCCCTGTTTTTTTTTTATACTGCGCACACTGACCACGCAGACCCATTCTCTTAACATGTAGATCTACCAGCTTTCTGCCGTTAGATTTGAAGCAGCTAGAATTCTGGCGTATTAATACATCACCAACACTGGCTTGTAAGCCCTACTTATACAGCACCGAGTGAAAGGATTAAGGACAAAAACAGCAATAAGGAAAAAACTGTCCTCAAGAGAATAATGTTGCTGGGGTCCCACATAAATCACCAACAGACCAAATAATTTTTCTAATTTAAATAAAATACAGTACCTGCCTGAAGTAATAAAAATCTATATGAATGTGTGTATGTATAGTAGAAAAATCCTATGCAAAATAAGTACGTACTAATAAAATTTATTGTCAATCAATACTGGAAATCCTGGATAAACTAAACAAATAGAGCGACAGACATATGATGGAACTTAAATTTAGAAGCATTTTAAAATAGCCATCAGGTGTAAGTGGTAAAATACTAAAAATGCTTTAGACAATGTTAGACTAGATATATATAAAAGAAAATTCACACACAAAATTAATCTTGGAAGAGAGAAATGAGTTATAACAATATCAGCACTGAAAATGCCCTCCTTGGTGGATTAGAAGAAAAAAGTTGATACGATAAAAAAATACGCATGATCATAAGATAATATGCATAATAAATTAATTTTTTTAGTGCCATCAACTAAAATACAAAGTTAAAAAAACAAATAGCAGAAATTTTTTTACAAGGATACAAAATTTTCACAAAAAATAATGAAAACATAAAAATTTGAGAAAGGAGATGGTAGAATATACAACAACCAATGGAAGCTTCAAAAACTATTTGACAAGCTAAACACTGAACACTATATGCAATGAGAATAACTTTTTATAAATACAAGTAGTTACCCCCTATTCACTCTAATCAAAATAATCATGGGCACAACTCTCACCTCATCAAGCAGAGTAAAAGGAGTGCATCTAGACTAGTGCCAAGTTGGTAGAAATGAACCAGGAGGAAATAATACTCTTTGGCTTCTTGTCTTCAAAAGAATGAAAAGCCAGAAAGAAAATAATAAAGACAATACTCTGGGGCACAGATAAAACTGACACGAATAGGATTTTTACAAAAGGAATCAGAACAACACACCACAGACATTACACCTAAATAAGACCAATGATATTCAAAGTAGTAGGACCTGGGCAATGGTACTGAGGTTGATACCTTACAGAGTTTCAATAGTAATTAAGACAACTGTAACAACTGTCGGTTAAAATTTAATGTGTGGGATCATGAGCTAGAACTTCTTCCCATTCTTGTACATTACACAACTGCATGCACACACAATACACCTACACCATGTTAAATGTATTGGCTCCTCTAGATTAATTTGGAGAGTATACACAAGCCAATATGCAATGAAAGCATAACCTTGAGTAGAACCCTCAAAATATTATAGCTGCATATAATGTGCAGTGCTGATAGTTGCCGCCTGAATGTAACATGTCTACTGTAACATGGTATGAATTATAATGTAATTTTTCCAGAACCAAATATTTTCTATTGTTAAAAACTATGATTTCCTGAGGTCGTGTCTAGGTATAAACCATTCCAGTGATACAAAAACATATACAGACGTCTATACTGTATTTGTAAAAACGAAAACTCCAAATTTGGCTACACATACAGATTCAAGAAACTAGGAATACAGCATTTATAAAACCTACAATTATTTCATCTTGTTACAAATACATTGAGATAGTGTATACATAAAGAAAAATAAAATTAAAACAAAATTACTGCTTTAAAATGTGATAAATAATTCGAGGTTAGCAGGAACCACTGGCAGCAGATCCTGACAGGTAAACAATGCACCTTATCCACTCACCTGGTGAAGACCCTGTACAGGAGAAAAAATACAAACTTGTTGCCACTTACCTCAAATGGAGATCACTCACTGCTTAAGCCTTCATGCCCTGTTCATCCACCTCGCCTCTCCACGTCCCCCTCTCGGTTTCCTCCCTAAGCCCTGTTGCCATCAGTAGTCACGTGGTCGTATGTGCCCTATGGTGAACAAATAAAATCAATCGATAAGCAATCACTATTAGTATTAGTCTCTGCAAAGCAGACATGATACTGTATGTAGATATAGGGCAAGATGGCTACAAAACCTTCTTCCTCTTTCTCACTCTCTTTTTTTTTTCTCTCTCTCTCTCTTTTTTCTCTCTCTCTCTCTCTCTTTCTCTCTCTCTCTCTCTTTCTTTCTTTCTCAGTAAATATGTCATAATTTACTTCAGTGCTTTCCCTCACCAATTTACCAGGATTGCAGACTTAACTACATACGCCCTTAACACAGGTGGTGTGTGTGTGTTCGATGTGCAAGTATGCACAATTTTTCATGCCTTCAAATTTGCTACCTGCCAATATTTTTAACCTCAGCACAACTCTTTGGGTCTTCTACAATTTCTTCATACCTCCAAAAAAATCTAAGGTAAGAAGAGTCCACACAGTACATCATGGTCAACTACACAGGTGATGACTGTGTCCGACATACTGTTATGCCTAACTAGCATTAGTAAACAATGAAATCAGGAGCTGCTGTTCCACCATCAGCTAACAGGGTGTGGAAGTGGCATGAAGATGACTTATTTATTCCAAATTAATAACAATTTCATGATACTAACAGTAGAATTCAGCCACAAAGCACACTAAGTTATGGAAATATGACATATTTCCATGTTTTGAGGAGTATTACACCTTGAAAAAATTTGTATTACAAGTACAGTGGACCCCCGGCTAACGTTCATTCCAGATAACGTTTTTTTCGGCTAAAGGTTGCTTTTTACGGTCAATATTTTTTTCGGCTAGCGTTATTTACTCAGCTAGCGTTACGTACCGGACCTGTCTGCCCGCTCTGCGCTTGCGCACCTCTTCCCAGGACGCCAGTCCAGCGTTGTTTACACTTGAGTGAACATTACCCAGCGCGCTCTTTCAAGCATTCACAATACATTTGGTGTCTTTTTTGGTGATTTAGGGACTGTCACTGTGAAATAAGTCACCATGGGTCCAAAGAAGCTTCCTAGTGGCACCCCAGTGGTAAAGAGAGTGAGGAACACCATCGAACTGAAGAAGGAGATTGTTGAAAAATATGAGAGTGGCGTACGTGTGGGTGAGCTTGCCAGGATGTATGGAAAAAGACAATCTACTATCACCACTATCCTGGCAAAGAAAAGAAATCAAGGAAGCTAACGTTGCAAAAGGGGTTGATTTATTTACGAAACAAAGATCGAAAACAGTGGATGAAGTTGAGAAGTTATTACTGTTATGGATCAATGAAAAACAGATAGCGGGTGATAGTATTTCCACGGCGATAATTTGTGAAAAGGCAAGGCAGTTGCACGCAGATCTTGTCAAGACAATGCCTGGAACCAGTGGTGAGGCGAGTGATTTTAAAGCCAGCAGAGGCTGGTTTGAGAGGTTTAAGAAACGTAGTGGCATACACTGTGTTGTGAGGCATGGTGAGGCAGCCAGCTCAGACAAACGAGCAGCTGAAAAATTTGTGCAGGAATTCCAGGGGTTCATAGCCACTGAACAATTCCTCCCCCAACAAGTGTTTAATTGTGATGAAACAGGCCTCTTTTGGAAGAAAATGCCAAAGAGGACCTTCATTACTAAGGAGGAAAAGGCACAGCCAGGACACAAGCCTATGAAAGACAGGCTAACTCTTATGATGTGTGCCAATGCCAGTGGTGATTTTAAAGTGAAGCCTTTACTGGTGTATCACTCAGAAAATCCCAGAGCCTTCAAGAAACACAATGTTAACAGGAATAATTTGTGTGTGCATTGGAAGGCTAACAGTAATGCATGGGTCACTAAGGACTTTTTTGTGGAATGGTTGACTGCAGTGTTTGGCCCTAGTGTGAAGAAATACCTCTTGGAAAAGAAATTGCCACTCAAGTGCCTCCTGCTACTGGACAATGCTCCTGCTCATCCTCACAACTTGGATGACTTTTTGTCTGATAAGTTTAGTTTCATCACAGTGAAGTTCTTGCCTCCTAACACCACTCCTCTTATCCAGCCCATGGACCAGCAGGTCATTTCCAACTTCAAGAAACTGTACACCAAAGCATTGTTTCAAAGGTGCTTTGATGTAACTTCAGCCTCTGCATTAACCCTAAGAGAGTTCTGGAAAGATCACTTCAATATCGTGCATTGCATAGGCCTTATAGGTAATGCTTGGGAGGGAGTGACTTCCAGGACTTTGAACTCTGCTTGGAGACCACTGTGGCCAGATTGTGTTGAAAAGAGGGATTTTGAAGGATTTGAGGCTGGCCCTGACGACCCTGTGCCTGTTGTGGACTCTATAGTGGCATTGGGGAACAGCCTGGGGTTGGAGGTGAGTGGTGAGGATGTGGAAGAGTTGGTAGAGGAGCACAGGGTAGACCTAACCACTGAAGAGCTGAGAGAGCTTCATCAGCAACAGCAGCAGACGACATTTAAGGAAATTGATTCAAAGGAGGAGGCTGGACAGGTTGAGGTAGTAACTTCTTCAGAGATTAAGGAAATTTTTTCCAAATGGGCTGATGTGCAGACATTTGTTGAAAAACACCACCCTGAGCAAGCTGAAGCAAACCACATCTGCAACATGTTCAGTGACAGAATCTTGCCCCACTTCAGAAAAATGTTGAAGAGTCGCCAGAAACAGAGGACTCTGGACAGTTTTTTTTCTAAGAAGAGTTCTAGTGACTCTCAAGCTGGTCCCTAGTGGCATTAAAAGACAAAAAAGGGAAGTAACCCCAGAGAGGGACTTGTTACCTGAAGTCCTTTTGGAGGGAGATTCCCCTTCCAAAAACTAAGCACTCCCTCACTCCTCCTCCCAGTCTTAAAGATGCCAGCAAGTGTCTTCAATAAAGGTAAGTAAATGTTATTTTATATGTTTATTTTATAATTTATTTATAAATTTTAAATTGTATGTAGTATTTGTGTGTTTTCTGTATGTAAAACTATAGTTATTCTTTAAAAAATTAATTTTTTTGTGAATATTTTTTGGATGTCTGTAACGGATTAATTGTATTTACATTATTTCTTATGGGAAATATGGTTTCAGATAACGTTTTTTTCGGTTAAAGCTCTAGCTCCTGGAACGGATTAAGAACGTTAACCGGGGGTCCACTGTATTCCTTATACACAGTGTTAGAAGACCAAAGTAGTAAAAAAAATTTAATAAATAATTACATCACCAATAAATACTGTTTATTCCCAGTGGAGCAATGACAGGCTAATATTATCCCATGTCTGAAGTGCTAAAACATCTTGAAACACACCTAATATTATAAGCAATTTGTGTACATAGTGTTAAACATTAAAAGCAGTTAAAAAATGAAAATAATCATAATTTGGCATCAATAAAATGTAAAACAAATATTTCTGGTGCATTCCACTGATGTCAATGAGTGATCATTTTTTTGCCAACTTCAATACACCATGAAATCATGTTTTTATCAGATTCCACTCATTTTAGTATTACTGAAGTGATAAAAATGCACTCTTTCATTCTATAAGAATTTGTTTTTTTAAAACCTGGCTTCACACAAGAATTTTTTCCCCAGGAATACCACATTTAAGAGGTTAAAAGTACACTGGATGCCACAATCAGTTGAATACTTTCAGAAGTGAGAAAGAAAGACAGGCTCATCTATTAATTATCATATGAGAGGGAATTAGCCTTTTTGTAGTTAATTAAGACAATATTGGATCAAAAATCATAAAAGAAAAAACTAATTTTTGTGCCCAAATTAAACTGAGAAAATAGGAAGTGACAACACCTACACCAACCAACCAACCATCTACGTACTGTACCTAAGCATGTGGCATGTGCGACTCATTTCTCCTCCCTTCACTAAATACAGTCAAACCTCGGTTGTCAGTTGAATTACGTCAAATAAATCAGTTTTCAAATGAGGTGTTCAAGAAAAAACATCCTAGTTTTCATATGTTCTCTTGGATGTCAACAGACAAGTTGTCACGTGTACGGAATGGGACAAAGCGGCTCAGCTCACATGCTCACGGAATGCGCACTGGACAATGGGGACCATGTCCCCACTGCACTTGTCAAGGAAATGTGTGCTAAATGGTGTGAAGTGCAGGAGTTTGCTGAAAAATACCATCCAGACAAAGCAGTGGCCATCCATCTCTCTAACGTGTACAATGACAGTGTTATGTCTTAATTTAGACAAGTGTTAAAATGGAGCCTGAAACAAACTTCACTGGACAGGATTTTAGTGAGATGAAGAACCAGTGAGCCAGAACAAGGTGTTACTGGAGAAAAAGAGACAAAGAAGAGAAACAACACCAGAAAGACAGTTGCCTGACATATTAATAGAAGGTGACTCTCCTTCCAAGCAGTATCATCACCCCCCCTCCTCCACCTCCTGCTTCCAGTATGCCATTACCTCTACTCTGACAGGTAAGGGACAGTTATATTTTCATTACAGTACAGTATTTCATTTAAATTTTCATTTAGTATTGATTTTTAGTTTCCCTGTGCTGTATAATTTTATATATTGTTTTATGTAGTAATTAGTACATAATTAATATATTATATTGTCATTTGGGGTCTGGAATGAATTAATTTTATTTACATTATTCTTTATGGGAAAAACTGATGTAGTTGTAGTCACTTTTGGTTGTCAAATTGACATCTAGAACGAATTAAATTTGAAAACCGAGGTTCCACTGTACAACATTATCAGTCTCTCATGCATAGATCAAAGTTGTACTGTACAAGCAATTTCAAGATGTGATGGTGTTATAGGTGAAGTATTAGTGTAAGAAAGATAGGACATGGTGTGAATACATTGTTGATGCAACCAAGATTTGCAGAGTAGCCAACACACTACTTAAAAACTAATCAATTTCCCTCCCTCCCATTTATTTTTCAAATAAAGTGGTAGATAAGACTTAAAATGCAGTAACAGAGGTTACAGAGGGCACAAGACAAAAAATCAGAGGAAGTGGGGATAAAAACATTGTAAATTATAAATGGCATACCAGTGAGTGATGTGGGATACTAACATTTCCCTTCTCTCCATTGATTACTACATTATCAGCCCGCTCACATAATATGAAGTTGTACAAACAATTCAGAAGTATCAAATGGTGTGAATAAATGGAGAAAGTGGTGGTAGTGTGCAATAAGGAAGGTAGGAAGAAATGGCAGCAGGTGTGTACAGTATTCCTCAAGTACAGATCAAATACAAGGCATCTAATCACTTTATACAAATTTTTTCATGGCCGATGAAGGAGAGGCTAATAACGGTGTTTAGTGGAGTGAGCAGGACTATCAGGCATACTACACACTGGTCTTAGTGTTAACCTTACCCTTCTCTCTAGCACATTGCTTCTTCCCCCCACCACCCCATCAAATCCATTTATCTTTAGTAAATGACTGGTGAAGCAGTGGTTGGTTCTTATTTGTTTGGTACAATTTGGTCACAAAATGTGCACTGCTGAAGATAGTCACAACAAAGTGGCTGAAACAATCTACAACTAACCCATGCTTTGAAAATGAAACTGTTTCTAAATATCATAGTTGAATGTTAAGTCAGTACTGGAATTGTGACTTTGCAATTGTCCAGGCATGACAGAAACGTCTAAAGTTTCCTAATTAATGTTTGGGTCAGTTGTGTCAAATGTACTATATTTTTAAAATTACTATTTACTAGATATTCTTTTTTTTTTTATCAATTATGTATAATATATTCACATGTGGTACTGAAATACAGCCTCTCCTCACTTAACAACGGAGTCCCGTTCCTAAGACCACTTTAGTAAACAAATTCGTCGCTAAGTGAGGAGCATACTGTAATGGTAGTGGGTTTGTGTCAGCCATCTTTGATATTGTTCTAATGTCACCTTTGCACCATTTATAACATTTCTTATATTTTTTTAAATGTTACCTTTGATATACCTTTGAAGAGTTTCGAGAGTATCTACTCTCTGAGCCCGGCCATGGGCCAGGCTCGTCTGGTGCTTGCCTGGTCAACCAGGCTGTTGCTGCTGGAGGCCTGCTGCCCCACATATCCATCACAGCCTGGTTGATCTGGCACCTGGTGAAGATATTTGTCCAGTTTCCTCTTGAAGGCTTCTACACTGGTTCCAGCCGTGTTTCGGATATCTTCTGGTAAGATGTTGAATAGTCTGGGACCCCGGATGTTAATACAGTGCTCCCATATTGTCCCCACCGCACCCCTGCTCCTCACTGGGTTTATTTTACACTTTCTCCCATATCTCTCACTCCAGTATGTTGTTATGGCAGTGTGCAGATTTGGGACCAGGCCCTCAAGTACTTTCCAGGTATATATTATCATGTATCTCTCTCTCCTCCGCTCCAATGAGTACATGTTCAAGACTTGAAGGCGTTCCCAATAATTTAGATGTTTCAATGGCTCAATGTGAGCCGTAAACGATCTCTGGATTTGTTCCAGCTCTGCTATTTCTCCTGCCCTGAATGGGGCCGTCAGCACTGAGCAGTATTCTAAGTGGGGGAGCACTAGCGATTTGAATTGTGTCACCATCAGCATTATTTCCCTTGTTTTGAAAGTTCTCAATACCCACCCCGTCATCTTCCTGGCTGTTGTGATCTTTGTCTTGTTATGGTCTTTAAACGACAGATCAGCAGACATAATTATTCCCAAGTCCTTTACGTGTTCCTTTCGTTCTATGTGGTGACCCTCTCGCGTTTTGTATATAGTGTTCCTTTTGAGTTCTTCATTTTTTCCATACCTAAGCAGCTGAAACTTATCACCATTGAACGTCATGTTGTTCTCCACTGCCCATTGGAAGACCCTGCTTATGTCCTGTAATTTTTCAGTGTCCTCTACCGTAGTGACTTTCATGCTTATTTTAGTGTCATCTGCAAATGATGATACAAAAGTGTGCTGGGTGTTTTTATCTATGTCTGCTATGAGGATGAGAAACAGCAGAGGTGCCAGGACAGTGCCTTGGGGCACTAAGCTTTTGACCTCGCTGATGCTGGATCTTGCCCTGTTCACTACTACTTTTTGTGTTCTGTGTGTTAGGAACTCAAAAATCCATCTGCCTACCTTCCCCGTAATGCCTATGGCCCTCATTTTGTGCGCTATCACTCCATGATCGCATTTGTCAAACGCCTTTGCAAAATCTGTGTAAATCACATCTGCGTTTTGGTCGTCCTCCAATGCCTCCGTAATTCTGTTTATACAGTATACGTACAGGAAATGAGCTCTAATATACAATATTTAGGTAAACATACTGGTCAGAGAGACCGTCGAAAGTCCATGTCGTCGGTAAATGAGTACGTAGCTAAGTGAGAAGAGGCTGTACTCAATGTTCTATCAAACTAGCATAAAAAAAAAATAATTCGACCTAACCCTATAAATTGGTTAAACGGATGGTCGCGTATCTGGATGAGGCTCTACCTTGCCTTAATCCATCAAATATGAGCAATCCTTGTATGCTATAACAAAAAAGTAAATAAATACTGCATTATACAACTTTTCAAAGGAAATCTGTATTACATTAAATTATTTAAATTCACCACCTCAACTACAATATAAGCAAGTAATTACAACAGAAGGTTTTCACATTCCTAATTCCTGCAAGTTTTAATTCAACACAGTTCTATAAAGTATACATCGGGAAACCCTCTCTTTTCCACTACAAAATGTACATTAACCCGTAAACGGTCCAAACGTATACGTATATACATTTACTATCCCAGTGCCCCGAATATTTAAAAAAAAAATAAAAAATATAGAAATAAAGAGCAGATTTTTCTAAGTGTTATAGGATAAAAAATTTTAGGATCAGTATTTACTGATATATGAGGCTGAGAAGTTGGCACTGAATGCTCACCTGACGGCAACATCGAGTCCTGCAGCTTGCAGAAGTGTTGCCGATATACCCTTTTTTCTCGTTTTTATATTATTTTATATAATTTTTATGTTCTGATAATTACAATTTATAGTAGTTCTTGTCATTTCGTAACCAATCTTTGTTCTAACACGAATACGTATTAGGTACTGAAATTATGCTCAAATTATCACAAACACACTGACAGGTGGACATTTACACCTGCCTTGGTCATTTACTATTGTCTAGGAATACAGTATATACAAAGTATTTATAGGTCCCAGCAATGTTTTGGATACGTGAAAGTATATAATAATAGTAATAATTATAATAATAATAATAGGAATAATAAGAATAATGAAAATAATAATAAGAAGAATAAGAACAATAAGTTCCCTTGAAGCACGATGTAGGACAAGTCAGTCCACTGCTGACAGTGATAAGATAATTGGTAACATTTGATGAGCGTACGCGAGGGTGCAGTGATAAGGGGTGACATTTGATGAGCATCCCCCTCTGTTTTCACTGTTACACAAACATATCTGTCTGTATCTGTGTCTGTCAAGCTCTTTGCCTATCTGTCTGTCTGTCAAGCTCTCTATCTGTCAAGCTCTCTGTATCTGTATGTCCATCTAGCATCTAGCTCTCCCGTCTCAGAGAGATCCACTCCTGAACCAACACGTCTGGTTCCTGAGCAAGTGTAAATACGTATTTGCCAGTCATGTTTACACATTGTATCTACAAGCACTTTGTCTGGATTTTTTAGGTTATCCTAGGAAATTTACACTATGTATAATTGTATTTGTGTACCTGTGAGACAGAGATAGACAAGAGTCAGATAGAGATAGACAGAGACAGACAGACAAAGATAGACAGGCATATGTTATAAGACATTCTGAAAGGATATTGCACAAATGTTGCACATGGGTTATTATCAAGGTTTTTTATATTTCCTCGACCACTTATGGCCATATACCAGCTTTCTCCCGCTTGATTTGAAGCCGCTAGAATTTGTGAGTATACAGTGGACCCTCCGTTTTCGTGCTTAATCCGTTCCTGAGGGATGCACTAAAACTGAAACACACGAAAACTGAAACCATTTTCCCCATAAGAAATAATGGAAATTCAATTAATCAGTTCCACAAACCCAGAAGTTTGGAAAAAAAAAATTGGGGGGCCTTAAAGATAGATTTACATGCACAAATGAATGAACTGAATGTGGCACTTACCTTTATTGAAGACTGATGTTGCTGGATGGAAGAGAGGGAGGAGGGGAGAGGGAAGAGACCCTAATTTTTGGAAGGGAAATCCCCCTCCATAAGGACTCTAGGTACCAAGTCCTCATCTGGGGTTACTTCCCTTCTTTGTCTTTTAATCCCACTAGGACCAGCTTGAGTCAATGCACACCTGTGGCACTAAATATCTGTCCAGAGAGCTCTGTGTCTGGCATCTCTTTAAAAAAATGTGATAAGAGATTGTCATTGTACATGTTGCCTAGACGGATTGCAACATCTTTGTCAGGGTGATGTTCCTCCACAAATGAATGCACCCTACTCCACATTGCACAAATCTCCTTAATCTCTGAAGAAGGCACCTTATATCTCTCTTTCTCCTTCATTGAAGCAATTTCCTCAAATCTGTTTTGATGGTGTTGCAGCTCAAGCTCTTGCAGCTCTTCAGTGGTTAGATCTTCATTGTGGTCCTCCACCAACTCTTCCACATCCTGGTTACTCACATCCAACCCCATGGAAGTCCCCAATGCCACAATACTTTCCACAACTTCCATTAGGTCCTCAGGGCCAGCCCCAAACCCTTCAAAATCCCTCTCTGGGACACAGTCTGGCCACAACTTTCTCCAAGCAGAGTTCAAAGTCCTGGAAGTCACTCCCTGCCAAGCTTTATCTATAAGGCCTATGCAATGGAAGATATTGAAGTGATCCTTCCAGAACTCTTTTAGGGTCAATTCAGAGTCATTGGTCATATTAAAGCACCTTTCAAACATTGCTTTGGTGTACAGTTTTTTGAAGTTTGCAATGACCTGCTGGTCCATGGGCTGGATGAGAGGAGTGGTGTTAGGAGGCAAGAACTTCACTGTTACAAATTTGAAATCCTTAGACATTTGGTCTTCCAAGTCTTGAGGATGACCAGGAGCATTGTCCATTACCAGGAGGCACTTAAGTGGCAATTTATTGTCCAATAGATATTTCTTCACACTAGGGCCAAACACTTGATTAAACCATTCCAGCAAAATTTCCCTAGTGACCCATGCCTTAGCATTAGACTTCCAAAACACACACAATTTACTCTTGTCAACACTATTTATTGAACACTCTGGGATTTTCTGAGTGATACACCAGTAAAGGCTTCACTTTGAAATCCCCACTAGCGTTACCACACAACATTAGAGTTAGCCTGTCTTTCATAGGCTTGTGTCCTCGCATTGTCTTTTCCTCCTGCGTGATGTAGGTCCTCCTTGGCATTTTCTTCCAAAAGAGGCCTGTTTCGTCACAATTAAACACTTGTTGGGGTTTGAAATTTTCAGCCTCTACATAATCTTTAAAGTCACGCACAAATTTTTCAGCCCCTTGTTTATCTGAACTGGCACCCTCACCATGCCTTACAACACTGTGTATGCCACTTCGCTTCTTAAATTTTTCAAATCAGCCTTTGCTGGCCTTAAATTCATCATTATCACTGGTTCCAGGCATTTTCTTGACAAGATCGGTATGCAACTGCCTTGCTTTTTCACAAATTAATGACTGCACAACACTGTCACCTGCTAGCAGTTTTTGGTTTATCCACAGCAACAACAATTTCTCCATATTTTCTATTGTTTGTGATCTCTGTTTCGTTAATGTATTCACCCCTTTCGCAACATTAGCTTCAGTGATTGCTTTTCTCTTATACACAATGGAACCGATGGTTGTTGGGGGCTTTCTTGTATATCCTGGCGAGCTCGGCAATACATACACCACTATCATATTTTTCTATTATTTCTTTCTTCAGTTCTATGGTGTTCCTCACTTTCTTTACCAAAGAAGTGGCACTAGGAGCTTTCTTTGGGCCCATGGTAGCTTATTTAGTAGTCACACACAATAATCAAAGGCCAAAAACAATGAACTGTTAATAAATGTTTTGTATAAACTCCTGGGGTGATGTTCACTCAGGCGTAAACAATGCTAGACTGCGTGACAATGTGCGTGGGAGGTGCGTGGGTGGCAGCCTACAGCCTTTGTATGTGCGCGGCACTGGTGGACAGGTTCCGGACCAAGCACAAAAACGGAGGTAATCACACGAAAACAGAGGTAAATTTTCCCCGAAAAACTGCACGAAAACTGAAACACACGAAAACGGAGGGTTGACTGTATATACATCCGAAACAGTGGCTCGTAAGACGTATATATACGACCGAAACAGTCAAAGGGTTAAACATCCAGCAGGCATGTGAGAGCATGTTAGATAGAGTGGAGGCAAATGGATTTTTGGACTTAATGAGCTATTGGAGTGAGATAAAGGTAACATTTTGTAAAGGGATTCAGGAAAATTGGCTAGCCGAGTGGGAAGTACAGTGCCTGCACTCTGAAGGAGGGGTGGGGATATTTGGAGTTTGGAGGGGCATCTAAACTGTAGTGTCTGCATGATTCTAGCAAAACAGTGGAGTGAATTATGGTGAGTGTTTACTCTTTTTCAGGTCACCCTACCTCAGTAGGAGATGGTTGGAATGTTTAAAAAAAAATCTTAACCAGCATTTTCTTCCTTTTGAACTTCTCCATTTTGCATAATGAGTATTTTAAATTCCTATCTCTGTTATTTGTCCATGAAGGGTTTCTCGCCTTTGGTCTGGTCAAGAAAATAGTTTAGTGACTTATTCTTATTTAAAATCTTCAGTATTCTATTTACCTTTGATCATTTTTAGCAATTCTCAGTGAAAAAATGCCTTCCAGACTGTAGGAATACGCAAACAGCTTTTCCAAGTACATACAGTGGTACCTCGAGTTACGATGGTCCCCAAAATCGCCCTTTTATGCAAGTTTATTTTTTTAAATGCTTTTGTAAGTATATTTTTGGGGGGTGTAAAAGGACTAGTCTATTTTATATTATTCCTTATGGGGATAAATTCGTTTGGTAATGGCACTTGAACAGCATTCTCGAACGAAAAAATATCGTAACTCGAGGTACCACTGTATTGTTCTGGAGTTAGGAAACTAGCCTGAGGCCACTAAGATAAAGGCAACAGTTTCTTACCTTTCAAGAGTTTACCCTTGGTTTACCACGTGATATGTCTGTATTGCAAACATTTATTCATAGGCTGCACAAATTTCCTTAGCAATCACTGGTAAATCTTGTAATATTTATTAATTGCTCAAATGAAATGTTAGTACATAGTTTCTAGCAATACCTTCCTCTAAGAAAAAAAATTTCCCTTATAACAATGAATCATTCAGTTAATTAAGGTTCTATAATAAATCACTGGAAAAATGGTGCTGATTAATTTTTTTTTTTGGCAAGATTTGGATAAGTGCATTTTTCCAGATTTGTTAGAAGTTGCTATAGCAATGATGAACCACTAGAAAAGACTGCTAACCCACACACACATTCTAAGTGAAATTATTACCTAACTTATGTATAGTCACTAGGGAAACTTACACTATCCACACACTAAGCAGGGGATACCTGTACTGCCCTTGATGGTCTGTTGCTCAAGTTTACAACAAATAATATGTAAACTGATGACTGATGATCTTAAAGAGAGATATTACTATAGCAGTAAAATGTCACTAATAATAACTTTTGTCTGAAGAGCTAATAATCACCAAAGGAACAGAATGGGGAGTCGAGAAAAGAAAAAAATATTGCCAAGACAAAAATAATAATAATAGTATCTTTAATTTCTCCTGTAATTGTTTTACATGATGGTAGGATTGCTGGTGTAATTTTTTGTCTCAAACATGCAAGATTTCAGGTACATCTTGCTACTTCTACTTACACTTAGGTTACACTACACTTGCATATTCTTTTGTTTTTTTTCAACACGTCAGTCGTCTCCCACCGAGGCAGGGTGACCCAAAAAGAAAGAAAATTCCTAAAAAGAAAGAAAATTCCTAAAAAGAAAGAAAATTCCCAAAAAGAAAATACCTTCATCATCATTCAACACTTTCACCTCACTCATACATAATCACTGTCTTTGCAGAGTCGCTCAGATATGACAGTTTAGAAGTCCCTCCAAACTGCCAATATCCCAAACCCCTCCTTTAAAGTGCAGGCATTGTACTTCCCATTTCCAGGACTCAAGTCTGGCTAACCGGTTTCCCTGAATCCCTTCACAAAATATTACCCTGCTCACACTCCAACAGCTCGTTAGGTCCCAAAAACCATTCGTCTCCATTCACTCCCTATCTAACACGCTCACACATGCTTGCTGGAAGTCCAAGACCCTCGCCCACAAAACCCCCTTTACCCCCTCCCTCCAACCTTTTTGAGGATGACCCCTACCCCGCCTTCCTTTCCCTACAGATTTATAGGCTCTCCAAATGACCAAACCACCTCAACAACCCCTCTTCAGCCCTCTGACTAATACTTTTAGTAACTCCACACCTACTCCTAATTTCCACACTCCGAATTCTCTGCATAATATTTACACCACACATTGCCCTTAGACAGGACATCTCCACTGCCTCCAGCCGCCTCCTCGCTGCAGCATTTGCAACCCATGCTTCACACCCATATAAGAGTGTTGGTATCACTATACTTTCATACATTCCCTTCTTTGCCTCCATGGATAATGTTTTTTGTCTCTCCAGATACCTCAACGCACCACTCACCATGTGATATACAATTTTTCTTTATCTAAATCATTTGATACCCTCATCACTTTACTCTTATCTATGTTCACTTTCAACTTTCTACCTTTACACACCCTCCCAAACTCGTCCACTAACCTTTGCAACTTTTCTTTAGAATCTCCCATAAGAACAGTATCATCAGCAAAAAGTAAC
Organism: Cherax destructor; assembly: GCA_009830355.1. NCBI lineage: Eukaryota > Metazoa > Arthropoda > Malacostraca > Decapoda > Parastacidae > Cherax > Cherax destructor. The sequence goes on from WNWK01002089.1 coordinate 179,794, forward strand.
TGTGTCAACTCCCATTTCATATTTGATTCCCCATAATTTAATCCCACCCCTCTTCCCAACACCCTAGCATTTACTTCTTTTACAACCCCATCTATAAATATATTAAACCATGGTGACATTACACATCCCTAAGACCTACTTTTACTGAGAAGTAATCTCCCTCTCTCCTACAAACCCTAACTTGACACCCAGACACCCAAAAGTATTAACAAAAAATAATTTTTTTATAGATTAAATATAGATTTATATACAGAAAAGAATGAGAAATCAATATAAGCAATAATAAAATGTATAAATGAACATTTAACATCACACTTACCTTTGGAAATATAAACACTTAAGCAGTATAATGTGATCTTTTATTGACAATGTTTTGCCCACACAGTGGGCTTTATCAAGTCACAAACAGATCTACTTGGGTAAAGGTACGTGAGTACCTGCCACAGAAACGTAAGACTTATCGCCAGAGAAGACAACACTCAATACCGATGAATCCTGGAATCATCACTTATCTGTATATCCAACAACTTCAACCAGAACAACGGCTTCTACAACATAGCTGAACCCCTTGCCAAGAAACTTCATCACTATCCCACATAAGAACATAAAAATGGAGGAACACTGCAGGTCTACTCGTATATTTATCCAATCTCTTTTTAAAGCTACCCAAGGTTCTAGACTCTCACCCTACTCAGAAGATTGTCGCATGCAACATTCTCTACCTAACCCAGCATTCTCCACCTGACTCCATCCTATAAATACTCACGTACCTTTTACCCAGGTACAGTGGACCCACGGATTTCGTACTGCTCCAAACTCGAACAATTATGTAAGTATATTTTTGTACGTGTATTTTTGGGGGTCTAAAAGGACTAATCTAATTTACATTATTCCTTATGGGAACAAATTCATTCGGTAACGGCACTTGAACAGCATTCTGGAATGAATTAATGACAAAATTCGGGGGTCCACTGTAGACCTGTTTGTGACTTGATAAAGCCCACAGTGTGGGCGAAATGTTGTCAATAAAGGATCACATTATACTGCTTAAGTGTTTATATTCACATTGTGTCGGTATTTATACCATTTATTTCCATCACACTTACCTTTATTGAAGACTCTTGTTAGTGTATGGAAGACGGGAGGAGGGAAGAGGGTTAGGGTGATGTTCCTCCACAAATGTTTGCACCTCACTCCACTTTGCACAAATGTCCTTAATCTTTGAAGAAGGCACCTTCTTCCCTCTCTCTTCCTCCTCCTCTGAAGCAATTTCCTCAGCTGGTGTACATAAGAAAGCAGGAACACTACAGCAGGTCTGTTGGCTCATACTAGGCAGGTTCTTCACAAACCATCCCACTAACAGAATATTTGCCCAACCCAATTTTCAATGCTCCCCAAGCAATAAGCTTTGATAATTCTATTCACTCATGCGCAAGTCCCACTCAAATCAAATCGTGTGTGTGGGGAAGCACCCTGGCTGGGTTGTGTGGGGAAGTACCCTGGCTGGTGTGTGGGAAAGTACCCTCGCTGGTGTGTGTGGAGAAGTACCCTGGCTGGTGTGTGTGGAGAAGTACCCTGGCTGGTTTGTGTGGAGAAGTACCCTGGCTGGTTTGTGTGGGAAGTACCCTGGCTGGTGTGTGTGGAAAAGTACACTGGCTGGTGTGTGTGGGCAAGTACCCTGGCTGGTGTGTTCTTTCTTGAATTCTATCATGTTTCTCGCCTTTTGTACCAAATGGCTGGCACTAGAAGCTTTCTTTGGGCCCATGGTGGCATATTTAGCAGTTGCAAGCACAAAACAGAATGGAATATTACGAAATGTATCGTATGAACGCGTGGGGTGATGGTCACTCGGCGAGTGACCATCACCTTGCCATTTGTCGGATGACCGACGAATGGCAAGGCAAATGGCGAACCGCAAGGCTATATTTTGACGAAAAAACTTTGCAAAACAGGAAATTCACAAAGCGCAAGGCTTATGAAACTCCAGGGTCCACTGTGTATACAAACGGCTCTGGGTTTTCTTCTATTTTCTTACTAGTTCTTATTCTTGTTTATTTCCTCTATCTCCATGGGGAAGTAGAACATAATTCTTCGTAAGCCATGCGTATTGTAAGAGGGGACTAAAATGCTGGGAGCAAGGGGCTAGTAACCCATTCTCTTGTATACATTACTAAAGTTAAAAAGATAAACTTTTCTTTTTGGGCCACCCTGCCTCGGTGGGATACGGCCGGTTTGATGAGAGATCTTCATTTCTACACGTACAAGGTATACAGGCCTAGCCAACATCAATAACACACTACTATATAGAAAGTCACTATTTATGCAGAGCATTTCGGGCAAATTAGGTCAGTTTTGTCCCAGGATGCGACCCACACCAAGGTACCCATTTTACTGATGGGGAACATAGACAACCAGTGCAAAGAAACACGCCCAATGTTTCTACCCTCGCTGTGTGAAGCAAGAGCTTTAGCCACGGGGCACCGTAAAGGACAGCTATTGAATGAACAATGGTGAATGTTTCATTTTGGGTCACTATCACTTTGATGGCATGACTGGTAAAATAAAATAATGATTTGCAAAATGTTTTCCTAGAAGCTGCATAATTTTCAAAGAAAATATGAACTCCTCAACATTTAATTATAGATAACAATACAACCTACTTAATAATTACCATTCTCCTCCCTGTATCTCCTGCGGTCATGTTCACGACTACGTGATCGATGATGTCTGAAAGAAAACAAAAAGGATTATGCTAATAAATTCTCTATTAATGACTTGACATGCTGTTGGAGTATAAGCAAAGTAACATTTATGGAGGGATTTAGGAAAACCAGTTAACCACACTGGAGTCCTGGAAGTGGCAAGTGCAGTGCCTACACTGAAGTAGGGGGTGGGGATATTGCAGTGAGGAGGGGCATCTGAGCTGTAATGTCAGCAGGCCTCAGGCAAGACAGTGATAGTGAAAGTGGTTTTTTTTCTTTTCCAGGCCATCCTTCCTTGGTGGAGACAGCCAGTGTTAATATTATCAATACTAATAATTATCCTAAACCAACTCTTCAAACAAATCCACTTCAACAAAAATGAAGAAAATAATCATATGCTATAGTGATCTATATTGTATTCCCAATGGGGTGCAGATGGATGCCTGATCAACGGAACATTCAACATCCAGCAACAGAAAGTGAAGAATTCAGTACAAGAAGTGTGAAGGAATGCAGCTAAGAAATACATTTTATTACAAGGAAAGGGGCAGAGGGTGGTGAGAGCATGAGTGGGAGCAAGAGGGAATGAGGCAGAGAGAGAGACAGATTAAAGAGGGGGAAAAGGGGAAAAGACAGAGAAGAGGGGAGAGAGGAGGGGAAGAGAGAGAGAGGAGGGGAAGAGAGAGAGAGGAGGGGAAGAGAGAGAGAGAAGGGAAGAGAGAGAGGAGGGGAAGAGAGAGAGAGGAGGGGAAGAGAGAGAGAGGAGGGGAAGAGAGAGAGAGGAGGGGAAGAGAGAGAGAGGAGGGGAAGAGAGAGAGAGGAGGGAAGAGAGAGAGAGAGGGGAAGAAGAGAGAGGAGGGGAAGAGAGAGAGAGGAGGGGAAGAGAGAGAGAGGAGGGGAAGAGAGAGAGAGGAGGGAAGAGAAAGAGAGGAGGGGAAGAGAGAGAGAGGAGGGAAGGAGAGAGAGGAGGGGAGAGAGAGAGGGGAAGAGAGAGAGAGGAGGGGAAGAGAGAGAGAGGAGGGAAGAGAGAGAGAGGAGGGGAAGAGAGAGAGAGGAGGGGAAGAGAGAGAGAGGGAAGAGAGAGAGAGGAGAAGAGAGGAGGGGAAGAGAGAGAGGAGGGGAAGAGAGAGAGGAGGGGGAAAAGAGAGAGAGGGAGGGGAAGAGAGAGAGGAGGGGAAGAGAGAGAGGGAGGGAGAGAGAGAGAGGAGGGGAAGAGAGAGAGGAGGGAAGAGAGAGAGGAGGGAGAGAGAGAGGAGGAGAGAGAGAGGAGGGAGAGAGAGAGGAGGGGAAGAGAGGAGAGGAGAGGAGGAGAGATTGAGGAGGGAGAGAGAGGAGGGAGAGAGATTGAGGAGGGAGAGAGATTGAGGAGGGAGAGAGAGAGGAGGGAGAGAGAGAGGAGGAGAGAGAGGGAAAGAGGGGAAGAGAAGGGGGAAAGAGAGAGGGGAAGAAAGAGAGGGGAAGAAAGAGAGGGGAAGAAAGATGAAGAAAAGGGGAAGAAAGGTAGAAAGAGGGAGAAGAGAGGAAGGAGAGAAGAAAGGGGAGAAAGGGGAAGAGAGGGGAGAGAAGGGGAGAGAGGGAGAGAGGGGAGAGAGGGGAGAGAGGGGAGAGAGGGAGAGAGGGAGAGAGGGGGAGAGAGGAGGGGAGAGTGGGGAAAGAGACAGGGAAAAGAGAGGGGAGTGGAAAAAAGTTTAGGGGAAAATAGGGGAAAAGTGAAAAGATGTGAAAAAGATAGGGAAAGAGGGGAAGAGAGGTAGAAAAGAGGGAGAGGAAAAAAGGGGAAGAGAAGAGAGGGAGAGGAAAATAGAGGGAGACAGAAGGGGAGAGGAAAATAGAGGGAGACAGAAGGGGGAGAGGAAAATAGAGGGAGACAGAAGGGGAGAGGAAAATAGAGGGAGACAGAAGGGGAGAGGAAAATAGAGGGAGACAGAAGGGGGAGAGGAAAATAGAGGGAGACAGAAGGGGGAGAGGAAAATAGAGGGAGACAGAAGGGGGAGAGGAAAATAGAGGGGGAAGAGAGGAAGAAAGGGAGGGGGAAGAGTGAGGTGGGAAGAGAGGAGGGGGAATGAGAATGGGGAGAAGAGAAAGGAGGGGAAAAGACAGGGAAGAGAAAGTGGAGAAGAGGGGAGAGAGAAGGGAGAAGAGAGGGAAAAAAGAGGGAAAGTAGTAATAATGAGGGAAACACAACTAATTAGTTACCTTTATTCCAAAATGTTATATCTACTGTATGGGGAAAATGTTTTGGAATAAAGATACCTAACTGTTGTACGTGTCTTACTTACGTGTCTGTCAGTATTATATACCATTATTATTATATATACGTATATAGGGAAGTACAGTAGGGCCCCACTTATACGGCAGGTTAGGTTCCAGGCTATCACCGGAAAGGAGAACGCCATTTTTTCCACTTATAAATGTATATAAATGTCAGATAAGTTTACACTAATATATTAAGTTACCAGTAGAACTAGGAATTTAAAAAACACTAAAGAAAAATACACACACAGTACACTCGTTACTTTCCTTAAAATATTTGTAGTCTTAATGTAGGGTGAAAAAATACAACACATGGATTAATGAAACTGTCTATATAAATGTAATATAAGACATTTAATGCGCCTCAGTGATTTTTACGTTTTATTTATTATCATTATTTATATGGCATCAAGACTAATAAGACACTCTTAGTGATTTTAATGTATACCTGCACACCAGCACACTATGTAAGTTTATTTAGATACAGGTACACATAAGTAAATTTTTTATTTTTTATTATTAACATATAGGCCATTCCTAGGTAGTAGGTTGGTAGACAGCAACCGCCCAGGGAGGTACTACCGTCCTGCCAAGTGAGTGTAAAACGAAAGCCTGTAATTGTTTTACATGATGGTAGGATTGCTGGTGTCTTTTTTCTGTCTCATAAACATGCAAGATTTCAGGTACATCTTGCTACTTCTACTTACACTTAGGTCACACTACACATTCATGTACAAGCATATATATACACACCCCTCTGGGTTTTGTTCTATTTTCTTACTAGTTCTTGTTCTTATTTCCTCTTATCTCCATGGGGAAGTGGAACAGAATTCTTCCTCCGTAAGCCATGCGTGTCGTAAGAGGCGCCTAAAATGCCTGGAGCAAGGGGCTAGTAACCCCTTCTCCTGAATAAATTACTAAATGTAAAAGGAGAAACTTTCGTTTTTCCTTTTGGGCCACCCTGCCTCGGTGGGAAACGGCTGACGTGTTGAAAGGAAAGGATATAAGCCATTTCCCACCAAGGCAGGGAGGCCCGAAAAAAAAAAAATCACTCCATCACTGTCTTGCCAGAGGCGTGCTTACACTACAGTTATAAAACTGCAACATTAACACCCCTCCTTCAGAGTGCCAGCACTGTACTTCTCATCTCCAGGACTCAAGTCTGGCTTGCCGGTTTCCCTGAATCCCTTCATAAATGTTACCTTGCTCACACTCCAACAGCAGATCAAGTCCTAAAAACCATTTGTCTCCATTCGCTCCTATCTATCACGCTCACGCTTGCTGGAAGTCCAAGCCCCTCGCACAGAAAACCTTCTTTACCAACCTCCCTCCAACCTTTCCTATTCCAACCCCTACTCCATCTTTCCTCCACTACAGATTTATACATTCTCGAAGTCATTCTATTTCGTTCCATCCTCTGTACATGTCCAAACCACCTCAATAACCCCTCCTCAGCCCTCTGGATAATAGTTTTGGTAATCCTGTACCTCCAACTAATTTCCTAACTCCAGATTCTCTGCATTATATTCACACCACACATTGCCCTCAGACAAGTACTATAGGTATAATTATCAGATATATAAAATATGAAAAACTTTAAAACAAATGAAATTTTGGATAGTTTCCAGACATAATGGAGAGACATGGAGCTCACAGAGAATGTGAACTCTGTCTATCTCCATTATGTCTGTGGCGCGGTGACCGTGTTAGAAAGTCAGGTGGGGGGAGCCGTATAGCGAGTTTTGGTCATAACTTGAAATGTCTGTATTAGAGGAACGTCGACAGGCGAAATGCCATAAAGCGAGGACCTACTGTAGTACCAAGGTAGAGGTACCAACACTCTTAAAGGGGTGTGAAGCAAATGCTACAGCAAGGAGGCAGCTAGAGGCAAAGGAGATGTCCTGTCTAAGGGCAATGTGTGGTGTAAATATTATGCAGAGAATTCGTAGTGTGAAAATTAGGAGGAGGCGTGGAGTTACTAAAAGTATTAGCCAGAGGGCTGAAGAGGGGTTGTTGAGGTGGTCTGGTCATTAAGAGAGGATGGAACAAAGTAGAATGACTTGGAGAGCATATAAATCTGTAGGAAAAGGAAGGTGGGGTAGGGGTCATCCTAGGAAAGCTTAGGAGGAGGGGGTAAAAGAGGTTTTGGGGCGAGGGGCTCGGACTTCCAGCAAGCGTGCATGAGCATATTAGATAGGAGTGAATGGAAACAAGTGGTTTTTGGGACCTGACAAGCTGTTGGAGTGTGAGCAGGGTAATATTTTGTGAAGGGATTCAGGGAAACCAGTTAGCCGGACTTGAGTCCTGGAGACTGATTATGTATGAATGATGGTGAAAGTGTTGAATGACAAAAGTTTTTTCTTTCTTTTTGGGTCACCCTGCCTCGGTGGGAAAAGGCAAACTTATTAAAAACATTACAAAAGAGAGGTAGGAAAGAATATTACAATTAGTACAATTTACAATAATGCTTACAAACTACCCAAGATTAGACATAGGTTACCGAGTGCTAAAATTGGAATTATTATACAAAGAGAGGTAGCAAAAATATTACAATTATTACAATTTACAATAGAGAGGTAGCAAAATATTACAAGTTGCACAATTTACAATAGTAAAATAATGAATGTGTATTAATATTTTACTAGGTACAGTGGACCCCCGAGTAACGAACACCCCGGAAATCGTACAATTATGTAAGTATAATATTGTAAGTGCTTGTGGAAGTGTATTTTTGGGGGCCTGAAATAGACTAACCTACGTGACATTATTCCTTAAGGGAGTAAATTCGTTCAGTAATGGCACTTGAGCAGGCTTCTGGAATGAAGTTTTTTCGTTACTCGGGGGTCCACTGTAGTAGGTTGGTAGACAGCAACCGCCCAGGGAGGTACTACCGTCCTGCCAAGTGAGTGTAAAACGAAAGCCTGTAATTGTTTTACATAATGGTAGGATTGCTGGTGTCTTTTTTATGTCTCATAAACATGCAAGATTTCAGGTACATCTTGCTACTTCTACTTACACTTAGGTAACACTACATATTCATATACAAGCATATATATACACACCCCTCTGGGTTTTCTTCTATTTTCTTACTAGTTCTTGTTCTTATTTCCTCTTATCTCCATGGGGAAGTGGAACAGAATTCTTCCTCTGTAAGCCATGTGTGTCGTAAGAGGCGACTAAAATGCCGGGAGCAAGGGGCTAGTAACCCCTTCTCCTGTATATATTACTAAATGTAAAAGGAGAAACTTTCGTTTTTCCTTTTGGGCCACCCTGCCTCGGTGGGAAACAGCCGACGTGTTGAAAGAAAGATTAATATTTTAAGCTGATTTAGTGACCTTAAGTTAACTGGGATTTATTAAGTAGTTTCAAACTGGCACTCTATGATTTCAGGCTATGGGAAGATTATAAGAGATGGTGAAGAAACAGGAAGTAGCTGGATGAGTTGGTTATGTTTGGTATAGCAAAGTTTTGGTATAGTTACATTTGGGAAATGAGGTGGTTTTTAATAATAGAGCTCTTAAACTGATTTGCTAGTTTGGGAAATAAATTCCAGATCTTGGAACACTATGTGCATTGCATTTTTGCATAAGGTGAAGCGAACACAGGGGATGTCGAAAAGAGTTTTATGCTTTGTGTTTTGCCTGTGTTCTGTTGTAGCTATCAAGGAGCAGTTTGAGGGGAAGGGTTTATACTGTAATTTAACATTGTACACTTGTAACATGCATTGAAATAAAAATTATTATTATTATTATTATTATATATATAACAGACACAGTAATATGAGTGTATATTTTGTATATTAAGTAAGTTCAAACTCTTGAAGAGTGGAGGGGTGTGTTGTCTGGCCAAATAGGTGATAATCTGCACAGCAGCTTTTTGTTAGGTTATTAATGGTTTGAGGTGATTAAGTCAGTAGATCCCCAAGCACAAAATACCATAGGTGAGGTAAGGGTAGATGAGAGCGTGGTATAGTGCAAGTAGTGCCGTCTGGGGTACATAGTATCGAATCTTGGAAAGGATGCCTATGATACAAAACACTGTATATGTTATACATATTACTAATACTAGACATCAAAAATGAAAAGATAATGTGAAAAAGAAATTCCTGTTTATTTATGATTTAATATTATATCTGTTTGTTTACATATCTCTTGACTGCGAATGGAACATGTATGATGATGATAATCTTTTTTTTTTAACACATTGGCCATCTCCCACCAGGGCGCAAAAAAAAAAAAAAACTTTCACCATCATTCACACATCACTGTCTTTGCAAAGATCCATAGATATGACAGTTCAGATGTCACTCCAAACAGCAAGTATCCTAAACCCCTCCTTTATACTTCCTACCTCCAGGACTCAAGTCTGGCTAACTGGTTTCTCTGAATCCCTTCACAAAATATTACCCTGCTCACACTCCATTATAATTATATTATATTATTGCATAAATACATTTGTTTACATTTCTTTCAACTGTGAATGGAACATGTACAATCTGTAATTTGTTGTGCATAAATCTGATAAATTTAAATAGATTTGTGTATATTTTATGGTAGTAAATGATAAAATAGACTAGTATCTACATATGTATGCATTCATGCCATACCTAACTTTTTCTTAATTTTGCAGTTGCAAATCTTCCAAAAAAATTTACAATACAGCCTCTCCTCACTTAGCGATGTACTCATTTACAGACACCTCGGACTTATGACAGGCTCTCTGACCAGTGTGCATGCCTAAATAATGTATATTAGAGTTGATTTCCTCTATTCTGTTTATTACAATACGTATACAGTGCACTACTGTATAAACATTTAAAAATATACCAGAAATGTTATAAATAGTGCAAAGGTGACATTAAAACAATATCAAAGATAAATGACACAAACTCACTACCATTATAGTATGCTTCTCACTTAGCGATGAATTCGTTTACCGAAGTGGTCTTAGGAATGGAACTCCATCGTTAACCCTTTCGGGGTCGGTGCCGTACTAATACGTTTTACGAGCAGGGGTTGGTGCCGTACTAGAACGTGTAAATTCTAGCGGCCTCAAATTAAGCGGGAAACGGCTGGTAGGCCTACATATGAAAGAATGGGTCTATGTGGTCAGTGTGCGAAGTATAAAAAAAATCCTGCATCACACACTGCATAATGAGAAAAAAAAACTACGACCGCTTTTTTTGTTTAAAACAGCGACTTTGCAGTCTACTTTCGTATAGTATTTATTGATGTATTCTCGTTTTCTTGGTCTCATTTGATAGAATGGAAGATATATTACAGAAATAGAGATGATGTTGATTGGTTTGACAATGACAAGTACCTTGAAATTGAGCTCAAAGTAGCGAAAATGTTTGATTTTTGACGATGTTCAAGAGTAAATAAATCACACCATGCGTCCAATACACATTAACTGGCGAATCTAATATCCATGCACAAGTGCTCTGATATTATTTATACCATTTTTACAATGATGCAGTTGTATACATAACAGTAAATCTTCTATTTTTTTGTGAATAAAAATTCAAAATGAAAAGCGAAAGTAATGTAAAAGGGGCCTGGAGACGTGACTAATGAACAGAGAAGATGTTATTTTAGTGCCAGGAATGTCTGCCTTGTTTATGCTGGACCCTATTTTGAAATTGGCATCGTTTGAAATTTGTGTGAAATTGGCCAAATTGCCATTTTCTGACCACTATTTTGGGTAGTTGAAATTGGTAAATAGGCGGTTTCTTGTACTCAATCGATAGAAGAAATGGAGTTCTAGCGACACAGCTATAATTTTAGTAGACTGAAACATTGGAATTTGCCGAAAACAGGGCTCAAAGTGGGCGAAATCGCCGATGCGTAAATGTCATCGATACCGCAAACTTCGCGAAAGCATAATTCCGTTAGTTTTCGATCAAAGTTCATATTTTTGGTGGCGTTATGATCGGAAAAAGATTCTCTATCATTTCATAAGAATTTTTTTTTTTCCCAAAAATTTTTTGACCCTGAGAACATGTTTCCGAGAAGGCCTGTCGACCCCCAAAGGGTTAAGTGAGGAGAGGCTGTATATTTATTGAAAAAATGTGTATAAGTGGACACACACAGTTCAAAACTGTGTTGTTCAAGGGTCAACTGTACTATTTAATTTTTAATGTACAGTGGTACCTTGACTTATGAGTGCCTAACTTACAAGTTTTCCGACTTACGAGCCATTACTCGGTAGATTTTTTGCTTTGAGTTGCAAGCCAAAATCCAAGTTACAAGCAAGCTTCAGATATGCCACCACTAATTGGCAGTGTATCCGAAGTCAAATCCAACTCTGTACCCAGAGGAATGTCAGGTACTTTGTCCCATCCCAAATGCTCTTCCATGACATAACATGGAAGGATAATACTCGCACACTAATCCCAGATTGAACTGAGGCACCTTGTACCTTGTTTGGTTCTCGTATAAATCCGGGGAAGAGGTAACCTCCATTTCAACACTCAAGAGTTTTTCCGGAAACATTAAGGTTGGTGGAGTAGTGATAATGGTGGGTGGAGTAGTGATAATGGTGGGTGGAGTAGTGATAATGGTGGGTGTAGTAGAGATGGTGGTGGGTGGAGTAGTGAAGGTGGTGGGTGGAGTATACAATATTTCTCATTTATAAATACAGTGGACCCCCGAGTTTCGTAAACCCCGGAAATCGTACAAGTATGTAAGTATAATATTGTAAGTGCTTGTGGAAATGTATTTTTGGGGGTCTGAAATAGACTAACCTACGTGACATTTTTCCTTAAGGGAGTAAATTCGTTCGGTAATGGCACTTGAGCAGACTTCAGGAGTGAAGTTTTTACGAAACTCGGGGGTCCACTGTACATTTTTCTTATTTAAAAACCCGTAACAAAAAAATTGGGATGGTTTTTTTGGGGGGCTGGAACGGATTAATGGAATTTCAATGAGGAAAATTTATTTGATATACGAGTAAATTGAGTTATGAGCTCGGTCACAGAATGAATTAAACTCGTAAGTCAAGGTACCCACTGTATTTAGATTAATCCATCCTATAATGTAATAAACCATTTTTTAAGTAAAATGTTTATGTTTAAACCACAGTACAGTTGGGGTTAGAACTTATGGCAAGTGAGTTCTAACCCCACCCGTAACGAGGTTTGTTTGCAATCGTGTTATTACGATTTTGTGTGTCTTGTTTGTTTAAGATGTTTCCACCTTCCTGAACTTATGTTGAAGGTTCATTAAGTACTCAGGTTCACCTTTAATGGTAAAACATTATTGTGGTAACTGCTATTATGGCCTGCTTACATACAGGTCTGTCACTGATTCAGACTGTTGTATCCACTGCAATGGCACAGGTATGTCTTGTTACTTCTACTTACACTTGGGTTACACTACACATTCATGTACAAGCATATATATACATACACCTCACTGGGTTTTCTTCTATTTTCTTACTAGTTCTTGTTCTTATTTTCTCTTATCTCCATGGGGAAGTGGAACAGAATTCTTCCTCCATAAGCCATGCGTGTCGTAAGAGTCGACTAAAATGCCGGGAGCAAGGGGCTAGTAACCCCTTCTCCTGTATCCATTACTAAATTTAAAAAGAGAAACTTTTGTTTTTCTCTTTGGGCCACCCCGCCTTGGTGGGAAATGGCCGATTTGTTGAAAGAAAGAAAAAGATTATGTTTAATGCAAGGGCTTGGACATACAGCAGGCATGTGTGAGTGCTTGATAGGAGTGCAGACAAATTGTATTTGGAACCTGAGGAGCTGTTGGAGTGCAAGAAAGGTAATATTTTGTGAAGAGATTCAGGAAAACTGGTCAGCTGGACTGAGTCCTGGTGGTGGGAAGTAGTGTCTGCACTCTAAAGGTGTTTGGAATATCTGCTGTTTAGAGGGACATCTAAACTGTTGTATCTGCATGCCTCTGGCACCATAGTGATAATGTAAATAATTGTGATGATAGTGTTTCTTTCATGGGTCACCCTGACTCAGTGTGAGATGGCCAGCTGATTAAAAAAAAAAAAAAAAAAATATGGCTAAATTAACGATGCATAACATAAAACTCACCTGTCTCTCTCTCTGTCTCTTCTATCTCTGTCCTTGGAGTTAGAGCTTCTGTAACTCCTTTCTCTGCTGCGAGAGCGTCTACGGTCTCTGCTGCGAGAACGTCTCCTGTCCCTGCGGTCGCGGTCTCTATCACGATCCCTCATTCTATCACGATCTCTGTCTCGACTGAGGTCTCTCCTTTCCCTTTCACGGCTAGAATGAGATAAAACTCATTTTTATTATGATAGTACAAGCATGTAGTTCCTTTGTATAAAGGCAAAGGGGACAAAAGAGAGTGCAAAAATTATAGGGAAATAAGTCTGTTGAGTATACTTGGTAAAGTGTATGGTAGAGTTATTATTGAAAGAATTAAGAGTAAGACGGAGAGCAGGATAGCAGATGAATAAGGGGGTTTTAGGAAAGGTAGGGGGTGTGTAGACCAAGTGTTTACAGTGAAACATATAGGTAAACAGTATTTAGATTAGGGTAAAGAGGTTTTTGTGGCAGTTATGGATTTGGAAAAGGCGTATGATAGGGTGGATAGGGGAACAATGTGGCAGATGTTGCAGGTGTATGGAATAGGAGGTAGGTTACTGAAAGCAGTGAAGAGTTTTTATGAGGATAATGAGGCTCAGGTTAGTGTGTGTAGGAGAAAGGGAGATTATTTCCCAGTAAAAGTAGGCCTTAGACAAGGATGTGTGATGTCACCGTGGTTGTTCAATATATTAATAGATGGGGTTGTAAGAGAAGTGAATGCGAGGGTCTTGGCAAGAGGTGTGGGGTTAAAAGATAAAAAATCAAATACAAAGTGGGAGTTGTCACAGTGGCTTTTTGCTGATGACACTGCTTTTGGGAAATTCTGAAGAGAAGTTGCAGAGGTTGTTGGATGAATTTGGTAGGGTATGTAAAAGAAGAAAATTGAAAGTGAATATAGGAAACAGTAAGGTGATCAGGATAACAAAAAGATTAGGTGACGAAAGATTGGATATCAGATTGGAGGGAGAGAGTATGGAGGAGGTGAATGTAGCTTAACTTACTTGCTACACTGTTAATGCTACATTTTATCGCTGGCTGACGCTATAGCCTTTATCGACTCCTGCTGCTTTAGTATCGTACATATTGTAGAATCACTGAATCACTGAAGAAGGCACATTCTCTTCTCTCTCAGCCCTTTACCAAAGGGCTGGCACTAGGAACTTTCTTTGGGCCCATGGTGGCTTATTTCGCAGTCACAATGAATAAATAAGCACAAAAAACAATGGATTAGTACGAAATATTTTGGAACGCGCAAAGTAATGCTCACTCGACCACTGACAGAGGCAGACTGAGACGCGAAGTGGCGGCGTCTGATACATCCGATTTCCGGAACAAAATTTCGCACAAAAAACGATTCTAAAACCAAATACAGTGGTACCTCGACTTACGATGGTCCCCAAACTCACCCTTGTATGTAAGTTTATTTTTTTAAATGCTTTTGTAAGTGTAATTTTGGGGGTCTAAAAGGACTAGTCTATTTTACAACATTTCTTAAGGAGATAAATTCGTTTGGTAATGACACTTGAACAGCATTCTGGAATGAAAAAATATCGTAAGTCGAGGTACCACTGTAATCCGATAACTGGAACGTGCGAAAACCGGAGTTCCACTGTACTGGATAATTTTGTGGGTATTTGAATTAGCCTAAAATTAAGTACTGGGATCTGTAAACATTTTGCTATTGTCCAATCACTACCTAGGAGCACAAAGTAAGGTTTCCCTGCAGGTGCAACTGGACAATCAGTATCTGATGATGACAGGAGCTAAAATTCCACCCCTCTCCCCTCTAATTTTGGTAACTGGAAAAGGAAGTAGGTGGCAGCATAAAATTTAGAATCAATACCAAAAGAAAATCCACATGTAAACAGCAACCATCCAGGGAGGTACAGTATTCCTATACGTGTTATACAAGTGTGAAGTGGAAACTTGTTCAATTTTTTTCAATTTGGTAAGATTGCCTTCCTTTTTTTATCATGAACATTTATGATGGCACTCCAAACTGCAAATATCTCCACCCCTCCTTCAGAGTGCAGGCATTGTACTTCCCACCTCTGGCTAACCCGTTTCCCTGAATCCCTTCACAGTGATACCTTGCTCACACTCAAAATTATCAGGTCCCAAAAACCATTTGCCTCCACTCATTCCTATTTAGCACACACAAGTCTGTTTGAATGTTCGGAATGTGGAAATTAGGAGAAGGTGTGGAGTTACTAAAAGTATTTGTCAGAGGGCTGAAGAGGGGTTGTTGAGGTGGTTTGGTCATTTAGAGAGAATGGATCAAAGTAGAATGACTTGGAGAGCGTATAAATCTGTAGGGGAAGGAAGGCGGGGTAGGGGTCGTCCTAGAAAAGGTTGGAGGGAAGGGGTAAAGGAGGTTTTGTGGGCGAGGGGCTTGGACTTCCAGCAAGCATGTGTGAGCGTGTTAGATAGGAGTGAATGGAGACGAATGGTTTTTGGGACATGACGATCTGTTGGAGTGTGAGCAGGGTAACATTGTGTGAAGGGATTCAGGGAAACCAGTTAATTGATTTAGTTGGACTTGAGTCCTGGAAATGGGAAGTACAATGCCTGCACTTTAAAGGAGGGGTCTGAGATAGTGACAGCTGGGAGGGACTTTTCTCAGCTGTAGTATCTGAGCTCCTCTGCAAAGACAGTGATTATGTATGAGTGTGGTGAAAGTGTTGAATGATGATGAAAGTTTTTTCTTTTTGGGGATTTTCTTTCTTTTTGGGTCACCCTGCCTCGGTGGGAGACGGCCGACTTGTTGGAAAAAAAAAAAAAAAAAAAAAGTCTGTTTGATGTCCAATCCCCTCCATCCAACCTTTCCTTGGATGACCCCTACCCTGCCTTCTCTCCATTACAGATTTATACACCCTCCAAGCTCTCTGGATAACACTTTTTAAGAACCCCGCACCTCCTCCTAAACTCCAAACTATTAATTCTTTGCACAATATTCACACCACACAATGCCCTTACACACATCCCCAATGCCTCCAGCCTCCTCCAGCGCATAACATTTAATACCCATGCTTTACATCCATATAAGAGTTTGGGTACCACTATACAGGTCTCCCTCAACATTCGCGAGGGAATGTATTGGACTGATGAAGCCACTGTGTGGCGAAACGTTTCCTCAATAAAGATAACCAAGTGTTGCATATGTGTCTAATTTATAACTTGTCGGTTCTCTGAACCATTCATCTACACAGGGTTAAAGGATCAAGAGCCTCGCGAATGTTTGGTGCCCCAATATATTGTAGGGAAATATAATACAATACTGCTTCCTTAACCTATTTAACCATGAACAATCATAAAACACATGAAAACATCATAAAATAATGTACTATATACATGTTATTTTGACATGAGCTGGCTGTGGAGAGAGGCCTGTAATAGTATAATTATAAAATACGTATTTTATAGTGTTGTGAAGTGTCATGGGGAATCAAGAGTTACTGACACAATGCTGCTTCTCCACCTGCTGTAGCTCTGCCCACTTTGTAATGATGCCAAATGTTGAATTAAATATGTATACATTAGAAAAAAAATGAAACTCCAACTTCATAACTATTTTAATTTGCATAACTCATATATTACAGAAAACAATAAAAAAGTAAAATACACATACGAGTTAAGCTTACAGAAAAATACATTAAATTCACCATCTAACATTGTTACGAAGTGGGAGGAGCTATTAGAGGGAGGGAGAGGCGAGCAATAAGTCAGTGTCTGGTGAGTCGTCATGGGTGGTGGATGTTAGCCTTAGCGCTAATAAAATGTTGTGTAATTACACTAATATTAGTAATAAAGGTTATGTATCTATTACATTTATTCAAAATTGATATCAGAAACACGATAAATACCCTAGAACTGTAATAAAGACGCTGAAATGAATAATAAATGCCATATTATATGAGGGGTAAGAGAAGCAAGCAAGCAAGCCGCCACTCAGAGATGTTTACATCAGGGTAAACATGCCTAAATCACTCTTGTCATAAGAACAAATGCAAAAATAGCATTTATTATTTTTTTTTATTATTAACACATCGGCCGATTCCCACCAAGGCAGGGTGGCCCGAAAAAGAAAAACTTTCGTCATCATTCACTCCATCACTGTCTTGCCAGAGGGGTGCTTTACACTACAGTTATAAAACTGCAACATTAACACCCCTCCTTCAGAGTGCAGACACTGTACTTCCCATCTCCAGGACTCAAGTCCGGCCTGTCGGTTTCCCTGAATCCTTTCATAAATGTTACTTTGCTCACACTCCAACAGTACGTCGAGTATTAAAAACCATTTGTCTCCATTCACTCCTATCAAATACGCACACGCATGCTTGCTGGAAATCCAAGCCCCTCGCACACAAAACCTCTTTTACCCCCTCCCTCCAACCTTTCCTAGGCCGACCCCTACCCCGCCTTCCCTCCACTACAGATTTATACACTCTCGAGGTCATTCTGTTTCGTTCCATTCTCTCTACATGTCCGAACCACCTCAACCCCTCCTCAGCCCTCTGGATAATAGCTTTGGTAATCCCGCACCTCCTCCTAATTTCCAAACTCCGAATTCTCTGCATTATATTCACACCACACATTGACCTCAGACATGACATCTCCACTGCCTCCAGCCTTCTCCTCGTTGCGACATTCATCACCCATGCTTCACACCCATACAAGAGTGTTGGTATAACTATACTCTCATACATTCCCCTCTTAACTTCCATGGACAAAGTTCTTTGTCTCCACAGACTCCGAAGTGCACCACTCACCATTTTCCCCTCATCAATTCTATGATTCACCTCATCCTTCATAGACCTATCTGCTGACAGATAATTTATAATAATTGATCTGGAGCACTTTAAATGTCATCAGTATTTGGTAGCTGACTTTTAGAGCACCCCACAGCAATTATTATTATTATTTATTATTATTTCCCTACAATATATTGTAGGGAAATAATAATAATAATTATTATTATTAATAATAATATTATTTCCCTACAATATATTGTAGGGAAATAATAATAATAATAATTGCTGTGGAGTGCTCTAAATGTCAGCTACCAAATACAGTGGTACCCCGGTTTACGATATTTTTTCATTCCAGAATGCTGTTCAAGTGCCATTACCAAACGAATTTATCTCCTTAAGAAATGTTGTAAAATAGACTAGTCCTTTTAGACCCCCAAAATTACACTTACAAAAGCATTTAAAAAAATAAACTTACATAAAAGGGTGAGTTTGGGGACCATCGTAAACCGGGGTACCACTGTACTGATTACATTTAAAGTGCTCTAGATCAATTATTATAAATTATTATTATTCTAAAAATAATAAATGCTATTTTTGCATTTGTTCTTATGACAAGAGTGATTTAGGCATGTTTACCCTGATGTAAACATCTCTGAGTGGCGGCTTGCCTGCTTGCTTCTCTTACCCCTCATATATTTTTTTTTTTTTCAACAAGTCAGCCGTCTCCCACCGAGGCAGGGTGACCCAAAAAGAAAATACTTTCATCATCATTCAACACTTTCACCACATTCATACATAATCACTGTCTTTGCAGAGGCGCTCAGATACGACAGCTGAGAATAGTCCCTCCCAGCTGTCACTATCCCAGACCCCTCCTTTAAAATGCAGGCATTGTACTTCCCATTTCCAGGACTCAAGTCCAAATAAATCAATTAACTGGTCTCCCTGAATCCCTTCACAAAATGTTACCCTGCTCACACTCCAACAGATCGTCATGTCCCAAAAACCATTCGTCTCCATTCACTCCTATCTAACACGCTCACACATGCTTGCTGGAAGTCCAAGCCCTCGCCGACAAAACCTCCTTTACCCCTCCCTCCAACCTTTTCTAGGACGACCCCTACCCCGCCTTCCTTCCCCTACAGATTTATATGTTCTCCAAGTCATTCTACTTTGATCCATTCTCTCTAAATGACCAAACCACCTCAACAACCCCTCTTCAGCCCTCTGACAAATACTTTTAGTAACTCCACACCTTCTCCTAATTTCCACATTCCGAATTTTCTGCATAATATTTACACCACACATTGCCCTTAGACAGGACATCTCCACTGCCTCCAGCCTCCTCCTCGCTGCAGCATTTGCAACCCATGCTTCACACCCATATAAGAGTGTTGATACCACTATACTTTCGTACATTCCCTTCTTTGCCTCCATGGATAAAGTTTTTTGTCTCCACAGATACCTCAACGCACCACTCACCTTTTTTCCTTCATCAATTCTATGGTTAACCTCATCCTTCATAAACCCATCCGCTGACACATCAACTCCCAAATATCTGAAAACATTTACTTCTTCCATAATCCCTCTCTCCAATGTGATATCCAATTTTTCTTTATTTAAATCGTTTTATACCCTCATCACCTTACTCTATCTATATTCACTTTCAACTTTCTACCTTTACACACTCTCCCAAACTCGTCCACTAACCTTTGCCACTTTTCTTTAGAATCTCCCATAAGCACAGTATCATCAGTAAAAAGTAACTGTGCCAACTCCCATTTTGCATTTAATTCCCCATAATTTAATCCCACCCATCTCCCCAACACCCTAGCATTTATTTCTTTTACAACCCCATCTATAAATATATTAAACAACCATGGTGACATTACACATCCCTGTCTAAGACCTACTTTTACTGGGAAGTAATCTCCCTCTCTCCTACACACCCTAACCTGAGCCTCACTATCCTTATAAAAACTCTTTACAGCCTTCAGTAACTTACTACCTATTCCATACACTTGCAACATTTGCCACATTGCTCCCCTATCCACTATCATATGCCTTTTCTAAATCCATAAATGCAATGAAAACTTATCTACCTTTATCTAAATACCGTTCACATATATGCTTCACTGTAAACACTTGATCTACACATCCCCTACCCACTCTAAAGCCTCCTTGCTCATCTGCAATCCTACTCTGTCTTACCTCTAATTCTTTCAATAATAACCCTGCCATACACTTTACCTGGTATACTCAGTAAACATTTTTTTTTTTTTCAACAAGTCGGCCGTTTCCCACCGAGGGAGGGTGACCCAAAAAGAAAGAAAATCCCCAAAAAGAAAATACTTTCATCATCATTCAACACTTTCACCACACTCATACATAATCACTGTCTTTGCAAAGGAGCTCAGATATGACAGCTGAGAATTGTCCCTCCCAGCTGTCACTATCCCAGACCCCTCCTTTAAAGTGCAGGCATTGTACTTCCCATTTCCAGGACTCAAGTCCAACTAAATCAATTAACTGGTTTCCCTGAATCTCTTCACAAAATGTTACCCTGCTCACACTCCAACAGATCGTCATGTCCCAAAAACAATTCGTCTCCATTCACTTCTATCTAACACGCTCACACATGCTTGCTGGAAGTCCAAGCCCCTCGCCCACAATACCTCCTTTACCCCTTCCCTCCAACCTTTTCTAGGATGACCCCTACCCCGCCTTCCTTCCCCTACAGATTTATACGCTCTCCAAGTCAATAACAAATAATGAACAATCAAAACACTCAGTGAGTGAGTGGTGGGCGGGCTGGCTGCCGGGTCGGAGGGAAGGTAGTAGGGACGCTCGGGTGGTGGGAAACTTAAATATGATTTGGTGGGTGGGAATTTGGCGGCCGGGAATTCGCGAATGTGCGAAGCCCGCGAAAGTGGAAAACGCAAATGTTGAGGGAGACCTGTACTCTGATACATTCTCCTTTGTTGCCTCCATGGATAATGATCTTTGTCTTCACAGATGCTCACTAAACTGCCTAGCTTTTTCCCTTCATTTCTATGGTTCACCTCAGTATTCACAGACTTACCCACTGACAAATCCACTCCTAAATATCTGAACACATACTTCCTCCATACTTCTTCCCAGTCTGATATCCAATCTTCTATTACCTCAATTTTTTTTGTTACTCTCGCCATCTTGCTCTTTCTTAAGTTTGCTTTTAATTTCCTTCTTTTACATACCTTTCAAACTCGTCCACTAACCTTTGCAACATCTTTTCAGAATCTTCCAAAAGAACTGTCTCCTCAGCAAAAAGGCAACTGTGACAACTCCCAATTTGTATATGATTCTTTATCTTTTAATCACACACCTCTCCCACACACCTTAGTATTTACTTTGTTTACAACCCTACCTGTAAATATGTTAAACAGCCATGGTGACATCACGCAGCCCTGTCTAAAGCCTACCTACCAGAAAATAATTTCCTTCTCTTCTACGTAAATTAACCTGAGCCTCACTTTCCTCATAAACTCTTAAATTTAAATAACTTACCACCTACTCCATACACTTGCAACATCTACCTCAATGCTTCCCTATCCACCCCATTATATGCCTTTTTTAAATCCATATATGCAATAAAAAGTTCCTTCCCTATATCTAAATATTGTTCACTAACATGCTTCAATGTAAACAAATGCTCTACACATCCCCAATCCTTCCTTAAACCTCCTTATTCATCTGCAATCCTGCTCTATGTCAAACCTTTAATTCTTTCAATAATAACTACCATACACTTTACCTGGTATACTCAACAGGTTTATTCCAAAACAATTCTTACACTTTTAGCTCCTTTTCATTCAATCAAAGGAACTATGCGCACACACTGACAATCCCAAGGTACCTTTCCCCTTTCACATATTTACTAAACAAAATCACCAACCACTCCAAAACTATATCCCTACCTGCTTTTAATATTTACATCTTGATCCCATCAATCCTAGCTGATTTACCCTGTTCATTCTACCCAATGCCTCAAGCACATCCCACATGCTCACATCTGACTCTTTCTTCCTCACATTCAAGATGTTACACCTCTCTACCCAATGCATGAAATCACTGCCTCCATTTCTTCTTCAAGATTTAACAGCTTCTCAAAATATTTATTCCATCCTCCCTATCTAATCTGCACTCCCTTTATCTTTTCCACTCCCTCACCAATCTCTTAACCTCTCTTTTACTCTCCATATATTACACCCTCCTTGCATTACTTCTGTTTTGTAAAAACACCTGACGCTAGCTTTTTCTCCTTTACCACTCGACTTCATCATTCCACAAATCGCCCCTCTTCCTTTCTGTACCCACCCTCCTACACCCACAAATTTCTGCTACATATACTAACACTGCACTCTTATATCTATCCCATACCTCTTTGACCTCCTCCTCATTACCAATACTCTCACTGGCTCATCTCTCACCCAACAGTTCCTTATATCTTGCTCTAACTTCCTCTTCCTTTAATAAACTTTTACTTCTCTCACTGATAACATTCTCTTTGTACCCCATCTAACTCTTACTCTGTGTAGCTACAACTAAATGATGATCCAATATATCTGCTGCCCCTCTAAAAAAACACATTCAAAAGTCTACCAATCAACCTTTGTTTCATTAGATGGCTCTGGATCATTTTGAGTTCCTTCTTCCCATAGCTAAGTAAATGAAGTCTGTCACCATTGAACATTATATTAAAAAAAATTTTACTCGCCTATTAGAAAACTTTGGGAGACCATAACAAAAATTCCAACAAATACTTGCCAACAAAGTAAGGAATAATACCAATTTAAAAAATGAGTACGTAACACAATAGTGTTTGATGATAGGGGACATGATAATACTGTATCCAATAAGTACTTAGAGAGGAATAAACTGTAATAATTACCTTATGCGCCTTCTTTCTTCTTCTTTCTTCCGTCTATCTTCTCTTTCCCTTTCCTTGCGTTTCTCCTCTTCTAACAATGCTTTACGTCTCTCATCTCGCTCCTTTTCACGAAGTAATTCTCGATCAGTTCTTGCCTTATCTCGACTCTGTTGAATCTTCCAAGAATCAAAATTATATTTCACACACCAAAAAAAAAAATTAATTTAGGCTCCATAATGAAGCATCAACAAACAACTTTACCATTACCGAGACAACCTGGGTAAGCAAGCTAACTTAAACCTATACAACACACACTGTCCTCCAATAACCAAACAAATCTCAACCAAAAGGACTGGACAACCCTTGGCTCACTGACAGCATACTTAGATAAACTGACAAGAAACATGACTAAAAGTAACACACTCTAACACCAGTTAATCACGTGGTTAAAATTCTACTATTAAACAAAATTTAAAGAAACAAAGAGACAAAATAAAAATTTTAAAACTTTCAGATTCTGAGATAAAAAAGCATCGATTAAAACCCCACTTTCCGAAAACAGACAACCCTGCCGTATTGGCTACAGAAGCTATAGGTCCTGTTTGAGAAAACAAATGATTGGTACTCTCCGAGGTGAACAAAATACAGTGGAACCCCGAGTAACGAACACCCCGGAAATCGTACAATTAAGTAAGTATAATATTGTAAGTGTTTTTTTAAGTGTATTTTTGGGGGTCTGAAATGGACTAAACTACTTGACATTATTTCTTAAGGGAGTAAATTCGTTCGGTAATGGCACTTGAGCAGGCTTCTGGAATGAAGTTTTTACGTTACTCGGGGGTCCACTGTACAAGTAACCCCGACTTAAAACAACCTTGCTTATGTCCTTGTTTTTATGACCATGCAACCGATTCCCAAGAATGAAACCTAAATTAATAACTATAGAATATAATGGTTTAACATGCAAGGACACGACTAACAATGGCTGTCATGGAAACAATCAGGTTTTAGTACCACAGAACAAATTACAAACCAATTAGTTTTATAGTATTGCCTCATATTTTCATATTGCTCTACCGAATTTCATGCTTTCCTAAACCTTTAGCATCTGTGCATAAAATAAGCACATATGTAACCCATTTTCCAATCTGCATTAAGATATTCATAACATCTAATTTATTTTTTTACCATGTCAGCTGTTTCCCACTGAGGCAGGGTAACCCAAAAGGAAAGAATAACCCAAAAAGAAAGAAGCTTTCATCATCGTTCAACACTTTCACCCTCATTCATACATAATCACTGTCTTTGCAGAGGCACTCAGATACAACAGTTTAGCTGTCCCTCCAGACAGCCAATCTCCCAAACCCCTCCTTTAAAGTGCAGGCATTGTACTTCCCACCAAGACTCAAGTCTGGCTAATCGGTTTCCCTGAATCCCTTCACAAAATATTACCCTGCTCACACTCTAACATCTAAATGTAGAGAATCATTTATATTGAGTACACAAATAACCTGCATATAGAAGATAAACTTATGACGACGTTTCAAACCAACATGGACCATCAACTAGTATGACTAGTTAATGGTCCAAGTCAAACCGAAACACAAGTTTCAGTCTCCCATTTGCAAGATATTTGTGTATTGTTCTAATCACGGTATTGTGCCATTTTATTCTTCTTTATTCAAATAGTGTGCAAGTCTTGCTAATACATGTACACACAATTTTTTTTTTTTTTTATTAACACATCGGCAGTCTCCCACCAAGGCAGGGTGGCCCGAAAAAGAAAAACTTTCATCATTCACTCCATCATTGTCTTGCCAGAGGCGCGCTTACACTACAGTTATAAAACTGCAACATTAACACCCCTCCTTCAGAGTGCAGACACTGTACTTCCCATCTCCAGGACTCAAGTGCGGCTTGTCGGTTTCCCTGACTTCCTTCATGTTACCTTGCTCATACTCCAACAGCACGTTAAGTCCTAAAAACCATTTGTCTCCATTCGTTCCTATCTAACATGCTCACACATGCTTGCTGGTCCCTCCACTACAGATTTATACAGTCTCGAAGTCATTCTATTTCCTTCCATTCTCTCTACATGTCTGAACCACCTCAACAACCCCTCCTCAGCTCTCTGGATAATAGTTTTGGTAATCCCGCACTTCCTCCTAATTTCCAAACTACGAATTCTCTGCATTATATTCACACCACACATTGCTCTGAGACATGATATCTCCACTGCCTCCAGCCTTCTCCTTGTTGCAACATTCACCACCCACGTTTCACACCCATATAAGAGCATTGGTATAACTATACATACTCTCATACATTCCCCTCTTTGCTTCCATGGACAAAGTTTTTTGTTTCCACAGACTCCTAAGTGCACCACTCACTTTTTTTCCCTCACACAAATGACTGACAAATAAAACACCACATTCATTTTATATTTGTGGAGAAGCACTAAACTCAAAGGATTCTTAAAGTGTATGGGGAATGAGAGGTATTTCCAGTTCCTTGGACCAGGAACCTTTCACCAGTATTAAGGAAAATCCCCTTCTAAAAAGATCTATATTCATAATTTTTCTATTTTCCCTAAAGATGTTGAAGACCCCCTTAAAAGAACTCGCAAAATATACCAAAACACTGAACCAAGATAATATTTCACAGGAAACAAACTACTCTACAAACACAAAATATTAAAATATAACTACTTCCCTAATAACCAATTTCCAGTTCTGACTTACTAAGATAAAAGAGGTGGTGACAAAGCCTCTTGATTTAAAAAGTAAATTCCAAGATAATTACAAATTTTCCCTTCATATAACATATCTTACTGTATTATTTCTTGAATGGATAAAAAGTATATTTAAGAAATCCAGTGTTATACAGTATTAGCATGAACACAGAAGGGGACTTACATCTCTGATCTCCTGGATGGCTTGGCGAAGCCTAGCAAATCCAACATGTTGTTTACCGGTCAGGTGGTCATCAATCCGCTGCTGAGCATCACCTACAATGAGAAATGCACCACACACTTCGCACACCTCCATCTGTTTCTCCTGAGATGCTGCCATCTCTGCAGCCTGTTGGAAATAGATGAAAAAGTAAAACTACGGCTCATCTCCACCAAAACAAATAAAAGGGAGGCAATCACGGCTACGTTAATAGTTAAAAGAAACCAACTGATTTCACTGAAAATGTTCAAGTTGTATCAATACTGTAATATGTACATGTTAAATTTTTTTTTTTTTTTTTTTTTCAACAAGTCGGCCGTCTCCCACCGAGGCAGGGTGACCCAAAAAGAAAGAAAATCCCCAAAAAGAAAAAACTTTCATCATCATTCAACACTTTCACCACACTCATACATAATCACTGTCTTTGCAGAGGAGCTCAGATACTACAGCTGAGAAAAGTCCCTCCCAGCTGTCACTATCTCAGACCCCTCCTTTAAAGTGCAGGCATTGTACTTCCCATTTCCAGGACTCAAGTCCAACTAAATCAATTAACTGGTTTCCTGAATCCCTTCACACAATGTTACCCTGCTCACACTCCAACAGATCGTCATGTCCCAAAACCATTCGTCTCCATTCACTCCTATCTAACACGCTCACACATGCTTGCTGGAAGTCCAAGCCCTCGCCCACAAAACCTCCTTTACCCCTTCCCTCCAACCTTTCTAGGACGACCCCTACCCCGCCTTCCTTCCCTACAGATTTATACGCTCTCAAGTCATTCTACTTTGATCCATTCTCTCTAAATGACCAAACCACCTCAACAACCCTCTTCAGCCCTCTGACAAATACTTTTAGTAACTCCACACCTTCTCCTAATTTCCACATTCCGAATTTTCTGCATAATATTTACACCACACATTGCCCTTAGACAGGACATCTCCACTGCCTCCAGCCTCCTCCTCGCTGCAGCATTTGCAACCCATGCTTCACACCCATATAAGAGTGTTGGTACCACTATACTTTCGTACATTCCCTTCTTTTCCTCCATGGATAACGTTTTTGTCTCCACAGATACCTCAATGCACCACTCACCTTTTTTCCTTCATCAATTCTATGGTTAACCTCATCCTTCATAAACCCATCTGCTGACACATCAACTCCCAAATATCTGAAAACATTTACTTCTTCCATAATCCCTCTCTCCAATGTGATATCCAATTTTTCTTTATTTAAATCGCTTGATACCCTCATCACCTTACTCTTATCTATGTTCACTTTTAACTTTCTACCTTTACACACTCTCCCAAACTCGTCCACTAACCTTTGCAACTTTTCTTTAGAATCTCCCATAAGCACAGTATCATCAGCAAAAAGTAACTGTGTCAACTCCCATTTTGCATTTAATTCTCCATAATTTAATCCCACCCTCTCCCCAACACCCTAGCATTTACTTCTTTACAACCCCATCTATAAATATATTAAACAACCATGGTGACATTACACAACCCTGTCTAAGACCTACTTTACCGGAAGTAATCTCCTCTCCTACACACCCTAACCTGAGCCTCACTATCCTCATAAAAACTCTTTACAGCCTTCAGTAACTTACTACCTATTCCATACACTTGCAACATTTGCCACATTGCTCCCCTATCCACTCTATCATATGCCTTTTCTAAATCCATAAATGCAATAAAAACTTCTCACCTTTATCTAAATACTGTTCACATATATGCTTCACTGTAAACACTTGATCTACACATCCCCTACCCACTCTAAAGCCTCCTTGCTCATCTGCAATCCTACTCTCTGTCTTACCTCTAATTCTTTCAATAATAACCCTGCCATACACTTTACCTGGTATACTCAGTAAACTTATTCCCTATAATTTTTTCACTCTCTTTATCCCCTTCCCTTTATATAAAGGAACTATACATGCTCGCTGCCAATCCCTAGGTACCTTCCCTCTTTCATACATTTATTAAACAAAAATACCAACCACTCCAGCACTATATCCCCCTGCTTTTAACATTTCTGTCATGATTCCGTCAATTCCAGCTGCTTTACCCCTTTCATTCTACGTAATGCCTCACGCACCTCCCCCACTCACATCCTGCTCTTCTTCACTCCTAAACGATGTTGTACCTCCCTGGCCAGTACATGAAATTATCGCCTCCCTCTTTTCATCGACATTTAAAAGTTCCTCAAAATATTCCCGCCATCTACCCAATACCTCCAGCTCCCCATCTACTAACTCCCTACTCTGTTTTTAACTGACAAATCCATTCGTTCCTAGGCTTTCTTACCTTGTTTATCTCACTCCAAAATTTTTTCTTGTTTTCAGCAAAATTTCTTGACAGATCCTCTCCCATTCTTTCATCCGCTCTTCTTTTGCACTCTCTCACCACTCTCTTCACCTTTCTTTTACTCTCCATATACTCTGCTCTTCTACTAACACTTCTGTTTTGTAAAAACCTCTCATAAGCTACCTTTTTCTCTTTTATCACACCCTTTACTTCTTCATTCCACCACTCACTCCTCTTTCCTCCTGCACCCACCCTCCTATAACCACAAACTTCTGCCCCACATTCTAATACTGCATTTTTAAAACTATCCCAACTCTCTTCAACCCCCCCACTACTCCTACTTGCACTAGCCCACCTTTCTGCCAATAGTTGCTTATATCTCACCCTAACTTCCTCCTCCCTTAGTTTATACACTTTTACCTCTCTCTTACTTGCTGTTGCCATTTTCCTTTTGTCCCATCTACCTTTTACTCTAACTGTAGCTACAACCAAATAATGATCTGATATATCCGTTGCCCCTCTATAAACATGTACATCCTGAAGCCTACTCATCAACCTTTTATCCACCAATACATAATCCAACAAACTACTTTCCTTACGTGCTATATCATACCTTGTATATTTATTTATCCTCTTTTTCATAAAATATGTATTACTTATTACCAAACCTCTTTCTACACATAGCTCAATGAAAGTTTTAAATACCTGAATATCACATTAATTCTCATGGAGACATCTATCAATATGTAAGACAACAGTTTTGAAAACATTTTATTTATTAAGACAGCTTGATTGGCTTATTAAGTAGAGCACAATGTATAAAAATAACCCCATGCCAAATATGCCAAGTGAACCAAACAAGCCAGACTATTAATATTAATATCTTATATATTGATAGGCAAATACAGTATGTGTGAATTAACATGAAATATCTATTTGAAATTTGTCCATAATCAGAAACTGACTTATACTATTTCCAATGACAAGCTCCACACATTAAGAATGGAATATTGTTCTTTTCTGAAGTGAAATACTTAAGTCTTTTTTCATTAAATGAACTGATAAAAGCATAAAATAAATAAATGATGTCAGAAGTTCAAAGAGCAACTATTATAGTGCATTAGCAATTACAGGTGCACCACTGACTTTCCAGAAAGTGATGGCACAGAACTTCTTTTTGTCTGGACAAAATTACATGGGCATCTGAAATTCACACTATTGCCACACTAGTTTACTATGTGATCACTGATGATGCTATGTGTAGCACACACTCGCCTATATTCTTTACACTACAAGTGGTGGTGGTCCCTTGATTCTGTGCAATTCTTAACTTTATTTTGCTTACATTTGAACCCACCTATGGCAAGTGTCAGTGGTATAGATGAAAAACTTGATATTGCAAAGTTGTCCAGACCCCCAAAAATTGAAAGTGTTCAGTGTCCACACTTCTCAAAAAAAAAAAAAAAATTCTGAAATCGAAGAGAATCTTTTGCTGAAGGTAATGACACCAAAAATACAAAATTTTATAGAAAATTTATGGAATTATGCAGGTGCAGTTAGCATCAAGGCACCCTTTGAAGGGTCTTAGTAGATGGACAATGTGTCATGAGAAGCATTGAGCCAACAACAGACCTAAACCTTATAACCTAACAGTAATAAGTACAACTAGTATTAAAACAGTACAGTAAGCCTATTAACATAAATAACTGTCATTAAAGCAACTTCACCTGATGCCACACTGAATTCTCACTACTTCGACGAAGCTGATCTCTTTCTTCACGTAGCTGATCACAGAGTTTTAGTAAACCCTGTGCTTCTTCGACGTTTCCTTCACATCCTAAGCGTTCGGCTTCACTGACCAATCCTGTTATTCTCTCAGAGAGAAGTTCCAGTTGCTCATCAACCCGTCCATCACCTGTAGTGCTACTATCCTGCAAAATATTTTTTTAAACTAAGTGCTAATTAGACACTATTGATTTTTTTTTATTATACTTTAATTTTTACCTCATGAACCTTTTCCCACAAAGGGTGACCCAAAGAAGGAAAATGCTAATTTTTTTAATGAACAAGACATGTGCAAATCTCTCATATCTTCGTTGCTAAAATTTTCTGCCTGAACAGCAAATTTCTGTGGTTAAATATAGGAAAATATAACAGGAGACAACAAATAATTTTGAGGTAACCAGACCCTCAGTTAGAGGAACTGACAGTGATCACATCAAAATTACTTCTACAGTTTCCAGTACAGTAGAACCTGTTTTGTATGCCCGAGTTAGTATGTAAAATAGTTTTTTTTTTTTTCAACAAGTCAGCAGTCTCCCACCGAGGCTGGGTGACCTAAAAAGAAAGAAAATCCCCAAAAAGAAAATACTTTCATCATCATTCAACACTTTCACCTCACTCATACATAATCACTGTCTTTGCAGAGGCGCTCAGATACGACAGCTGAGAATATAGTCCCTCCCAACTGTCACTATCCCAGACCCCTCCTTAAAGTGCAGTCATTGTACTTCCCATTTACAGGACTCAAGTCCAACTAAATCAATTAACTGGTTTCCCTGAATCCCTTCACAAAATATTACCCTGCTCGCACTCCAACAGCTCGTCAGGTCCCAAAAACCATTCGTCTCCATTGACTCCTATCTAACACGCTCACACATGCTTGCTGGAAGTCCAAGCCCCTTGCCCACAAAACCTCCTTTACCCCCTCCCTCCAACCTTTTCGAGGATGACCCCTACCCCACCGTCCTTCCCCTACAGATTTATACGCTCTCCAAGTCATTCTACATTGATCCATTCTCTCTAAATGACCAAACCACCTCAACAACCCCTCTTCAGCCCTCTGACTAATACTTTTAGTAACTCCACACCTCCTCCTAATTTCCACACTCCGAATTTTCTGCATAATATTTACACCACACTGCCCTTAGACAGGACATCTCCACTGCCTCCAGCCACCTCCTCGCTGCAGCATTTGCAACCCATGCTTCACACCCATATAAGAGTGTTGGTACCACTATACTTTCGTACATTCCCTTCTTTACCTCCATGGATAACGTTTTTTGTCTCCACAGATACCCCAACGCACCACTCACCTTTTTTCCTTCATCAATTCTATGGTTAACCTCATCCTTCATAAACCCATCCGCTGACATGTCTAACTCCCAAATATCTGAAAACATTTACTTCTTCCATAATCCCTCTCTCCAATGTGATATCCAATTTTTCTTCGTTTGATACCCTTTACACACCCTCCCAAACTCGTCCACTAACCTTTGCAACTTTTCTTTAGAATCTCCCATAAGCACAGAATCATCAGCAAAAAGTAACTGTGTCAACTCCCATTTTGCATTTAATTCCCCATAATTTAATCCCACCCCTCTCCCCAACACCCTAGCATTTACTTCTTTTATTACCCCGTCTAAATATATTAAACAACCATGGTGACATTACACATCCCTGTCTAAGACCTACTTTTACCGGGAAGTAATCTCCCTCTCTCCTACACACCCTAACCTGAGCCTCACTATCCTCATAAAAACTCTTTACAGCCATCAGTAACTTACTACCTATTCCATACACTTGCAACATTTACCACATTGCTCCCCTATCCACTATCATATGCCTTTTCTAAATCCATAAATGCAATGAAAACTTCTCTACCTTTATCTAAATACTGTTCACATATATGCTTCAATTATAGGGGAATAAGTTTACTGAGTATACTAGGTAAAGTGTATGGCAGGGTTATTATTGAAAGAATTAGAGGTAAGACAGAGTAGTATTGCAGATGAGCAAGGAGGCTTTAGAGTGGGTAGGGGATGTGTAGATCAAGTGTTTACAGTGTACTGTATATTGTAATAAATAAAATTGAGCAAATCAGGTCTAATATATATTATTTAGTTACAAATACTGGTCAGAGAGCCCGTCATAAGTCCGAGGCGTCGGTAAACGAGTATGTCGCTAAGTGAGGAGAGACTGTATTATATACTGTACCATCATATACTATTTTTTTTTTTTTTGTATGACTATCAAATTACTGCTGCATTATGTTGAAAATGGTATAAAATACCGACAAGTTGATGATTAAGACACCTGTGCAACAGTTGGGTATCTTTATTGTTCAAACGTTTTACCTACACAACAGTATCTTGGAACAGAGGGCATCTTCCACACTTCATCACATAGTACATTTGAAAAACAAGAAGCATATACAACTAACCAAGGCATCCTTAACTGAAAGAGAGAGACGTTGTTTTCCCTTTCTAATTCTTTTATCTACATCAGTAAGCATTGATTCTGCATATCGAACAAATTCATCTTCAAAGGCAGTGCGGCGATAGGAATTAGAATTTTCAAACTCTCTCTTAAGATCCTCATCATGGATTGTCTGAAAAAATACAAAAGATAAATAAACATATACAGGCAAAGAAGGGGAATGTATCACAGTACACCACAGTGGTACCAGCACGGGTGTGAAGTATAGGTTTTAAATTTTGCAGCAAGGAGGAGGTTGGAGGCAGTGATGTGATCTGTTGAGGACAGTGTGGTGTGAATATTACACACAGAATTTGTAGTTTGAAGATTAGGTGGTGTAGGGTTGCTAAGAGTACAGGTCCGACATCACAAATCCGGCATCGTTGGGACCTGTAGTGTGCTGGATTATCGAGTTTGCTGGATTACAGAGTGATTAGGTTAGAATACACTTAATGAAGTTAACCAACTTGACTTACACAAGAAAGCTCATTGAACATTGGCAAAAATCAAACATTTCCGCTACTTTGAGCTCAATTTCAAGGTACTTTTCGTCGTGAAACCAATCAAAATCATATCTATTTCTGTAATATATCTTCCATTCTATCAAATGAGAATAGAAAAATGAGAATACAACCATAAAAACCATACAAAAACATACAGCTAAGGGGGCAGCTAATGGCTGAGAAGTGAACTCCGTTATTTATGGTCCGATTTCTTTCATTTTTGGTGTACGTTAAGAAGCATCTTTCCATCATACATTACCCAAGTTTCAATAAGATAGCCAAACAAACTGAGAAAAAAAATATTTACCAAAAATCATATATGGCAAGCCCAAGCCAGGTACTAGAAATAAGTTACTGACTTTTTTGGGTTATTCTAGGTTCTCTTCACATGCTGCTATGTATGATAATCTATGTAGAGAAAATAGCTTTTTTTGTTTCAGCTTTATGGTGCATTACGAGTGTATATCACAGTTAGCCCTGTGCTACACTCTGTTTTCTCTAATACGTATAAGCCCCAAGACAGGGATAGAAGGACGGTACTTGTATCCTATATCCTCATACCTCCGTCAAACCGCTCGGTATTATGCCAAATATTATTCATTCTGGAGTATTTAACATGTTTTTATGTTATTTATATTGTTTATTATGTCATACTAGATCAATTGTGATAGGTAAATAAGCCGCAGTGTTGATTTTAGAGTAAAAAAAGCATATTCCCCTGCATCACGAGACTGAGCTCATGGCAACCAACAGTGGCTTCAAAGCCACCTTATCATTTATGGACAATGTACTGTGTATGTGCTTTACACAAAGAGAAGCATTTCTTTTATTCGTTGGAACAACGGCTAGGGCTAAAAGTAAGCATGTTGTATATCAATAAATGGAGAAAAAGAAATTGGAATGACTTATGCAGCAAGTAGCGCCACCAAACAGTAGCAGCAGGTTGGTGTGGCGACCCTGGAAATTTGAAATTATGCTAGCCGAAATTAGTGCCAAATAACTGATGGAACTGGATGACTGATTGCCAGATTTGTGATAGTGGACCTGTATTACCAAGGGACTGAGGAGGGGGGTTATTAACCCTTTCAGTGGCCATCACCTAGGACAGCGGTGGGCAAACTGCGGCCCACCAAAGGTTTTCATGCGGCCCGCCGAGATCAAGTCATATAATCACGAATATGCAGCTGAATGAGCAAAACTTTGTTTATTTTCCTCTGTTGAAAACACGAGCTGTTACACAAGCATTTTCAGACAAGTACAGTTCCCAGTTGATGGCTTTAGAAGTTTGCCCACCCTTGAAATAGGACTACATTATTGAGACCACAGTCCCTCATGTGATTCTACGTCATGAGCTTAGCTCGCTCAGATAAGCTGTGAGCAGTAAATTTTAGACTAGATTTAAGAGAATGGGTCCGTGCAGTGTGTGCGGACAGTATAAAAATGTATCCTGCTCCACGCGGTGCATGGCAGAAAAAGCAAAATTCTTTAAATCTTTTATTTTTTTTTTTTATTAAAATAAATGGTTATAATTTGTGTGAATAATTCAATTAACAAAGCTTATATTTAATTACATGAAGTTGTGATCCAAACTCAAGATATTTTGTAGCTTAGCTTAAACTGGGTGGAACGACAATAATATCCATGAGATGAGGGATATCATACACAAGTGTAAGTAGTAGATGGACAGACTAATGTTAATCTTGCTTTTATGAATAAGAAGTTCTCTTGGAATTCTGTGCATATTATTGTCTTCAAACTGCCTGTTAGGTTAAACTTAAAATGAAAGTAATAAAAAAAGTTTATAAAAAAATTCTACAATTCACAACTTTTACTCAAAACTTTTAACTATAAATTACTTGCAGTTGTTCAGATTGTAAATTCATTAGAAGTTAGGATAAAATTGAATTAAATAGCTAGAATTGTAGCAACAAAACATATATATTCCAAATAGTAAGCACTTTAAAGTAAATACCAAACCACTTACAATCAACATCAATGCCACATGAAAATCATTCTAAGCAACTGCACCAAAAATGTTATTAAAACACATTTCTTGCTTCAAAAAACTTTTTAATTCTGCACTTACTTTCTCACAAGGACCAAGGTCTGATTTGGTATTTGTGAAGAGGTCATGTGGACAGAACTTTACTAAGAAGTGGCGGCAGACCTGTAAAACAGGAGAAAAGTAAATATATACAGAAAACAGAATGCCTTTAATTGAAATAAATACATATACGTATAATGTTAAGTACTAATCTTCAAAGCAAATTCCAAGTAACCACCATGGCCTCCACTGTGATCAAGGACATCACCAGTAGAGGAGACAGCCACTGCAGAGGTATACACAATCCCCTGCAACAACCACAATAAAATATGTATACATGGAAGAGACATCCAGAGAACTCCACAAATGCATTTCTGCACACCGATACATTAGTCAAATTGATGACTTGGATAATGTCTATATTTCAAGCCGAAACTCCCACAACTAAATTAATTAATTACAAAGGGGAGGCACTACTCATTGTCAAGGGACACACCCAGACATAGAATCAGTACTCTTCAGCATACAGTATCCAACAATTTCAACCAAAACAATGGCTTCTACAACAAAACTCAGCCACTCACCAGGAGGTGACTAGGTCATCTACCCATGTAGCAAAGGCTCAGGGAAACACTGCAACAGGCCTGCTGACCCAAGCTAGGCATTACCCCCCTCCCCACACACTATTTGTCTGGCACCTAACCTCACTCTCTATTTCACTGTGCTCACCTGCATATACTCAACCTCCCTCTCCAGGCTCATGTCCGTGGCTCGATAAAGCCCACTGCCTGGAAAACATCACTAATAAAAGATCACACTATGCTGCTTTTCTCTCTCTAAGTGCTACCACTAATCCAAGGACAGTACTCAGGCCTGTGAAGAAACAGGTGTGATAATTGATTGTGATGGAAATCACTCATTACAGTAGAGCACAACTATATGTAGCTGCAGGAGCATAGCTATGCTCAGTGTCTCATCTTTATTAATATGGTCATCATAAAATTTTTGAAATTCCCAATAGCTGTAGCACTTAACACCACCACCTCAATTTATTCCATTCTTCTATCATTATTTGTAAGGAAAATTTTCCAGTATCCCATACATTCCCCATTTTTTAATTTATATGTGGCCTTATGTTATCCCTGTTAAAAGTACGTACTAAAAACACTATCTATTCTTCCATATCCTATTATAACCTTACAGCTAAGTATCATATCTCCTCATTTCCTATCAGCCCACATGGGTGTCTCATCATAACTCATCGTTTACCTCTGATCCATTTTGGAGCTACTCTTTGGACTATCTAAATCTATTTTCTTTTTTCATGGTAGACATTGCACACCAGATGCATAGTCCAATTCTGGTGCACAGCATTTTTCAGCACCTCTACATTCATACATCTGAAAGCTTATATGCATTTCTCACAATTTCATTTACATAATCTTCAGGTGACAATTTTTCATAATTCCATAATTGAAATGTGTAATAATGAACCTATCCCAACATGATTCTTGCCTTATCCCAACATGATTTTTGTCTTATCCCAATATGATTCTTGCCTATCAGGATGATTAGTAACATTGCTCAAGGGCATGAATGTTCAGTATTCAAAGACAATCTGTAGCATATTTATCTTGAAAATCATGTCTGTAAAACACACAAGAACAGCTACTATTACTACATATACATGCATAATACATAAATTATATACTATATTTTTATTTTTTATTAACACATCCAGTTGCCTCCCACCTAGGTAGGGTGACCAAAAAAACAAGAAATACTTTCACCATCACTTACTCCATCATTATCTTGCCAGAAACACATGGATACTACAGTTCAGATACCCTCCAAACTGAAAATATCCTTACCCTACTTTACACCTTCAGGACTCAAGTCCAGCTAACCAGTTTCCCCTGAATCCCTTCATAATGTTACCTTCCTCACACTCCAAAAGCATGTCAATCATAAAAACCACTTGCTTCCACTCATATCCAACATGCTCACACACGCCTGCTGGATATCCAAACCCTTAGCATACAAAAACCACCTTTACCCCATCCCTCCAACCATCCCTAGGGGTGACCTCCTACCCTGCCTGCCCTCCACTACAGATTTATACACCCTCCTAATCATGCTATTTTGCTCCATTCTCTCTCAATGCCCAAACCAGCTCAACAACCCCTTGTCAGCCCTCTGGATAATAACCCAGCACCTCCAAACTATGAATTCTCTGCATAATATTTAAACCACACTTTACCCTCAGACATGACATCTCCACTGCCTCCAGCCTCCTCCTCACTGAAACATTCACAACCAATACTTCACACCTATATAAGAGTATGAGAGAATATTGGTACCATATACTCTCATATATTCCCGTTTTTGCCTCCATAGATACATCATATACGTACGTATAATATATTATAAATTAAATTATTATAAATAAAGTTTGGACACATGATTTATGTGTAACAACTTCACCATTGCTTACTGCCTACTCATGGTGCAGCAACAGTATTAGTCATCATGATTACAACTCAAGGCCTCGGTGGGAGACGGCTGACGTGTTGAAAATCTCTAAGAAGCCAAGAAGGAAAGGATAGTAACACATAAGTAGTACAACATGTGGTATTCAGTGCTTTTGACCCAAAAAAAAAAAAAAATGCACACCCACAAAACTCTAATACCAAAACTATCCTACAAAAATAGAAATCATTGTAGACAGCCTGTACTGTTTGCATAGACAGCCCATGCTGTCTGCCAGCCGAGTTCATATTTCACGCCATGCTTGTGCTGCCCTCTGTAGGCCTACCCACATCAGTCTGGGACACCCTGCCTCTCCCTCACTTGGCACCCAGGCATCACTCAGACAACAAGGTCTACTCCTCTCTCCCTTGCAAGGCATGGCCCACCCAAGCCATGGCCACTAACACAGCTTGTGTACCTCACACTTTATACAAATAAAGTAGAAGCCTCCGAAGCCTTATCATTTCAACCACGCCTCCAAGACGCCCAAACAACCATCTAAATAAATGGTGGAAGCGGTGGTCGCAGCTATGTCTCCCGTGTTGCAGTATGTGTCCAGATGCAGGAAGGCATGCAGTGCTGCATCGACGCTCACTGCCTTAGACCATGAAGCACACTTTTTTTTTCTTCCCTCTCTGGAGGAAGTTTTTTTCCATGTCCATATGTTTATGTATACGTACATATATGTATTTTTCTTTTGTGTTCTGTGACCTGTTCTTGCGAGAGAGAGACCGAGTATTTTTTTTTACTGCCTGACATGGTCAGGGACGACCATGGGTGTGTGGCCGAGCGATGTAGACAGCCTTGCTGTCTGCATACAGCCATGCTGTCTGCATACAGCCATGCTGTCTGTCTGCCGAGCATATGCTGTCTGCCAGCTGAGTTCATATTTCGCACCATGCTTGTGCTGCCACCTATAGGCCTATACCCACATCACTTTGCTCCACCATGTTCCTTCCTCACTTGGCACCCAGGCATCACTCGGACAACTAGGTCTACTCCTCTCTCTCCCTCGCAAGGCATGGCCCACCCGGGCCATGGCCACTAACACAGCCTGTGTACCTCGCACTTTATACAAATAAAGTAAGAAGCCTCCGAAGACCTTATCATTTCATTCCCGCTACCAAGAACGATACAATAATCTTCTAAACAAATGGAACAAAACAAAAAATAGATACCCTTACATATTCTAGCCGGTAAATAAAAAGGCTAATAAAAATTTAATTACCATTGCAGTACAAAATGACAAATACAGTGGACCCCCGGAGTTCGTACTGCTCCAAACCCGAACAATTATGTAAGTGTATTTTTGTAAGTGCTTTTGTAAGTGTATTTTTGGGGTCTAAAAGGACTAATCTAATTTACATTATTCCTTATGGGAACAAATTCGTTCGGTAACGGCACTTGAGCAGAATTCTGGAACGAATTAATGACGAACTCCGGGGAGACGCTGTACAGTACTATCTATAAAAAAATTACTGACTTGTATTGAATTTCACTGTGCACCAAACTATTGTGGGCAAATCAACACCGGGAATGATGGAAGCTCAATTCTCCAACAATTCCCAGCCCAGTCTCTGACCTATCAAGCTGATCATTATTGTCCTATTAGTCCAAAACACATTTTACAAGTGATAAGTTCACCTCGGCTCAATGCTTACTAGTAGTGCACTATTCTTTATTACAGTGGTACCCAGAGTTTCAAACTCTCCCACTCGACCTATTATGCAAGTTTATTATTGTAAGTGCTTTTGTAAGTGTATTTTTGGGGGTCTGAAACGGACTAATCTAATTTACATTATTCCTTATGGGAACAAATTTATTCGGTAACAGCACTTGAACAGCATTCTGGAACGAAGAAAGTTCAAAACTCGGGGTACCACTGTAGTAATATTATGTTATTTTCCTCCTAACTAAAGTTTTCCTGATTAGGAGCTCCTGATCTTCATCTTTGAATTGGTTGCTATTTTCTTTAACATGGGTGGGTAATTTTCTGCGGTCAATTGCTTAAGGAAAGACTGGTTGTGATGTCTTATGCAATGCCTGCTTAAGGAGTCTCTAACTGAATGATGACTTGGTAACGTTAGTAAAATGGCTGCCATTCCTAAATTATCCTAAATTCACACAGGTTAACTACCAATAAACAAATCAAATAGAAGGGTCTGTACCTCATCAACATTACATAGTATCAATAACATATCCATATCAATAACATGGGAAATGGACTAATGTTGTGGAAAACGTTACCTATCAAGATGTTAGCCATTAATAACAAAATAGTAAAATAATAATTATATTATAATCAAAACTAAAGTGCTAAACCCATAAGGGTCATACAGCAAAAAATAATAATAATAAATAATTAATAAAAAATAATAATTAATAATAACAATTAATAATAACAATAAATATTTAATAATTAATAAATAATTAATAATAATTAATAATAAATAATTAATAATTAATAAATAATAGTAAATAATAATAATAAATACATAATTAAACAGTAGTGCAGTAAACTAGTGACCTGGTGTTGGGTTACCGGGTCGCTGGTCACAATCTCAACAAGTACCATCACTACCACACTATCTATTATCCCTTCCTTCACACGGCGAGGGTCTGCGTTCGATTCCCAGCGCGTGTAGAAACATTGGGCATGTTTCTTTACACTGATTGTCTATGTTCACCCATCAGTAAAATGGGTACCTAGGAGTTAGTCGACTAGTGTGGGTCACATCTTGGGACAAGGACCTAATTTGTGCGAAATGCTCTGCATAACAAGGGGCTTTCTATATAGCAGTATGTGATTGATGTCAGCTAGGCCTGTATACCATGTACATGTACTTGTAGTAAATAAAGATATTATTATTGTTATTAAGTTGGTTGGCATTTTTTTTTATATTTACTAAAAACTATCTCCAGTACACATACACATCAATTCCGGACAATGTAACCCACTTAATAGTAGACATTTCTAGGACCCCAATGGAAATAAGCCACTTCAACCTTTTTTTATTGGGTTATCCTAGATAATTTACACTACGTGTGATAATTGATGGTCCCTAACAGCAGCTATACCTCTCTTAACTTCACATCTCTGACATTTTATTATAATTATAACAGGACATTAGGGCCTCCAGTATGTACTTTTATTGTCTACGCAATTTATGTTAATTTGCATATATTGACAAATCTAATTATTTTATACTTATACACATTAGTTTTGGCAGACGAATGTTAATAATTAAAGCAAATTATGTAAATTGTTTATTTAGTGTTTGTTTGTGTGGTTTTATGTTGGAGTATATCTTATCTCACCTCCGTTGCCTGGAGAACTTACCTACCTGACGTCTTATTTATCATGACCAGCCCCAACCCAGCCTCACCATCACCTCCTCCCTCACCAACACCATCACCAACACTACCTCACACTCACTATACTCACACAAACATCAACAAAGACTTAATAACACGCCCTCAATCCCAGTAACAAAATGACATGGGAAAAAATACAATGACGGCACTTTTGCATTTTCCTTCGTTCCACCTGCAGAGCATCGGCACTCAGAGGTATGTACAAATGAGATGACTCACGTCTGGTGAATCCCAGCTAAGTAGATTATTTCTCTCCTCAGGTAGGACGTTTCTGGCTCGTCCCATAAGCTCGTCGAGAAGCGCAGCTGCCGCCTGCGTCGCCATCTTGACCACACATGTCCACCAACGTATTTGGAACTAACCTCCAGCACTTATTTTGCATATATTTACTCACTACCATGCATTTAAACGATGTTTTCTCATTGATAAAAACGCATTTATTACTATAATAACTTATCCAAGCATGTAAATACTCTTCAGAGGGGAAAAATGTCGTTATATATTTTACCCTAACCTATTAATACCAGGTATGAGATTCCTATAAAATTAAAAATAAAATCATATAGATTTTAGGACGAGTCTCAGTTTTGCCCGAAAAGTTGTGTATCCTATGGGCCTTCAGATTATTGTATATTTTAAATGCACAGTGTTTTAGAAATAAAGAATTGTATTGTATAACCCAAGCTTCTCACTGCAACTATTCTTCTTTACAGTCTTATAAAAAAATTAAGATATTTCAGTAACAAATGTAGAAACTTTTAGGTACCTCTATATTTTAAAGAACATATAATAAAATTAACATTAATTCACGAGATTGATTTGAAAATAATCTGTACACATTTGATCATTATGATTAATTTAATTTGTCCCACTTTTTTCTTTACTTTTATAAATAAGTTATTGTTTTGGAAACATGATGCTATATTCTAGCTCCTGGACCCATTATGTACCTTGATGGTGAAGAATAAAAAAAAAAGTCACATTATCGTGGCCCTTGGCCTGGTGGCAAAAACTCTCGCTTCACACGCCCACAGGATGGGTATGGGGTGCATAATAAAGATATCAAACAAACTAACTTCACACGCTGGAGTCCAGGTTCGATTCCCGGGAAGTAAGTTTATGCAGGCATACACAAATACAGTTACATAGAGTATCATACATAGCAGCATATGTGTAGAGAACCTAGGATAACCCAGAGTAGAAGCATTGAGCGTGTTTCCTTGCCCTGGTTGTCTATGTTCACCCATCAGTAAAATAGGTAATACCTGGGTGTTAGTCGACTGGTGTGGGTCGCATCCTGCGACGAAACTGACTTAATTTGTCCGAAATGCTCTGCATAACAAGCGGATTTCTATAGGGGAGACATAATAACGACATACAAAATACTGCGAGGAATAGATAAGGTGGACAGAGACAGGATGTTCCAGAGATGGGACACAGACACAAGGGGTCACAACTGGAAGTTGAAGACTCAGATGAGTCAAAGGGATGTTAGAAAGTATTTCTTCAGTCACAGAGTTGTCAGGAAGTGGAATAGTCTGGCAAGTGAGGTAGTGGAGGCAGGAACCATACATAGCTTTAAGACGAGGTATGATAAAGCTCACGGAGCAGGGAGAGAGAGGACCTAGTAGCGATCAGTAAAGAGGCGGGGCCAGGAGCTGAGTCTCGACCCCTGCAACCACAAATAGGTGAGTATAGTAGTATGTCATTGATGTCAGCTAGGCCTGTATACCTTGTACATGTACTTGTAGTAAATAAAGATATTATTATTGTTAAGAAAGTGCGTCATCGAGGACTGTCTGTCTTATTTCCAGTGTGGTCCTTCAATCTTATCTCCCAGGATGCGGCCCACAACAGTCGACTAACACCCAGATACCTACTTACTGCTAGGTGAACAGGGACAGCAGGTGTAAGAAAACACGCCCAACGTTTCCAACCGGCCGGGGATTGAACCACGGACACTATGAGAAGCAAAAGTGTTGCCTACCAGGCCACTGAATACCATGGTCTGGTCTATGATGGTCCAAAACATCGTCATAAGGTTATTAAGTAAGCAAGTA
Organism: Cherax destructor; assembly: GCA_009830355.1. Lineage (NCBI taxonomy): Eukaryota > Metazoa > Arthropoda > Malacostraca > Decapoda > Parastacidae > Cherax > Cherax destructor. Next base: position 222,502 of record WNWK01002089.1, read on the forward strand.
AGTTTATTTAGGTACAGGTACACATAAGTACAATTATCATACCCAGCGACATGTGTAAATTACCCAAGATAACCCCAAAAAGTCAGAAAACGTGACTAATTTTTACCCATCAGTAAAATAGGTACCTGGGCGTTAGTCGACTGGTGTGGGTCGCATCCTGGGGACAAAATTGACCTAATTTTCCCGAAATGCTCTGCATTGGACAGGCACCTAAAATCGGTACCTGACCAGCCAGGCTGTGGTTCGTACGTTGGACTGCGTGAGGCCAGCAGTAACAGCCTGGTTGATCAGGCCCTGATCAACCAACGAGAACGTATTTCTTGTTCTCGTAATAAGCTAACATTTAACTTCCAATACCTCGGAAACAAACGTGGTAAGCCCTCCCATGACAATCGCGTCACCACTGCCCGATGATCAGTAAATAGGTAGTACCTGGGTGTTAGTCGACCGGTGTGGGTTGCATCCTGCGACGAAACTGACCTAATTTGTCCCAAATTTTCTGCATAACAAGCGGATTTCTATAGGGAAGCCTCTACCTTCCCATCAATTTTCAAAATAGCGACGGTCACCCCGATCCACAAAGGAGGTGATCAAGCAGACTTGAATAATTATAAACCAATATCTAACTTACCTCTGCTTTCTAAAATCTTTGAAAAATTAATTCATAAGCAGAACTATTCCTACCTCGTCTCCCACAACGTACTCAACCCCTGTCAGTTTGGATTCAGGACTAGTAAGAGTACAAATGATGCTATTATACACATGCTAGAGCTAATATACACCGCACTTGAGAAGAAAGGAATCCCACTGGGAATCTTCATTGATTTACGCAAAGCTTTTGATACAGTTGACCATGATTTACTGCTCACAAAATTAGCACACTACGGTATAAGAGGGCACTCACTCAACTACCTAAAGTCATACCTTAGTAACAGAAGCCAATACGTGTACACAAATGGAGTTAACTCTTCCACACAACAAATTACTGTCAGTGTCCCACAAGGAAGTGTCCTAGGACCACTCCTATTCCTCATTTACATCAATGACCTACTGAATGCTTCACAACTACTCAAACCTATTTTGTTTGCAGATGACACTACATATGTAGTGACTTAAAGCGGTAAGATTGTCCAAACACTTACACATGCAAATAAAATAGATACGATATAAATAGACGGATCACCACTTCAGGGAAGCTATTAGTAGAATATACAGTAAAACAACCAACAAAATCAATCATGAAATCCTGTGTAATATGCAACCAAACAAACAAACGTTCCACTGGATGGATTACATGCAACTTCTGTGGTAAATGGAGCCACGCCTCTTGTGCTAGCATTCAGGAATCAACTACACGAGATATTAAACCAGGGAAGTGTTTTTGGGTATGCCCAAATGAGACCGAACTGTGGAATAAAATCACATTGATGTTAAAAGATGACAACGTCAAATCGGCCTTCATAAAAAAACATGACAGCACTCTATAACAGTTGGGAAAGTAAAAAATCTGGGCCAGGTGGTGCTATCGCCCTTGGTATAGATGGTGCCCTGGTAGACAGTAACTGTAAGAATGGAGAAATAAATGATGGTGACCTGAAAGGGGACAGGAACTCCAGTGGGGAAACATGTGTAGACAAGGACACACAAAAACCAATATTACAAACTAGCAATACCACGGTAGATAGTAAACAGGGGGATGCCCCGGGAAATACTTAAGATAAATTATCAGAAACTGATGAAGGCTCCATTGTTAGAACTAGTGCCGAAGATAGAAACTAGACAGGAACACACCCACCTATAAGGAATACAATGGGGAACACAGTCAAAAAAAAAAAACAGGGCAAACGGAAACCAGGCCTATGTGAATATTATGCACTTGGTATCTGCAGGCATGGAATATCTGGGAAATCAGATGGGACATGCAATTATGATCACCCCAGAAAATGCCATGCCCATATGAAAACAGGAAAATGCAACCTCCCGTCCTGTAAGCTTTCCCACCCTGAAATGTGCCACTAATCAGTTCAGGAAAGACAGTGCTATAACATATATTGCCAGGCATACCACCTAAAGAGTACAAGACGGCACAGAACATCCAGACCATGGCAAAACCTGGGTAGCCACAGCCACTCCGGAGAGAGAGGTTTTTTAGTGCCAGGAAAGAAAAAGAGCTGGCAGGAAATGACAGAAATCGTACACCAACTGCAATCATTTCTGGAGTGGAATCACAGTCAATGGCCTCCACTCCAACACAACAGATATTAGTGCCAGGAAAAAAAGACCCTCCCCCCATACCACCAATACCACCAATCCAACGACATTCATCTTTGCAAATATACAGGGTCTAAAGCCAGCAACAAACAACAAGATACCTTACATCCGTGGACTGCTTACAGAGTCAAATGCTATCTTTGCGGCTTTCACAGAGACCCAAATAAGAGATCACTTGGACAATGAAATATGGATCACGGGCTACAACCTATACAGATATGACAGAGTGAACAGGCAAAAAGGAGGGGGGTCTGTATATCACAGTCACTTATATGTTCAGAACTACTAAATGCCTCAAATGATGTAGTTGAAGTATTAGCAATAAAGATCGAGAATCAAAACCTGGTCATCATAGTTGTATACAAGCCTCCGGATCCAACGTCCCAACAATTCCAGGAACAGCTTCTGAAAATTGACCACTGTTTGAAAAATCTTCCAGCTCCTGCCCCCAACATCTTGCTCCTGGGGGATTTCAACCTAAGGCACCTAAAATGGAGGAATATTGCAAACAATGTGGTAGCAGAGATAACACCAGGAGGCAGCTCAGATGAAAACTCGCACACACATGAACTTTTAAATCTCTGCACCAAATTCACCTTAAACCAGCAAATAGTAGAGCCTACAAGATTAGAGAATACGCTGGACCTCATCTTCACCAACAATAATGATCTGATACGAAATGTCATCATATCAAAAACAATATACTCAGATCACAACATAATAGAGGTCCAGACATGTATGCGGGGAGCCCCAGATCGACAAAATATGATCAGCCGCGAGGGAGCCTTCTCCAAATTCAACTTCAACAACAAAAACATAAGGTGGGACCAAGTAAACTAAGTCCTAAATGATATAAACTGGGAAGATAACCTAAGCATCACGGATCCTAACCTATGTCTAGAACAAATTAACTCTGTGGCACTTGAGGTTTGCTCAAGGCGCTCCATATACAGGCAAAGGCAGAGAATAACGGAGCGACTACAAGAGGCCAATATATCTGAAATACGTAGGGAGACGCTGGTCAGAGAAATAGCAAACATCGAATTAAAACTAAAGGAATCTTACAGAAATCAAGAAACGCGGGAAGAACTAAAAGCCATAAATGAAATTGAAAAAAACCCAAAGTATTTCTTTTCTTATGCCAAATCAAAGTCGAGAACAACATCCAGTATTGGATGTTGTCCTACACAGATGACAGCAAGGAAATGAGTGAGTTACTAAAGTCCCAGTATGACTCAGTTTTTAGCGAGCCGTTAACCAGACTGAAAGTCGAAGACCTAAATTATTTTTTTATGAGAGTGCCACAGAACTTGTCAGACGCATGCCTATCTGACATTACCCTGACGCCAAATGACTTCGAAAAGGCAATAAATGACGTGCCCATGCACTCCGCTCCAGGCCCAGACTCATGGAACTCCGTGTTCATCAAGAACTGCAAGAAGCCCCTATCACGTGCTTTTAACATCCTAAGGAGAGGGAGCATGGACACTGGGGTCGTCCCGCAGTTACTAAAAACAACAGACATAGCCCTACTCCACAAAGGGGGCAGTAAAGCAATAGCAAAGAACTACAGACCAATAGCGCTAACGTCCCATATAAAAATCTTTGAAAGGGTTCTAAGAAGCAAGATCGCCACTCATCTAGATACCCATCAAATACACAACCCAGGGCAGCATGGGTTTAGAGCAGGTCGCTCCTGTCTGTCCCAACTACTGGACCACTACGACAAGGTTCTGGATGCTCTAGAAGACAAACAAAATGCAGATGTTATATACACAGACTTTGCAAAAGCCTTTGACAAGTGTGATCATGGTGTAATAGCACACAAAATGCGTGATAAAGGAATAACAGGAAAAGTTGATAGATGGATCTATAATTTCCTAACAAGTAGAACACAAAGAGTAGTAGTCAACAGAGTAAAATCTGAGGTGGCTACAGTGAAAAGCTCTGTTCCACAAGGCACAGTACTCGCCCCCATCCTGTTCCTCATTCTCATATCGGACATAGACAGGGATATAAGCCACAGTGCCGTGTCTTCCTTTGCAGATGACACCCGAATCTGCATGACAGTGTCCACCGTTGAAGACACTGCAAGACTCCAAACAGACATAAACCAATTCTTTAAATGGGCTGCAGAAAACAATATGAAGTTCAATGATGAGAAATTTCAATTACTCAGATATGGAAAACGTGAGAAAATCAAAATTTCATCGGAGTATAAAACAAATTCCAACCACACAATAGAGCGAAAAACTAATGTCAAAGACCTGGGAGTGATCATGTCAGAGGATCTCACCTTCAAGGACCATAACACCGTAGCAATCGCATCTGTTAGAAAAATGACAGGATGGATAATGAGAACCTTCAAAACCAGGGATGCGAAGCCCATGTTGACACTTTTCAGGTCGCTTGTTCTATCTTTGAATCAAGAGCCCTTCCCTGGCATCAAGGCCTCCCCCCCCTAGATGGGCAACATTACTTTATCAAAACAGCATCAATATTTAATGTAAATTTTGTACTATATACTGTATTATAGCTCTCATTTATTAACCGTGACAGTATTAAACACTGATACTGTTTTAAGTTGAATTTTTGAGTTTGGGTGAATGATAAACAGATAACATGGTCAAAGTTTATTAAGTTTTCTGGGTAGTGAAGGATGACTTGTGGGGTCCAAGCTGCATCACTGGCTGGAACACTAGGCTGCATCACTGGCTGGAACACTAGGCTGCATCACTGGCTTGGAACACTAGGCTGCATCACTGGCTGGAACACTACTGCATCGTTACCTGGAACACAGTATCATTAGTAGAAACACTGATTCATTGCTGAATGTAACATTCATCACATCAACCAACATTGTTTTTATGATAAAAATACAATTTTACCATCGAATTATGTTAATGACATTTCTCTCAGCTCAGGCTGATAGACTTCAATACCAATAGGGTAAGATTTGTTCCAATTTTTAACCCAGAGATTAGCCACCCCAGATAACCCAAGTCAGTACGTCTGCGAGGACTGGTTAAAAACAAAGCTTTGCTGGTAAACGAGGCATCACTGAGAAAAATAACAAGGCATCGCTGGCAAAAAAAACAAGGCATCTCTGGCAAAAAAAATAAAGCATTGCTGGAAAAAAAAGGCATCGTTGTCAAGAAACAAGGCATTGCTGGCAAGAAACAAGGAATTGCTGGAAGAAACAAGGCATCACTGGCAAGAAACAAGGCATCGCTGGCAAGAAACAAGGCATCGCTGGCAAGAAACATGGCATTGCTGGCAAAAAACAAGGCATCGCTTGCAAAAAAAAGGCATTGCTGGTAAAAACAAGGTATCACTGGCAAAAAACAAGGCATCGCTGGCAAAAAAAGGCATCACTGGTAAAAAACAAGGCATCGCTGGCAAAAAAAAAGTTATCGCTGGCAAGAAACAAGACACCGCTGGCAAGAAACAAGTAACCGCTGGCAAGAAACAAGGCATTGCTGGCAAGAAACAAGGCATTGCTGGTACGAAACAAGGCACCACTGGCAAGAAACAAGGCACCACTGGCAAGAAACAAGGCACCGCTGGCAAGAAACAAGGCACCGCTGGCAAGAAACAAGGCACCGCTGGCAAGAAACATGGCACCGCTGGAAAGAAACAAGGCACCACTGGCAAGAAACAAGGCACCGCTGGCCCTGGGCTTCCCAGTGTATGGTAAACAGTGACCCTCTAATAACACCTCACCCCTGCGCCTCACCCACCCAACTCCCAGCACCACCCCAACTGTAGAGGGTACTTTTTCCCTCCCAGCCCAGATGCCAGCAATGGCACAGGATGTGCCGGGCTCACGGGAACTTCCACTGCAGAGACAGAGCCGTGGAGGTCGACTACGAGGCAGCTGTTAGGTGTGCCACAGGCAGTATGCACTCAGTTCCTCAAGCTTTAACATCTGTGCACACGGTAGATGTCTGGGCACCCTGAGGGCTCCAGGTGGGAACAACCAACAGCCCCTCCCAGCAGAGAGAGAGGGCCTCGGATCTGCAATCAAACTGGCATCCACCAGGACATTGACATGTCCCCAGGGCAGCTCTCCCTCGGGCTGCTAGTGGAGTCGCTGACCTATTGGACCTCTTAGGGAGGGTCGACGGTGCTCCTGCAAGCAGCAGATCCTGGTGCCTGTTGCTGTTTGCAATGGCTGTCTGGCTGTCCTGCCGAAGAGGGACAGGCACCTAGCAACATCTGTTGTTGGGGCAATGGATGCATTCCCTAGAATGTTTGTGAACTGCTCATTATTCTGTAATTTGATCATGATTGTAACCATGTATGGACATGTTTATGATTCATTACCTTTTTAACTGTCATGAGTGTGACCAGCTCTATCTGGAGCTCATTACCTTTGTAACTTGTCATAATTGTGACGAGATCTAATTCATTACTGCTGTAACTTGTTCAGCTATCAAAACTTTGGAGTCCAGTCTCTGGACCAATTATGTACCTCTGTAATCTTTTGACTACAGCCCACAGGATGGATATGGGGTGCATAATAAAGATATTAAACTAACTAGTATTGCTACAATTATTACTACTTTTACAAACTATCGATGACCAACCTCTTATACAGATTACATCAATACGTATAAGTAATGATTATATTAATATATTAAATATTAATACATGATCAATATATTTGGTATTAGAGGATATATTATAGGTGACCTGGGTAGGTTATGTGGACCATACTGAAGTCTGCCAGCCTCATCTGGTAGACGTCATTATCTGTAGGATGGAGTATTAAGAAAACCATCTTGTTAGGTAAAGTATAACAGGAAAACAATCCTGTTAGGTAAAGTATAACAGGAAAACCATCCTGTGTGAAAATATGACAGTAAACTATGAACATAGGAGCAGGCGTAGCTCGCAGGAACAGACATACTCAGGTGCTAACTCAGGTGCTATAGTTTTAGATTCTTATTAGCTGTAAATTGACTACCTTAGCTCATTCTTTCATTTTTGTAAACATATTCAACGTCCTAACTCACGTGCCAAGAAATCCTATTGCATTGTCATATTCTTAGGTCTACTTGTGTTGTTCTAATTTTAAGTTTAATTATAGAATCACACTAAATCTTATGATTCCAAACATTGATCCTGAAATCAACCTTCTATTAAATGACTTACATGAACCTAACAACAATT